>SJYQ01004821.1:95552-138925 GCA_006410935.1 Redunca redunca | reverse complement strand
CCTTGCAGTCCAAGGGACTCTCAAGAGTCTTCTCCAACACCACAGTTCAAAAGCATCAATTCTTCGGCGCTCAACTTTCTTTATAGTCCAACTCTCACATCCATACATGACCACAGGAAAAACCATGGCCTTGACTAGACAGACCTTTGTTGGCAAAGTAATGTCTCTGCTTTTTAATATGCTGTCTAGGTTGGTCATAATTTTCCTTCCAAGGAGTAAGCATCTTTTAATTTCATGGCTGCAGTCACCGTCTGCAGTGATTTTGGAGCCCCCCAAAATAAAGTCAGCCACTGTTTCCCCATCTATTTGCCATGAAGTGATGGGACCGGATGCTGTGATCTTCATTTTCTGAATGTTGAGCTTTAAGCCAACTTTTTCACTGTCCTCTTTCACTTTCATCAAGAGGCTCCTTAGTTCTTCTTCACTTTCTGCCATAAAGGTGGTGTCATCTGCATATCTGAGGTTATTGATATTTCTCCTGGCAATCTTGATTCCAGCTTGTGTTTCATCCAGCCCAGTGTTTCTCATGATGTACTCCACTGTCCTCTATTTAAACCACAGTGTAACTGGAAATACAGAGAAAGGACCTCTGGTACTCAGGTACATTTCTGTAAATCCACATGAAATCTGTGTTCACGTTTCCTGATCCTCTACTGTGTCTCAATAGCATGGGAATATTTTAAGCGTTTTCTCCTGACATGGACACCTTCTTATTCCAAATACCTGGTTCTTCTACAATGATGAAAATTTGGGATGCAAGTAAGGGAACAGGCAGGCAAGGCTTCTGAAGTTGTTCCTTAAATCATATCATGTAAGCAATAACGGAACCTACCTACATTTGAGGAAAATCTTGTTCATATTTGCATTTTTTGCAAAGGAAATAAATCAGTCATAACAGCCAATGTTCTACTATTGTGGACTGGTCTTGACAGTGTATGCCAAGATAATGTCTCTGCATAGATTTTCATAAAAAGTACCCTCAGTTCAGTTCAGTTCAGTTCAGTCACTCAGTCCTGTCTGACTCTGCAACCCCATGAATTGCAGCACGTCAGGCCTCCCTGTCCATCACCAACTCCCGGAGTTCACTCAAACACATGTCCATCGATTTGGTGATGCCATCCAGCCATCTCATCCTCTGTCATCCCCTTCTCCTCCTGCCCCCAATCCCTCCCAGCATCAGGGTCTTTTCCAATGAGTCAACTCTATGTCTCCCCATTTTTTGTTGATTCTGAAATTCTTGATGTTATCCTCTGAGTTCCTAGACCACACATAGATTTGATTCTCAGAAGACCACTAGTTCTTTTTACTTTATGAAAATTATGAGGAATTACTCATTCCAGCATTGAAAATAATTCTGCCAAGAGCAATTCACTTTGACTTTGCCAAAGTTGAATAAATACAGGCAACTCTATAGTCCTTCTCACCATTATGCTGCCTGAGAGAAGTTCTTTTCCTCCCCTCTCTCTCTTTTCATTGTCACAGTCCATGTTCATCTTTTTTAAAGCAGACTATTGCTATTTTCTCTTAATATGTTTCTGTAACTCTGATTGCAAGCCATCCTCTTCACTTCCCACACTTTCTAAAATATACATCTGATCATGTCACATTCTGTTCCAAAACTTTTCAGTGGCTCTCACACTGTCTGCTCAGTTATAATCAGACCTGATGGTAAGTCATGCAAGGGTTTGCTTGTCCAGGCCGTTGTCTTTCTGTGCAATCTTGTGTCCCTTCTCACCCTTTCTGCATAAACACCAGAAGTTTATTTATAATTCTCTTACACCTGGATTCCTTTGTCTAGAATGCTCTCAAACTTTTTTGATTTTAAGTACTTACTTATCCATCAAGTTTCAATTCAAATACTGTTTCTGCAAAGCCATTCTTGGTATGTTCCAGAAATATTAGATTATCTTCCTATTATACTTTATGTATCTTTATATGACAGCATATTTCTGTAACTTCCCACAAACTGGACTATAAACACCCTGAAAGCAAGGAAAATCTCTTCATTATTTAGTTCCAATTTCTGGCAAAGGGAATAGTTGTAGAGCTTAATAAATATTACAGGTTGACTGCATGGAGGCATTTATATGTAGTCAATAGCATATTCTGTGTATAGAGATAGCTGTATATTTGATGCTGTGCAGGCCACATAAACTTATTAAATGTAAATCTATTTAGTGTATGTCATCATTGGTTGGGCATTTAGGAAACAAATATCTAAGATACATATAATAATTTCTGGAGAGATACAATCCTTATCCTAAATTGCCTGCATTGTTTTGAAAATAAGACTTCAGTAAACCATATTCTGATTAATGTGCCCCAATTAATCTGAATGGAAATTAAGAACATATAGCACAGGGAATTTTTCTTAATACTCTGTAATAATCTAAGATTCTGAAAATGAATATATTAGTATGTGTATATATGTATAGTTGAATCACTTTCTATACACTTGAAACTAATACATTGTAAATCAAATATATTCCAACAAAAATTAAATTAAACAAGAATGTAAAAGAGAGCTCTTTCAATTCCTTTATCTTTTGGTAGTTTATCTGTGCTCACACCTCCAGTTGTATGAATGAAGATTCTGATTAATTACATCTCAGTGCAACCTCAGATACTGCTTTTGTAAGAGGCTTTCAAGTGATGCCCATACTACTGGTCTATGGACCACATTTTTTAAGCAAGGATTTAAGTTTTAAGGACGATCCTGAACCCTCCTAGGAATGAACCCTTCTCATATTACCAAAGCTCCAGAGTATTCTCATTGTGTTCTTCAGTTCCATGGATCAGAATACAGTAAAGATGGAACAAAGCTGACCGAGTAAGGTGCTGTGCTAAGGAGATGTAGAGACAGTGTTTTCAAAGAAGTTCTTTGGTCCATCCACCCCTGAGCAGGTGCAAGGAGGCAAAGAAGAAAGGGCAGCTGGATGATAATGAAAGTTGCAGGAGCAGCATTCTAGAAATTAAAGCTGGTTCCAACTTAGTCTAAGCAACAGACAAAACAAATACCTCTGGATAGCAATAAACTTATTTTAAATAGACATGTAATTGCCCACCTTCTGCAGGACAATATTTTACATATATTTTTCTGCATTCCTCTCAGCACTAAAGATAGTGTCCTCCCTAAAATAGAGGTTAAATATACTTTGGCCACCTGATGTGAAGAGCTGACTCTTTAGAAAAGACCCTGATGTTGGAAAAGATCCAGGTCAGGCAGAAAAGAGGGCAACAAAGGATGAGATGGTTAGATAGCATCACAGACTCAAAGGACCTGAGTTTGAGCAAACTCTGGGAGACTGTGAAGGACAGGGAAGCCTGCTGTGCTGCAGTCTGTGGGTTTGCAAAGAGTCGGACATGACTTAGCAAGTGAAAAACAACAAACACGTGAAATGAATGAATGAATGAATTTTCTTTATTTTATAAGATAATTGGAAGCTTTCAGGGTTGAAGTGTTTTGATTGACTTATTAGCTGTGGAAGACAGTCTAGACATTATTCAAATGCTATTGATAAGCACTGTGTTATGCTGGCTTTTAAGAAAACTCAAGAAAAGTACACATCATATAAACTGCCTTTTAACTGAGTGGGATGGCTGACATTTAAGCACTGTGGTTTTTATGTTCTGTGCGGCTTGTCTGCCACAGTCAAACTGAAGTTTAACACTTAATAATGTACGTGAATTGGGATAGAATTTGCATTTATATTTCATATGGTTCGGTACCCAAATAGAACTGAGTGGCTACATTTTTCCTTTTTTGTTGTTGTTGCCTTATTTTGTTAATCATTCCAAACACATTTGTTCCATTCCATAAAAGTGAGCAGCTTACCTTCCGCTTTTGTGAAATCATTGTTAATCATTCTGTAATGTCTGCATTATCCCATTTAAACTGTACCCCTGTGGTTTTACAATTCCTTCTGCTCACTAATCCAGCAGGAGGAATGATGTGCAAACAAGCAAATATAGAAAAACAAATGGGTCTTCCTTGTGAATCATCATTATAAGCCTCGTCAGCAAGATTAGAGTTTCTTAAATTGTTTTTTAAGAGTCAAATTATTGATACAGCATCTGAGCCAGTGGACTTGAAATTTGTCCAAGGGGTGATATAAGCCTGATAGAAGATAGAAGATCATTTTATATTCATGATTCATACCCACTTCCTGCACCCAACCATAATCTTGACTAATAAGATATTAATATTAAAACTTGATCATGGTTAAAGAATAATTGCAAACATATCAGACATATAATGGAAAAAGAAAATGCATATAATTTTCTAAGGCCTACGTCCCTCTAACTACCCAAACTCATCTCAGATGACAAAGGATTGCACACATCTGTGTAACTGCTTCATGAGCAAATACATCAATAAATATTGCCATGGAGTATAGAAACACATAATCAGTTAGCTGGATATTTCTGAAATGATGCATCTGGATGTTTGGTATCACATAAGCAAAATATCTGGTTATTTAACTAGAATTTATGATTCCATATGAATGTTTCATATTTTATTCACAAAAATCTGAATATGTATTTTGGACCAAAGTTTGATCTGGTTTTTGGAATTATATAGCTGTAAACACTATGTATCATGCCACTTTTATTTTATGAATAAATGTGACAATTTACTTGATTGGTAAATTAAAGACAAGAGCATTCAGGTCTACCCTGACATATAGATGCTAATCCAGTAATTCAGTTCATTTCAGTTCAGTCACTCAGTCATGTCCAAATCTTTGCGACCCCATGGACCACAGCACGCCAGGCTTCCCTGTCCATTACCAACTCCTGGAGTTTACTCAAACTCATGTCCATTGAGTCAATGATGCCATCCAACCTTCTCATCCTCTGTTGTCCCCTTCTCCTCTCGCCTTTACTCTTTCCCAGCATCAGGGTCTTTTCCAATCAGTCAGCTCTTCGCGTCAGGTGGCCAAAGTATTGGAGCTTCAGCTTCAACATCAGTCCTTCCAATGAATATTCAGGACTGATTTCCTTTAGGACGGACTGGTTGGATCTCCTTGAAGTCCAAGGGACTCTCAAGAATCTTCTCCAACACCACAGTTCAAAAGCATCAATTCTTCGGTGTTCAGCTTTCTTCATAGTCCAACTTTCACATCCATACATGACTACTGGAAAAACCATAGCCTTGACTAGACCAGTAATATCTATATCAAGTCCCTGAGGCTAGGGAAGAAGGAAGAACAAGAACCCTAAATAGGGATACATCCCATTTGTTCAGTTTCTTTCTAATAATCATTTGAGATACAAATATGAAAAAAGTATTCAAGGATAGTAATAAAATAAGAAGCTCACTAAATACCAAGAGTATCAATACTACACTTAAATTCTGAAATGAAACTCTTCTCCATCAGTTAAGGCAGATTTTCATCTCAATAAAGCTTACTTTCTTTTTGCCACAATTTCAAACTCTCCTTTTCTGTTTTATGTGTCTATGGTCCTTACAGTGATGCCATGCTATAATTATCCTCAAGTGTGGGTGAGTATGAAGGGGAAATATCCCCCTACCTTTTTCTTCATGCTTTGTGGGAAATCACAGGAGAATGTCAAAGATTATCATGTATATTATGCCATGCCTCTGTCATTGACAATCTTAGGAGATACTGATCCAAATATGAAATATACCACTGTTAATTTTCACTGTCACTGTATATTGAATATGGAGATAGGATACACACGTAAACTGAAGTTCTCTCAATCTCTGATGGTATCATGAATTCTCACATCCCTTTTCAGCCTACAGCACCACTGGCATACTCATACACCTGTTCTTATATCTGTTGAAGTCTTTTATAGACAACCCTTTTCTAGGATTTACACCTCATTATAAAAATCAAATTTCTTGACTGTCAGAAAGAAACGAAGTGTGGCAAGCTGGGAACTAGTTCTCTGACATACTGAGATGGCAGATCAGCCTGGAGGTGGAACTCCCAAAACAGAAATTTGGAATTATAGATACCACCTACATTCATTCATAAATAGAAGAAATAATGACAGTACAGAACAGTGATTTTTCAAATCATGGTGCAAACGATCCTAAGTAGTATTTTAATTTTAAAAAATGATGTGTGATTAAAGATATCAAAATTCACTAGGATTCATTTCCCTCTTGAACCATAAATTAATTTCACATTTACCTTATTGGAAAAAAGAGAAGTATTAATGATTTAATAAAACGAGATACCATGGTTCAACTCTTCAGGAGAATCTGCCAAGTTTCTTTAAAGCTCTACTTCTAATCATGATAACCTCATTATTTTCATTATTTAAACTTTAATCTGCCCTTTTGGCCAGTTTGAAAAGATATGTAATGTAGGCATAACATGTATCTGTGATTTTTAACTAATTATGAATTAAAGTTTCTACGTAAATTGGGATCAGTGAAAAGAACTACACATTTGACTTACACCTTCATAAATCATGTCGTCTGCATTCATTATTTATCAAGGTGCTCATTTTTTAAAAGAATCAACGGATTATATTGTTTTTCATCTCCTTCCACTCTTCATTCTCTCACCATCAGCATTTAACATGCTTTCTCATGAACAGTAAATGTATGTAATGTATGTAATGAATTTATGTGTCGATTAGAGTATGTGTGTGTGTTTCTTTCTCATTAATGAGAAAGGGTATGGAGTGTCCATTCCTGGAAAGCTTCAAGAAGAGAAAAAAAAAAAACTATGTTGTCTATGATGTATTATACCCCCAAGGATCCTGGGCCAGATGATCTCTTAAAGTCAGGTTTTGATCTATAACTAAATGATCAGTGAGCCAGCTTCAGGTCACCCTATACTATTTAGTACATAGAGCCACTGCTCAAGAGTACTAAATGGTGTCCCTGGGCTCTGAACAAAAATTAATGTACAACTCTTAGGGTCCAAATTACTGCCAGGGAGTGATTTAGGTATGGGAAATAAATTCCATTAACATCTAGTTAGGTGGTTAATCCGTAAAATAATAATAATAAAAAGTAAGGAGTTAAATCTGTTTTCTCATTTTGTCCTCCATGAACAGAAAATAATAACTGTTAGTTGTGCTCCTCGTAAAATCTTTAATAAATTTTAAAGTAGTCCTCAAGACTTCCCTTGAGTTCTTCATCTCTAAACTAAATATGCCCTATTCCTTTAATATTTACACATAAGATCTGTTTTCACATCTTTAATCACCTTTATTGCCCTTTTCAATTTCGTTTTCAGTTTATCCACATCTTTACCAATGTGATGACCCATAATATTAATCCAATGAAGGATTAGAAGATGCTGTAAGAAGTGCTTGTTTTTGCTTATATTTTTAAATGTTACATTAATCTCAGGGCAAACACCAATGTTATAAAGGCAGATCTGTAGTTTTTGCAATGACTTATTGCAATCATGAGTAGACCTTCAAACCAGTTATAATAGTACCTAAACTATCTCTGGTTTATGTGTCAAGCTTATGAACTAGCACTGATTAAGAGAATAGTTTTGGCAACAAAACATTTCACTAACCACAGGAAGGTAAGAAGATGTATGCATTCATATTAGATGACCTACTGTAGTATAAATACATATAACACACATACACTCTCCCAAACCAATAGCAATTCTTGATGCCCAGATAAGCTCAAAGTCTTATGTCCCTATCTTACTATGTTCAATCTTTTTCCAAATGAGAGAGTTGAAGTTGAATGTATCACTTGATACAGCTATTTTGAAAGATAGTTCACCAAAATATGGACTCTAGGAACTTTGTCATCGGTAAGAAGAGAGGGAAGGAAGAACAGTCAGTGAAAAACAAAAGCAGATGACCCTGTCCTTCTTCTTAGTTCATGTCTCTTTACTACTGTGGTACATTGTCACCTATTCCACAATGTAATTTTATCCTATTGAGACACCATACTTCCAATCACTTCAATAGTTCCTTTAGGTTTTGAAGTAAGAAAGGATTTGAAGAAAGGTGGTCAGTGAGGAGAAAATGTCAAATTATCAGGCCTACCTCCATATTCTGTGCATGACACCAACAACTTTATGCACATGAGGATAGTTGATTCTTCTGAGAATACTAGTAGAGAACACTTTGGACTTCCATGATGGCTCAGTTGGTAAAGAATCTGCCTGCAATGCAGGAGATCCGGGTTCAATCCTTGGGTCAGGAAGATCTCCTGGAGAGGAAATGGCAACCCACTTCAGTATTCTTGCCTGGGAAATCCCATGGACAGAAGAGCCTGGTATGTTACAGTCCATGGGGTCTCAAGAGTTGGATATGACTTAGCAACTAAATCACCATCAGAGAACACTTTGGAGAACATCTTATTGTAAAAACAAGAGCAGATAAAATCAGTCCTAACCCCATGAAGAGGGTAACTCAGGTGATAGGTGAAAAATCAGAGGGATTGACCTTCCTTCAGGGGCAAGAGTTGTGGTCAGTCCATTGTGGTTGGACGTCATTGAGGAAAGATTCAAATGTACATATGTAATTAGGTCAAATAGAATAAAAGGTTAATATTTGAGAGACTTATTAAAAGAATTGGGACTATTGGTAACAGGCTTAATTTCCACAGTAAAATCAGTAAAGTCAACACAAGTATCATTGACAATATTAGACATACACACCAAGATATAGAACAATCAAATTGTTGAAAGCCAAAGAGATTTTTGAAGCAACAAGAAAGAAATAACTCAATGTGTATAAGAGATCTTCATTGAATTAGCAGCTAACTTCTTGTCAGAAGCCATTAAGGCCAGAAAGCCATGAATTGACATATTCAAAGTGCAAAAGAAAAATACTATCAACCAAGAATTCTATATCCAACAAAACTACCCTTTAAAAATAAGACATTACCACTTTCTGTATGATGCAGGGAGCTCAACCCAGTGCTCTGTAACAACCTAGAGGTGTGGGATGGAGTGAGGGGTGGGAGGGAGGCTCAAGAGAGAGGTGACATATGTATACCTATGGCTGATCCATGTTGATGTATGTATGGCATGTAAAGCAACTATCCTCCAGTTAGAAATAATTATAAAAATAAGACATTCCCAGATAAGTAAAAACTGAGATAATTTACTACTGCCAGAAGAAATACCACAGGGAATACTTCAGACTGAAATGAAAGCATACTAGACGCTAACTTTGATCCATGTAAAACAATAAAGGAAAAAAAGCTCATAAAAACTCATTTTAAAAACTCGTAAAAAGGGATAGGAAGGCTATGGATTGAAGATCTTTATATATTCCCCTTTTTGTTAATAACCATAAAGAAATTAAACTGGATTAAAATGGCAAAATGTTCTTAGAACAATTCCCACAAATGCCAATTTTGATTCTCATGACTTATTACAATGCATAACAGGTTTCCCTGGTAGCTCAGCTGATTAAAAAATCTGCCTGCAATGCAGGAGACCACAGTTCAGTTCCTGGGTTGGGAAGATCCCCTGGAGAATGGATAGGCTGACCACTCCAATATTCTTGAACTTCCCTGGTGGCTCAGACAGTAGAGAATCCACTTGCAATGCAAGAGACCTGGGTTCAGTCCCTGGGTTGGGAAGATTCCCCAGAGGAGGGCAGTATTCTTGCCTGGAGAATCCTCATGGACAGAGGAGCCTGGTGGGCCACAGTCCATGGGGTTGCAAAGAGTCAGACACAACTGAGCAACTAAGCATGTAGGCACAATGCCCAACACAGCTGTCTATAAGAGATATACTTTAGGTTCAAAGACAAAAATATCAAAATGAAAGGATGGAAAAAGATGTACAAGGTGAACAGCAAGTAAAAGAAAGTCAGAGTAGCTATACTAATATTAGATAAGATAGATTTTGAGACCATTCAAAGTAAAGGAGAAGAAGCATGAGACATGTTTCCTAAGTCATTGATTGTCTCACCCCAGGGTAGTGGCTAAGAGAGTGAAGAACATCTGTCACCAGTTTCTACCACTTCATTATTGTCCCCTCTGTTTCTGTGGCTTCGGGAAGCAAGAATTTCATAAAAAACTGAAATTGATTGCAAATCCTATCTAACATATAGGTGTTTTATTTGGTTTTATCTTTATTAAAATTCTATTATATGTGAAAATATAGTCATACTTTTATTAAATAACATATACAAAAAAGAACACAATACGTAAATGTAAGCTCAATTGATTTTCACAAATGTAAGTACCCTTATATAGCCAGAATCTAAATCAATAAATGGACATTAATAACATCACAGAGCAACCACTTTTGTTTCCTCTCCTAGGTACTTTCTCCTTCAAAGGATCACTATCCAGACTTCTGACACTATAGAAAAGTTTGATCTGTTTGCAGACATTACCGAATGTAATCAAAGAGTGTATACATTTTTGTGTATGGCTTCTTACACTTAACATCATATTTATGCAGGACATCCATATTGTGGTTATAATTTAGTTTACTCATTCATACTGTAGTATTGGATTCCACTGTCTGATTAACTATAGTGTGTTTATTAATTCTACAATTGATGGATATTTGGTTAGTTTCCAGTTGGAGGTTATTTGTGTAGAGCTGTAATAAGATCTTTTACATATCTTGCAGTGAATATATGTAAATATTTTTCTTGAATATATAAATGAGATTAAGACTGTTGGGATAGGATATATCGATGTTCAACTTTAATAAGAATAGTCAAATATTTTCCAAACTTGTTGTATGAATGAACACTCCCTCCAGCAATATATGAGAGTTTATTAACTCCATATTCACACCAATATTTGACACTGTGTGTTTTTTACGTTAGCTATTCTGGTGAGCATGTAGTTGTATTGATTGTGATTTTAATTTGCATTTTTCTAAAAACTAAAAAAGCATTGAAACATGTATACTATCAAGCAAGAAACGAATCGCCAGTTGATGTCAGATGCAGAATGCAGGATGCTTGGGACTGGTGCAAGGAGAGGACCCAGAGGGATGGCATGGGGTGGGAGGTGGGAGGGGATTCAAGTTTGGGAACGCTTGTACACTCGTGGTGAATTCATGTCAATGTTTGGCAAAACCAATACAGTAATGTAAAGTAAACTAAAGTTAAAATAAAAATTTTAAAAGTAAAAAAAAAAAGAAAAAAGAAACAAGGAGGGGGAAATTTCTATTTGTAAATAAAGAGAAAGTACAATTTTCAGTCATACCCACCTTTTCTAAAAGCCTCTATAATAAGATAAACAAGGACTCCGGGTAGAGATTAAATGTGATCTATAAGTCTACAAGTGAAGAGGTCTTTCCAGTAAGACATTATGAAAGACTGCTTGAAAAAATTTGAGACCTCTCTCTGAAATAGGTGAGCTCTGTGTTTTAAAATTATTTCTTCCATAGTCAGCAAGAATTCTTTAAGCAACCCCAAAGCAAAGAACAAACCTGGGTAGAATCAAGATCTTGTTATTGTTGTTGTTCAGGTACTCAGTCGTGTTCGATTCTTTGTTATCCAGTGGACCACAGCACACCAGGCTTCCCTGTCCTTCATCATCTCCTGGCTTGTGCTCAAGTTAATGTCCATTGTTGGTGATACCATCCAACCATCTCATCCTCTGTCATCCCCTTCTCCTGCCTTCAGTCTTTCCCAGGATCAGGGTCTTTTCCAATGAGTTGACTCTTGGCATCAGGTGGCCAAAGTACTGCAGCTTCAGCTTCAGCATCAGTCCTTCCAATGAATAGTCAAGGTTGATTTTGTTTAGGATTGACTGCTTTAATCTCCTTACTGTCCAAGGGACTCTCAAGAGTCTTCTTTAGCACCACAGTTCGAAAGCATCAGTTCTTCAGTGTTCAGCCTTCTTTATGGTTCATCTCTCACATCCATAAATGACTACCAGAAAACCATAACTTTGCCTACATGGCCTTTTGTCAGTAAATTAATGTCTCTGCTTTGTAATACACTATCTAGGTTTGTCATAGCTTTTCTTCCAAGAAGCAATTATCTTTTAATTTTGTGGCTACAGTCACTGTCCTCAGTGATTTTGGAGCCCAAGAAAATAAAGTCTGCCACTGTTTCCATTGTTTCCCCATCTATTTGCCATGAAGTGATGGGACTGGGTGCCATGATCTTACTTTTTTGAATATTGAGATTTAAGCCAGATTTTTCACTCTCCTCTTTTACCCTCTTCAAGAGGCTCTTTAGTTCCTCTTAGCTTTCTGCCATAAGGGTGGTATCATCTGCATATCTGAGGTTATTGATATTTCTCCCTGCAATCTTGATTCCAGCTCATTCTTCATCCAGCCCAGCATTTTGCATAAATGTACTCTGTGTATAAATTAAATAAGCAGGGTGACAATATACAGCCTTAACGTACTCCTTTCCCAGTTTGGAACCAGTCCATTGTTCCATGTCTGGTTCTAACTATTGCTTCTTGACTTGCACACAGGTTTCTCAGAAGGCAGGTAAGGTGGTCTGGTATTCCCATCTGTGATTAAAAAATACACTCCCCAGGAGCCAGCTAGGGCAGACACTGGTTTCAATCAGGATTGTGGTAAAGGTTGTCTCAAAGGAAAGACTAAGCCCAGTGTAGAGGGTAACAGTGAAATGCAGAGCCAGACCAGGTTTGAATTTCTACAATGGTGTTTGTTAATAGCAAAAGGTTGCAACCTCTGACCCCAGTCCAAAGTCCTTTAGTTCTTAGATTCAAGTAGGGCGGGTAGAGATCAAGTTGTCTCAGAGAAAGATTGTAGGTTCTATACCTTGTTCTGAATCCNAGGGAAGCAGAGTCTAACACCATAGTGGCTGGCAGGGGTTTAGAATGGAGTTTAATTGTAAGGGATTCCTTTGAGAAGACTATGACCAACGGGCTTAATAAGCAATGGTATCAAGTTTTCTATCTACTTTGTCTGTGGTGTGACTCTTCAGGCTGTCCTGGACTTTTGGTAAAGTTCATCACCCTCTATAGCTGGTGTCCCCTTTCCCAGATCACTTGTAATGGCAAAGGGGCTTGCGTAACTCGATGAAGCTATGAGCCATGCCATGTAGGGCCACCCAAGACAGACGGGTCATAGAAGAGAGTTCCAACCATGATCCACGGAGGAGGGAACAGCAAACACCCCAGTACACTTGCTGTGAGGACCTCATGAACTGTATAAAATGACAAGAAGATATGGCATCAAAAGATGAGTCCCCCAGGCTGGAAGCTGTCTAATATGCTGCTGGGGAAGAGCAGAGGAGAACCACTAATAGTCCCAGGAAGAATGAAGCAGCGGGGCCAAAGCAGAAACATTGCCCAGTTGTGAATGTGTCTGGTGATGAAAGTAAAATCTGATGCGGCAAAGAACAGTATTGCATAGGAAACTGGAATGTTAGATCCATGAATCAAGGTAAATTGGATATGGTCAAACAGGAGGTGGTAAGGATAAACATCGACATCCTAGGAATCAGTGAACTAAAATGGACAGGAAGGGCGAATTTCATTCAGATGACCATTATATCCACTACTGTGGGCAAGAATCCCAGAGAAGAAATGCAGTAACCCTCATAACCAACAAAAGAATCCAAAATGCAGTACCTGGGTTGCAACCTCAAAAACGACAAAATGATCTGGGTTTGTTCTCAAGGGAAGTCATTCAACATCATGGTAATCCAAGTCTATGCCCCAACCACTGATGCCAAAGAAGCTGAAGTTGATCAGTTCTTTGAAGAACTAGAAGACCTCCTAGAAGGAACACCAAAAAAATGATGCTCTATTCAAAATCAGAGGAAGTAGGAAAAGTAGGAAGTCAAGAGATACCTGGAGTAACAGGCAAATTTGGCCTTGGATAACCAAATGAAGCAGGGCAAAGGCTTGAATTCTGCCAAGAGAATGCATTGGTCATAGCAAATACCCCTTTTCAACACACAAGAGATGGCTTTACACGTAGACATCAGCAAATGGTAAATACTGAGATCAAATTGATTACATTCTTTGTAGCAGAAGATGGAGAGGCTGTATACAGTCAGCAAAAATCAGACCTGGAGCTGACTGTGGCTCAGATCATCAACAGCTCAAAATTCAGGCTTAAACTAGTGAAATCAGGGAAAACCACTAGGCCAGCCAGGTATGACTTAAATCAAATCCCCTATGAATATGCAATGGAGGTAAAGAATAGATTCAAGGCACTAGAACTTATAAACAGTGTGCCTGAAGAACTGTGGATGGAGGTCCATAATACTGAACAGGAGGCAGCAAAAAAAACCATCCCAAAGAAAAGAAAAGCAAGAAGGCAAGGTGGTCATCTGAGGAGGACTACAAATAGCTACAGAAAGAAGGAAAGCAAAAGGTAAGGGAGAAAGGGAAAGGCATATCATCTAAGTGCAGACTTCCAAAGAAGAGCCTGGAGAGGCAAGAAGGCCTTCTTCAATGAACAGTGTATAAAACTAGAAGAAAACAACAGAAGGGGGAAGACTAGAGATCTCTTCAGGAAAACTGGAAAATCAAGGGAACATTTTGCCCAAAGATGAGCACAATAAAGGATATACATGGTAGAGACCTCGTAGACTTTGAAGAGATCAAGAAGAGATGGAAAGAATACACAAAAGAACTGTACAGAAAAGGTCCAAGTGAACCGGATAACTACGATAGTGTGGTAAGCCATCCAGAGCCAGACATTCTGGAGAGCGAAGTCAAGTTGGCCTTAGGAAGCACGGCTGCTAATAGATATGATGGAATTGATGTAGAACTATCCAGATCCCTTAAGGACGATGCCATCAAGGTGTTTCATTGAATATGTCAGCAAATCTAGAAGACCCAGCAGTGGCCACAGGACTGGAAAAGGTCAATCCTCTTCCTAATTTCCAAGAAGGGTAGTACTAAAGAATGTGCTGACCATTGGACAGTTGCACTCATCTCCCAGTCATGCTTAAAATCTTGTATGCTAGACTTCAGCATTATGTGAACCAAGAACTCCTAGACGTCCAAGCTGGGTTTAGAAAAGTACAAGGAACCAGAGATCAAATTGCCAACATTCGCCAGATCATAGAGAAAGCTAGGGAATTCCAGATAAACCTCTACCTCTGTTTCATCAACTAAACCAAAGCCTTTGACTGTGTGGATCATAATAAACTGTGGAAAGCTCTTGTTGCTGCTGCTGCTAAGTCACTTCAGTCGTGTCCGACTCTGTGTGACCCCATAGACGGCAGCCCACCAGGCTCCCCCATCCCTGGGATTCTCCAGGCAAGAACACTGGAGTGGGGTGCCATTTCCTTCTCCAAAGCATGAAAGTGAAAAGTGAAAATGAAGTAGCTCAGTCATGTCTGACTCTTCTGACCCCAGGGACTGCAGCCTACCAGGCTCCTCCACCCATGCGATTTTCCAGACAAGAGTACTGGAGTGGGGTGTCATTGCCTTCTGCAGTGGAAAGCTCTTAAAGAGATAGGAATACTAGACCACCTTACCTGTCTCCTGAGAAACCAGTATGTAGGTCAGGGAGCAACAGTTAAAACCCTGACGGAACAACTGATTGGTTCAAGATTCAGAAAGGAGTACCACAGGCTGTCTGCTGTCAGAAGACAGAAGAAGAGGAACTAAAGAGCCTCTTGATGAGGGTGAAAGAGGAGAATGAAAGAGCCAGCTTAAAACTAAATATTAAAAAAACTAAGATCCTGGCATCTGGTCCCATTATTCCATGGCAAATAGAAGGGGAAAAGGTAGAAGTAGTGACGGATTTCCTCTTTTAGGTTCTAAAATCACTGCAAATGGTGACTGCAGCCATGAAATCAGAAGACATTTGCTTCTTGGCAGGAAAGCTATGACAAACCTAGGCAGTGTGTTGAAAAGCAGAGACGTTACTCTGCCACAAAGGTCTGTATAGTCAAGGCTATGGTCTTCCTAGTGGTCACATGTGGCTGTAAGAGCTAGACTGTAAAGAAGGCAGAATGTCAAAGAATTTATGCCTTCAAACTGTGGTGCTGGAGAAGACTCCTGAGAGTCCCTTGGACTGCAAGGAGATCCAACCAGTCCATCCTAAAAGAAATCAGTCCTGAATATTCATTGGAAAGACTGATGCCGAAGCTGAAACTCCAATATTTTGTCCATGTGATGCAAACAGCTGACTCATTGGAAAAGTCCCTGATGCTGGGAAAGATTGAAGGCAGAAAGAGAAGAGGGCATCAGAGGATGAGATGGCTGGATGGCATCACCGATGCAATGGACATGAACTTGGGCAAATTTGGGGAGATGGTGACGGACAGAGAGGCCTGGCGTGCTTGCAGCCTATGGGTTGCAAAGAGTCGGACACAACTGGGTGACTGAACAACAACAACATGCCTGGTATCAGTTGAGTTGGAAGAAAAGGAGGAGCTGCCGTCCACACAGGACAGACAAGTCACAGGGAACTGCAGTCAGATGACAACAGTTGATCGGTAGAGAAAACTAAGCAAAAGAAATTCTTGGGAAAGAAGACTGGACGTCTCTTGGTCACACAAAATGGGTTAGATTATCTGAAGGAGGATATTGTCATAGATATTTTCTGTGTGATTCATGAACACACTTTTAATGTTTACAGAAGCCCCCAGCCACACCCCCAATGATCTTTGATGAGACTAAGAGCCCAGCTCCCCCATGGCCCTCAAGCAGCTCAGAGACTCAGCCCCTTAAGCCCAGATGGCCAAATGTGACCTAGGCTTGACCAATCAGGCACCCACTCAGGGCCCTGAGTTAAGGGCTTGTGAGCCAAAGAAGGACTTTCTAGGTGAATCAGTGGTAAAGAATCCACCTGCCAATTCAGGAGACACAGGTATGATCCCTGGGTTGGGAAGATCCCCTGGAGGAGGAAATGGCAACCCACTCCAGTATTCCTGCTGGGATAATCTTATGCACAGAGGAGCCTGGCAGGCTGCAGTCCTTGGGGTCATAGTGAATCAGACATGACTGAGCAAACACGCGTGAGCCAAAGAAGAAGGGCAGTGAAAAACCTATTCTGGGAAGTGGGGTGAGGAATGGGGGATAGCTAAAACCTCCAGTTTCCTGGGGCAGGAGAGAGAAGGGGCTGGTACCATTTATTAGTTCAGGTTCTCCAATAAGCAGATATTAAGATGAGATTAGAGATGCAAGAGATTTGTTAGAGAAAGCAGCTCTGTAAGATAAAGGAGTAAGTAGAAGGTGGTGGAGAGAGCCTTGGACTGAGATGCAGGTATGACCATTGTGAAAGGAGAAAGGGAAGAAAAGATTTGTGGGAAGAGTCTCAGACAGCAGCACAATTCTGCAAAAATCTTAGCTTGGCCAGTGTAGAGTCCCAAGGAAAAGCTCTGTATGAGTTTCCTACTGCTATTTAAAACAACATAAATTCATTACTTAACAGTTCTGGAGGTCGAGAGTCTAGAATGCATCTTATAGGGCTAAACTCAAGGTGTTGATAGTGCGAGGTCTTCTGAGCACCCTAGGAGAGAAGATGCTCCTTGTCTCTTCCAAGAGACTGCCAACATTCCTTGGCTCGTGGCTGCATCATTCCAACCTCCGCTTCTGTCATCACCTCTCCTCCTTGCTCTGATCTCATCTTCTCTCTTAGAAGGACCCTCATGATTACATCAGGCCCATCCAGATAATCCACAATAATCTCATTTCTCAAGATCACATGTCTTTTGCCATATAAAGTAACATTCACAGATTCTGCAAATTAAGATGGAGACATTTGGGAGGAGATCATTTTTCAGCTGACCACAATTGTCCTGTAGAGGAGCCCTGCATTGGGCAGGGACAGGCTAGCACTGTATCCCCGAGAGGCTCAGCCACTGGCTGGGAGCAGCTCGGGGGGAAGTATGGTCTTGGTGATGACAGGTCAGCAGCTGGATGCTCTCAGTCAGCTCCCATCCCTTGTGCAGGTTCTATTGAAAGGGAATCTGAGCAGCATCACTCTATGGATGCCTCATAGTCGATCTGATTTTCTGTGTTGTGGCAAGAGTACAAACTCTGGTGTCCCGTGTTCGGTGGCAGTACAAGCAGAGTCCTCTGCTTATAATCCTGTGGCATGATTTCCTCTCTGGTTCTAAATACCTCAACTCTCATCTACTTGTTTTCTGAGCTTTCTTCTGAACGCTTCCTTGTGTTTCTGTGGGCTTCCTTATCACCTTTCTAAAAATAAATATTTTATTTAAAAATTTAATGTTGGAATATAGTTAATTTACAAAGTTGTGTTAGTTTCAGGTGTACAGAAAAGTGATTTAGTTATACATACACATGTATCTATTCGCTTTCAAGTTCATTACAGAGTATTGAGTATAGTTCCCTGTACTATACAATAGGTCCTTGTTGGTTGTCTGTCTTATATATAGTAGTGTGTGTGGTCATCTCAAGCCCCTGATTTACTCCTCCCCATCTACCTTTTCCCTTTGGTAATCCTAAACTTTGTTTCTGATTTCTATTTCAGTTCACCTTTTTAAAAAAATGCATTTATTTATTTCCCTTTTGACTGTGCTGGGTCTCTGTTGTTGTGCAGGCTTTTTTTTAGTTGTTGTTTCCCAAAATTTATTTTCCCCCTTTTCTTTTAATAACTAGAACCTCTTCCCCAAAGCTCACCTGGGCAAATAGCCACAGGGCTGGCACCTAAATTTTCCAGTTTTCCTCATGGCCAGGCATGACCAAGTGGCTAAATTGTCTTCAAGGGAATGTAGGCAGAAGGCCTGCATATAACTCCCAAATGACTTCCTCCAAAGGGACTTGTTTGACTCCCCTTCCTCATTTTCCCTCGCCTTTGTGGGCTAGACGTGTGTGTGGTACTGGTGAGCTGGCTTTGATTCAGTGAATAAGAGCAACATTGGGGAGATGATTGGGCAGGTAGAGAGAAGGAACCAGGATCCCTGGGTGACTTCAGAATTCAGCGACCTGCCCACCTCAGAGTGCCTGTCTTCTTCTGAACTGCTAGGGACAAAGAAATAAGCCTTGTATTGACTGAGCCACTGCATTTCAAGTTCTCTTCTGAAAGCCAGCACATCTATTACAGGTTGAGTGGAAACGGTAAGAGTAATGTACTTAATGAAAGCAGGCAATTCCTGTCTCATAACCCTGACGAGTGCAGAAACAGAAACCCAGAGTAGTCCCAGTACCTCAGGGAAGGGGAGAGGAAAGAACTCTGGCATGAATTATCTGGAAAGTTGGGACTAAGGGCATTAAAATTCCAGTCACAGTATATAAGAATGGGAATTTGTTAGGCTATAGCACGCAGCGGTGAAACAACCAGGTGTTGGGGATCCACACAGCCACTGCCATCAAATAGGACACATGGGAAAGACACCCAGGACTGTGGGGCAGGGTGTTGTTCAGTCACTCAG
Organism: Redunca redunca; assembly: GCA_006410935.1. Lineage (NCBI taxonomy): Eukaryota > Metazoa > Chordata > Mammalia > Artiodactyla > Bovidae > Redunca > Redunca redunca. Next base: position 119,692 of record SJYQ01004821.1, on the reverse strand, counting down.
TCGTGTCCAACTCTTTGAGACCCCGTGGACTGCAGCACACCAGGCTTCCCTGTCCTTCACCATCTCCCGGAGCTTGCTCAAACTTAGGTGCACTGAGTCGATGATGCCATCTAACCGTCTCATCCTCTCACCCCCTTCTGCTTTTGCCTTCAATCTTTCCCAGCATCAGGATCTTTTCCAATGAGCTGGCTCTGCGCATGAGGTGGCCAAAGTTTTGGAACTTCAGCTTCAGCATCAGTCCTTCCAATGAATATTCAGGATTGATTTCTTTTAGCATTGACTGGTTTGATCTCCTTGCTGTCCAAGGGTGGGGTGATTGCTACTGACAATAAAAAGTATTTTGAAAAAATAAGGTAACAAACTTGAATCATTAAATTCTAAACTCAGATAACACACACACACACACACGCACACACACACACAAAGCAGGATCATGTATGTTAATATAATCTCCTGCAACGGAGCCAACTTGACTGCAGGCCAAAGGCAATGGCTAATTCTGAAGTTTGCTTTGATCTGTTGAATCCTTGGCCTTACCAGTAGAACACTGCACATCAATGTGTAGGATCTTGAGAACTGAAATGGGGGGATGGATAGGATGATGGAGAGGCCTCAGACTGTTCTGATCCCCCAGTGGCCACCAGGCCTCTTCAGGTCACCAAGGAACACATATGCCCATAGGTAATCAACATGAAACACTGCAGGAATCAGCTGTTGGAAGTTCTACTGAATTTTAACAGATAAAGGGGGGGAAGATCTCAGTCTACATCCTGATGAGCATCAACTCTCTGAAGAGGTTGTTCTTGCTTATTTGAAAACCCTGTAATAACCTTTATGAGGATTTACTCTACAAGGAAATGTCAATTGTTTATTTCCACACTCTCAACATCCTTCATTGTCTACAGACCTATAATTAAAATGCCAGCATGCCTGGTGGAGGGAGAGGAAAGCAATTACAAAGTCAAGTAGCAAGGGAAAAGGCTTTCTAGAACAAAAGAGTATTTTTTTTCCAATTTTGTAATATCAGAAATATTTTTGGAATATGATTGGGAAATGGGTTCTGGCGTGCTAGGTCAAGGAGGGGGAAACATACATTTAAATTAAAGATATTTGTCTTTATCTTGGTATGGGTTGGTTTTTCAGGGCTTCCTCTCGGTTCAATCTAAAAAGGGTTCATCAAACCAACCTAACATTCATGAGGGAATTGCTGATTAATGATGAAATTAGGTATTAAAAGCATAAAATGTTTTAGTTATCCATTTAACTTTCTGGTTTGACTGGAGTGGAACATGGATGGATCTTAGACAGTACAATGGATTGCTGTAAGCTCAATTAGGTGATGACTCTAATTGCAGCTTCTACTCCAGATGTCATCTTTTTAATGGAGGCAGTTATTAGAGCCCACACGGGCAGGTACTACTTATTCTTTTTTCTCTGTCCCAGGGTTTGGAAGACTTTTTCCAGACAGTATATATTACAGGCTTTGCAGATCACATGCTCTCTGTTGCAAATATTCAGCTCTGCCAGGGCAACAAGGAAACAGCCATAAAGCATGCGTAAACAACTGGGTGTGGCTGGGTTCCAACAAAGTTTTATTTACAAAAATAAGCCAGCTGTAAGTGCCCATAGCAACAAGCTATGCCCAGATCTTGATTTCTCTTAAAAAACTTTTTAAAATTAATTAATTAACTAGTTAATTTTGGCTGGGCTGGGTCTTCCTTGCTGCACCTGGGCTTTCTCCAATTAGTTGTGAAATCTTCCCCAACCAGGGATTGAAACCATGTCCCCTGTGTTGGCAGGTGGATTTCTAACTACTGGACCGCCAGGAAAGTCCCAGGTCTCCAATAAAAGGAACTAGGGCTCCTCGGGGAAATGTCTGATTCTAGAACTAGGATAAGAAATATATAAGATGAACCAAAGAGTAAGAAAGCACTGAAAAAAAAAAAATCTCATTAATGGGGATATGTCAGTTCAGTTCAGTCACTCAGTCATGTCCAACTTTGTGACCCCATGAATTGCAGCACACCAGGCCTCCCTGTCCATCACCAACTCCCGGAGTTCACTCAAACCTACATCCATCGAGTCAGTGATGCCATCCAGCCATTTCATCCTTGGTCGTCCCCTTGTCCTCCTGCCCCCAATCCCTCCCAGCATCAAAGTCTTTTCCAATGAGTCAGCTCTTCGCATGAGGTGGCCAGAGTACTGGAGTTTCAGCTTTAGCATCATTCCTTCCAAAGAACACCCAGGACTGATCTCCTTCAGAATGGACTGGTTGGATCTCCTTGCAGTCCAAGGGACTCTCAAGAGTCTTCTCCAACACCACAGTTCAAAAGCATGAATTCCTCGGCACTCAGCCTTCTTCACAGTCCAACTCTCACATCCATACATGACCACAGGAAAAACCATAGCCTTGACTAGACGGACCTTAGTCGGCAAAGTAATGTCTCTGCTTTTCAATATGCTATCTAGGTTGGTCATAACTTTCCTTCCAAGGAGTAAGTGTCTTTTAATTTCATGGCCGCAATCACCGTTTGCAGTGATTTTGGAGCCCCCAAAAATAAAGTCTGACACTGTTTCCGCTGTTTCTCCATCTATTTCCCATGAAGTGAGGGGACTTCGTTTTCTGAATGTTGAGCTTTAAGCCAACTTTTCACTCTCCTCTTTCACTTTCATCAAGAGGCTTTTTAGTTCCTCTTCACTTTCTGCCATAAGGGTGGTTTCATCTTTATATCTGAGATTATTGTTATTTCTCCCGGCAATCTTGATTTCAGCTTGTGCTTTGGAGATATGTCAAGGAGCCAACAAAAAGAGCTTCCCATGGCCAAAGCTGGAACAGAGATAGCAAAAAGTTAAAATAGTACTGAATTATAGCCCCAAAGATACAGTAAATATCCATGAACTGATACCGATTAAAATAAATGATTGAATAAATTAGTAAATGGAGAGAAGAGACAAATTCCTCATGCAGGAGAATTCTAGATAAATTATGTAGACACTCCACCCTAAGGAAGGAGGCGCATAAGTGCCCATTCTTCAAGTGTGGGCTGTGCAGTGACTTCTTTCCGAAGAGTACTATGGAAGGTGGGAAAGTGACTTTACAGTAGAGAAACCTGATGAACACGGCTTCATCAGGTGACTGAGGCCAACATCAACAGTTATAAATAAGGGGGATCATATGTACCCTTGATGTGATGTGATAAAAAGGGCACTTCACATCTGTAGTACTCTTCTCCAAATCCATAACCCCAGTCTCTGAGAAAATCATTAGATTCCAACAAAAGGACCTTCTACAGTATTCCTGACCACAACTTCTTAAAACTGTGAAGGTCATCAAAACTGGGGAAAGTTTAAGAAACTGTCACCGCTATAAGCAGCCTAAGGAGACATGACAATGATATGGAATGCTGTGTCCTGGATAAGACCCTGGCACAGAGAAAGAAAAACAGGAGGTAAAAAATGAGGGAAGTCTGAAAAAAACTAGGAACTTTAGTAACAATATATCGATGTTGCTTCATTAACTGGGATGAATGAAACCTAAGATGTTATTAACAGGAGAAACCATGGAGAGGAAGGATTTATAATGGAGCTCTCTGCACTATCCACTCAATTTTTCTCTAAATCTAAAACTCTTTTTAAAAATTGTTTATATCATAGAAAACAAACTCATGATTACCAAAAGGGAAAGGAGGAGGAGAGATAAATTAGGAGTATAGTATTAGCAGACACAAACTACTATATATAAAATAGATAAAGAGCAAGGACTTACTTTGTAGCCCAGGGAAATGTAGTCAAAAAAAATCAGAAAAAAAAAGACCTCTATCTACATCACTTTGCTGCACATCAGAAATTAACATAACACTGTAAATCAACTGTACTTCAATAAAAAAAGATTTTGAAATTTAAGTCTGTTAATAAACTTTAAAAAAGGTGACAAGCTGGATTTTACCTTCAGACTCTACTTCGCTGACTCCTGCTCTGTGCCATGAAGTGGAGAAAACAGTCAACTTTGTGTTCACCGGTCAGGAATAGGGGAACACCTTTACTATTTTGCCTCAGGGTTATGCCAGTTTTGGGGTCTACACAACAATACAGTACAGCAGTAACTCGGCCGTCCCATTACTCCACAGGACAGCATCGTGGTCCAGTAGATGGGTGACATTCTGCTGTCAAGCATTGAAGAGTGGAAATTGAGAGGTAACCTGGATACCTTAATAAGATACATGTCCACAGATGGGAAGGAAATATATACCCCATAAAAACAGAAGAGATCTACCAGTTCAATGACATTTCCAACACTTTTCGAGCCCAGGGCATAGTGGAATATCTTCTTTAAAGGCAGTTCAATGACGTTTCCAACACTTTTCAAGCCCAGGGCATAGTGGAATATCTTCTTTAAAGGGAACGATAGGTTGAAACATATTGTAGCACCTGCTTATCACAATAGGTACAATCTGGGGTTCCTTGAATTTTATTGCATTTGATTGGGTTGCCCTGAGCCATTTAAAGACAACCTGAAGAATTTCGAGGATCTTGGAGAAGGAAATGGCAACTCACTCTAGTACTCTTGCCTGGAAAATTCTATGGATGGAGGAGCCTGGTGGGCTACAGTCCATGGTGTCACAAAGAGTTGGACACGACTGAGTGACTTCACTATAGGATGCAAGGAATACACAATGGCCTTCTATTTCAGTTAACAGGGTGTTTTGTTAGGTTACAAGGAAAGTAATAAAGACCAGAAAAAGTCACAATAACCCAGGCTAAGCCCCTAAAGAATTAAAACATAATTGCTATTTAAGATGCACTGAAAGCTCCCATCCTATGTCTACTGACTTAACAGTTATCCCTAGCCATCAGACACGATCCTGATTCAAATCTTCTACTTCACTTGGAAGAAAAGCTATGACCAGGCTAGACAGTAAATTAAAAAGCAGAGACATTACTTTGCTGACAAAGGTCCGTTTAGTCAAAGCCATGGTTTTTCCAGTAGTCATGTATGGATGTGAGAGCTGGGCTATAAAGAAAGTTGAACGCCAAAGAACTGATGCTTTTGAACAGTGGTGTTGGAGAAGATTCTTGAGAGTCCTTTGGACTGCAAGGAGATCCAATCAGTCCATCCCAAAGGAGATCAGTCCTGAATATTCATTGGAAGGACTGATGTTGAAGGTGCAACTCCAAATTTTGGCCACCTGATGAGAAGAACTGACTCATTGGAAAAGACCCTGATGCTGGGAAAGATTGAAGGTGGGAGGAGAAGGGGACGACAGAGGATGAAATGGTTGGATGGCATCACCGACTCGATAGACATGAGTTTGAGCAATCTCTGGAAGTTGGTGATGGACAGGGAAGCCTGTCCTGCTGCAGTCTATGGGGGTTGCAAAGAGTTGGACATGACTGAGCGACTGAATTGACTTCACTTATTGCTTTTCCCAGAATTAATTCTCTACTCTCTCTTGGCTTCTGTTTCTGCTCCTGTAACTACTGTAGTTAAATAGCAGTTTTTAATCTCTTCTATTTATCTCAAGATTTCTGTTTACTCAGAGCTTTTGCTACCACCCATCTTTTGCTTACTTCCTTCTTTTTGTGCCTGTGTCTCTTGGCCTCTCCTGACTGCTGACTCTCTCTGAGTGCTTTGCACTCAATCTCTCAAAAAAGGTTTCTGGTTGGACCCTTAACTCCCATTCAATGCCCTTTTATGGCAGAGCTCTTGTGACAGATTCTTTCACAGGCCCCTAGCTAAGTTACAGATGGCTTACCAATACCAACCCCTGGTCCAATCGGCTTTGGCCATGGCTGTGATGTCACCCGATACACACAGGAAGCCACTGACCTATGCAGAAGAGGCTCACTGTGATGGGCACACTAAAGCTTCTCAAAATGAGAACATTATACCCAGCAGGCACTTTCCCTGGCCTGGCCAGACAATTTACTTTGCCATTTTGATCCCAAATTTTAACACCTTAAAGAATTAGGGAGGGATTTCCTTGATGGTCTTGCAGCTAAGACTGTGCACCCCCGAGTGCAGGGGCCCAGATTGGATCCCTGATCAGGGAACTAGTTCCCAACTAAGAGTTTGCATGCCACACCTAAAGAGCCTGCATGTCTCAACTAAGATCTGGTGGAGCCAAATAAATAAAATATTTTTAGAAAAGAATTAAAGAAAAAATTAAAACTCTTATTTCAAATTGGCAGGTGAGTTAGAAAGTTTTGATTGAAAGGAAGGTGCCCTGGGAGGTGGCCCATCACCGGCACACTCTCTGTTTCCTTAGGGAAGGGTTTCCTCATGGAAGGGTTTCCTCCCAGTGGGTGCTCTTGATTTATGGTGGGAATATGAGTAGGGCTGTGGAAGAAAGGAGCACAGCAGCTCCAAACTCCACCCAGAAGTCTGGTGGTCACCATACTGTTACAGAAAGCTATACAGTTATATCTCAGCGGGTACTTTGTTAGTTCCTGCCTGGGTTGGGTCCTGGGTACAATGATCAGCTTACTCACTTGTCCTTATTTTTCCTTAAAAAAAAATTAACCTGAACTTGGTGACTGTGTTTTTGCTCATGGAAACCTGCTCATCAAAACCCTCAGCACAGTTGGTTTGGTATTTGAGTCGCAGCACTCAGCCTCCCTCACTCCTCAGACCATCTCTGGCCCAGCCTCCAGGGCTCTGCAAGCTGTGGGGGATGACAGCGGGTCACTGAGGTTCTGCCTCTGGCTTCCTGTCACAGCCACTGCCATCCACCCCTGGATTCTTCTCTCTTTAATGCTCTGAAACTCTCTCCTTAGTCAGTCAATGTGAAAAGAAGAAAAATTCTTTTTCCTCATCTAGTTTTTTTTTTTTCCCTTAGAAGGGAAAGGTTTATTGATTATCTTTTTAACAACAAATGAATTTCACCAATATTTTTCATTATACCTGGAACCACTCATTAGCTGTCATGCATGCCCTTATTCCTGTCATTTTTCATGTAAAAGTTAAGAGAACATTGAATGGAATCATCTTTCAATCACCACTCACATTAGCACTTACTTTGTTTGCAACTTTGAAATGAAAGATCTGTAATATAAACTCCCTAGACACGAAGTTCTCAAACACTCATGAGTGACTGAATTTAGTGTTGAACTTATACTTGAGAGAGAGAAAGACTGTGTGAAGTATACCTCAGAGACTCAGAAATCATATCCTGGAAAAGCAATCATCTTTTATTTGTTTCAAATCAAAGTAGCATCATTACAGTATTAATTCAAGTTATTATCTAAGAAGATATTAACCTATGTATGGTACATAGTGTCAACTCAGTTTCATTTTGCTGTATGCATATTTGCATAGTCACTTAGTGGAGTCTGAGTCTTCGTGATCACATGGACTGTAGCCCGCCACTCTCCTCTGTCCATGGAATATTCCAGGCAAGAACACTGGAGTGAGTTTCCATTTCCTACTCCAGGAGAAGTCTTCCCAAATCCAGGGACTGAATCCACGTCTCCTGCATCTCCAGCATTGGCAGATGGATTCTTTACCACTGTGCCACCTGGGAAGCAAGAAACTGTAAATTTTACTGGAGAAGCACACAAAAAGCCTGTCATATTATTCATCACCCCTAGAAGCAGGTCATAGAACAGCAAAGTAATGTCACTAACAAGAAGCAGTTTTCTGTAGTAGACAGCAATTTTTACACTGTCATGAATTTATCTTACTAGTGACAGCAAGTTTGGCTGGCACTGACCAGAACTGGTACTTTCACCAGCCCCATACCAGAGTTCGAGTATGAGATAAGCTTAAACCATGTACAGTGCTGGTCACGTATTTCCTGCACTCAAAGTCCCATCCCCCTTCTGATCTAAATGATTAAGGAGGATGTTTAGGAACTGACATCTCTATGCTTTGTTATAGAGTGGTCGGTAAGCACTATTTTGCAATGCCAACACTTGTAAGAGAAGACAGCAACTACTTTAATATGATTAAAGGTAGCAAATTCACTACAACAGATGAGACCTCTCAATGGCCACCATACGTTTCTTTGTAGCTGTCTAACTCTCTATTTACTTTGTTCAGGAAAATGCCAGGTCAATTAGTACAAGAATTTGCTGGGCTGACAAATAACCCTGTAAGGAGTTGGCATTCTCTATTATTTCTGGTGTCTTCTTAAGCTATGCTGTATGGTAAAGCTTAATGTGACTCTCATTTCTTTAAAGTCACTTGAGGGATGAGATAGCAATGAGAACATGGGGAGGTATACAGAGGCAGTAACTAATAAAGCCTACTTAAGTAACTGGGCTCAGTGTATGCAAATTAGTAGGGAGAGGGATGTGCCTCTCAGTGAGCAAGTGTCTTGGTGAAGGCTGCTGAGATAGGAAACCTTCTTGGAGCCAATGGAGGGACTGATGAAGCAGAGATGGCCCCAGGAAAAATGATACATGCCTCTCAACAATATCCATTTCCCCTTTACAGAGCTAGTAGGAGGGTTAAAAGACAGAAGTAGTGAAATCATTCATAACCACAATAAGTAGTTAAGAGACACACAAAACAAAAAGATGTAAAATACAATGTCAAAAACAGTAAATATTGTGAGCATGGGAGTAAAAACACTGGATTGTTAGAATGTGTCTGAACTTAAGAGATCATCAACTTAAAATAATCATGAAAAGTGAAAGTGAAAGTCACTCAGTCGTGTCTGATTCTTTCCGACCCCATGGACTATACAGTCCATGGAATTCTCTAGGCCAGAATACTGGAGTGGGTAGCTTTTTCCTTCTCCAGGGGATATTCCCAACCCAGGGGTTGAATCCAGGTCTCCCACATTGCAGGCGGATTCTTTACCAACTGAGCACAAGGGAAGCCCAAGAATACTGGAGTGGGTAGACTTTCCCTTCTCCAGCGGATCTTCCCAACCCAGGAAATGAACCGGGGTCTCCTGCATTGTAGGCGGATTCTTTACCAACTGAGTTATCAGGGAAGCCCAATACATGATGCCAAAATCAAACAAAGATACAAAAAAAAAGAAAGAAAGAAAAGCAAATTACAGGCTAACATCATTGATAAACATAGATACAAAAATCACCAACAAAATATTAGCTAACAGATATTATCAATATATTTCAAGGATCATACATCATGATAAATGGGATTAATTCTAGGGATTCAGGGATGGTTTAATGTCCATAAATCAACCCATGTGATCTAGCACAGTAGCAAACTGAAGAATGAAAATCATATGATCATTTCGATATAGAAAAAGTTTTTGACAAAATTCAACATTCATGTATGATAAATACTCTCAAGAGAGTGAGTGTAGAGTGAACACCTCAACATAATAAAGTTGATATATGGCAAACATATATAGCTAACACCATAGACAATGGTAAAAAGTGGAAAACATTTCCTCTAAGATTAAGAACAGCCCAAGGATAATCACTCTTGCTAATTTTATCCAACATAATATTTGAAGTCCTAGCTAGCCACAGCAATCAGACAAGAAAAAGAAATAAAAGGAACCCAAATTGAAAGGAAAAGGCAAACCTGTCACAGTTGCAGATGACATTATACTATATACAGAAAATCTTAAACGTGCCACCAAAAAACTATGGGAACTAATAAATGAGTTTAGTAAAATTGCAAGATACAAAATTAATATAGAGAACTACCTTGCATTTCTATACACTAACAACAAACTATCAGAGAAATTTAAAAAATCATTCCATTTATAACTGCATCAAAAAGAATAAAATACCTAGGAATAAATCTACCCAGGGAGGTACTAGGAAAGCTCTCATAGGATGAAATTCAAGATGACACAAACAAATGGAAATGTACATCATGCTCATGGATTGAAAGAATTAATATTGTTAAAATGATGATGTTCTTCAAGGCAAGCTACAGATTCAATGTAATCGCTAAAAAAAATACCAACATAGATTCTTTACCACTAGCGCCACTTGAGAATATGCAATACCAATACATATTATTTTTCAATATACAGAATACACAAAGAGCTCATACAACTCAACATCAAGAAACAAACAACCCAATTTATAAGTGAGCAAAGAATCTAAAAAGACTTTTTTCCAAAGAAGACATAGAGATGACCAACCCTGCTGCTGCTGCTGCTGCTGCTGCTAAGTCGCTTCAGTCATGTCCGACTCTGTGAGACCCCATAGACGGCAGCCCGCCAGGCTCCCCCATCCCTGGGATTCTCCAGGCAAGAACACTGGAGTGGGTTGCCATTTCCTTCTCCAATGCATGAAAGTGAAAAGTGAAAGTGAAGTCGCTCAGTCATGTCTGACTCTTAGCGACCCCATGGACTGCAGCCTACCAGGCTCCTCCATCCATGGGATTTTCCAGGCAAGAGTACTAGAGTGGGGTGCCATTGCCTTCTCCAGAGATGACCAATAGACACATGGAAAAATATTCAACATCTCTAGTCATCAAGGAAATGCAAATCAAAACCAGTAAGATATTATCTCACACTTATCTGAGTGGCTATTATAAAAAAGACAACAAATAACCAGTGTTGGAGAAAAGGAATCCCTCATGCACTGTTGATGGGAATTCAAATTGGTAGAGCGACTGTATGGGTTTTCCTCAGAAGAATTAAAAGAAAAACTGCTGTATGATCCAGAAATTCTACTCCTGCATATTTTTCCACAGAAAAATTGAAAATATATATGCATCTCTATATTCATTAAAGCATTATTTACAATAGCCAAGATATGGAAGCAATCTAAGTATCCATTTATAGATAAACGGATAAAGGTGTGACATATATATGTATGAAATATATATTTATATATTTTTATACAACAGAACATTACTCAGCCATAAAAAAGAATGAAATCTTAACATTTGCAAGAACATAGATGGACCTAGAGGGTATTATGCTAAATGCAATGTCACAAAGAGAAAAAGAGATATTGCATGATTTCTCTTATATGTGGAAAATAAAAAACAAAACAAATGGACAAATAATAAAACTGAAACTGACTCATGATACAGAGAACAAGCTGGTGATTGTCAGAGAAGCATGTAGGTCTGTTGGTGGGGGGATAAGTGAAATAGGTGAGGGAGATTAAGAGGGACAACTTCCCATTATAAAATAAATGTCACAGGGATGCAATATGTAGCATAGGGAATAGAGTTAATGATATTGTAATAACCTTGTATGGTGGCAGATGGTAACTTATTGCATTGATCATTTTGCAATGTATAGCAAAATTGAATCACTATGTTGTACACCTGAAACTAATATTGCAAGAAAGAAAAACTGTGCTTTGCACAGTTAAAAAAATATCCACCCCTTATTTTATATAATATTATCTTGTTTTCTGGAGGGTTTTCCCTTCGGCATGCCACTCTGTTGGCTGCTCTGTTACCTGACTGATGAAGGCTGGAACCAGATCCATTGACTCTGTCTCCTATAGCACTTACAAGGCTACTATGAAGCTGTCACAATTAAGGTTACTATTAACAGGATTTCAAGCAGCAAGATGAGGGCAACCTGCAGTGCTGACTTCAGCCACACTGCCCGGGGTTCTGGGCCAACCAGGTTAACGAATGTTATAAGCCATCAGATTCTACCTTAGAAATCTGGGTGTCTTTCTCCTTAGTTTCAGCATTGACCTTTCTACCTGGCCCTGGCATTATTCCAAGTACAGAAGAACATATTAGCGATTGCACAGGTTTCTCCTTGACCCACGAGGAGGAAGTTTACAGCAATTCGATCATCCATAACAGGTTTGACCTACATGTCTTCCAGACCCTAGGTGGTGTCATTGAAGATTTCAGCTAAAGTAAAGGGCAAATTTTATACTACGTTTTCTAATTGTACCACTCTTATCTCCTATCCTAGATATATTGCCTACAAAGTGTGCACAGATGTGAAGACATCTATCTACCTTAGAAGCAACCCCAAGTAAGCAAGGATCTCTGCAGCCATCTGAGGGTGGTATGATTTACTCATGGTGTTTTCTTAAACACTTGAAGATCTCTGTGATATGCTTCTGCCCCCAAAATGCAAGTTGTCATATTTTGAAAAGGGAGGCAAATTAATGCTTGACTCCCACACAAAAAATACAATCCTGAGGGGGTACGTGGTGTGCTGGAAAAAACAGTTTTGTTTACAATTGTTGGGGACCCCCAAGGAGACCTACATCATTTGAGGGCACAAGTTGATAGTGCTTCTAATGTGGCCTGCTAGCCAAATGGTAAACCTTAGAGGCCCCAGGTCAGCTCAAATAGCTGAATGTAGTCCTTGTTTTTGGAGGAAAGAAATCTGTATCTATTGTCTATTCTACAGATAAACAGATAAGTGATGATGCTTAAGAGTTATCCATCTATGCTTTGTTAAGAATCTTGTTTTGCCCAGAATGTATTTGAACTTGACCAAATGTTTTGAGTAACTATAGAGATAACCATTTGGTTTTTCTCCTTATATGTAATAGTATGGGAAAGTACATAAAAAGTTTCTAAATATTGGAGTATTCTTATGTTCTTAAACCTTACTTACTCGTGCATCCTAATTTCAGTATGATGTTGTATTTTGTGTGTTAATATTTTATTTAGGATATTTTCATTGATATTGACAAGTATATTTGGTCTGTAGTTTAAAAAAATTTTTTTCTCTCTCTCTTTTTTTTAAATTTTACTTTATTTTACTTTACAATATGTATTGGTTTATGTCCAATCTTTGTTAGACTGTCTATGTTATACTAACTTCATTTTAAAAAATGTGGTCTGTATATAGTATTTGGAATTTATTAAGTTTTCTTCATGGCCTGCTATGTAATAAAGTTTAAAAAATATTCACGAGGGATTTGGAAAGATTGTGTAATTTTGTATATTGGGTAGCTTGTTAATTGTGTGTGGTTTAAATTCTCTAAAATGTTCCCCTGCCTGCCTCTGACCTATATCCCCTTTCTCTTAAGATAGCCAATGTCAACAGTTTCTAGTGCATAATTTCAGAAAAATATTTATGTATTTAATATCACATATGTGGGTATCTTTTAAATATAAAAATTAAATTGCTGTATATAATGTTTTATGACCTATATTATTTTAATTTCACTTAACTTGGATACGTATTTATAGCCACACACATAGATGTACCTCAGTGTCAATAGTTCTTTCTATTTTCTTTTAGAGAATAACTAAAACAGTCTTTCCCTCCCATGTATTTTATTTTAAATGCATTTGTCCCTAACATCTAGTTTTCTTGAATAATGATCAGAGAATGTAGCTGTATATAATATTGGGGGTTTATTGAGAATAGATGATCTGATACATAATAAAATTTGTAAATATCCCATGAAGATTTGGAAAGAATGTATAGTTTTTGCCTGGCTTATTAATGGTTTGTGCTTCAAATTCTCTATAATGTTTTAGATTTTGATTACTCAATCTGCCAAATTTTGGAAGTCTGATTCTCCCATTAAGGTTGTGGTTTTGACAATTCTTGTATTTCTAACTTTTTGATTTTTACATATATTTTGATTACCATTGCTTAGAATAAAATAGTTCTTGGCTCTTTTATCTTCTTTGTGTATTGTATTTTTAAATTAATATAAAATATCTCCCATTTCATTAATGATTTCTGCATTAAAATCCATATTTGGGACAGATATGCTTTTACATGCCATTTAGTTTACATTTGGCTGACATTGCCTGCTTTTTATGTCCAAGCAGTGACAGTCTGCTTCGAGTGTGTTTCATAGAAATAGTGCATGGCTGAGTCTAACAGCTGTAAGAAGACTACAGAGCATATAATGAAATTCTTTGGCATCTCCCAGATCTAAACCTTGGCTCCACCATTTACTGGCCATGTGACCTCATGCGAATTATTTAACTCCTCTGAGACTGAGGTCCCTCATCAGTAAAATGGGACAACACACTCGTAGTAGTTCGCATTTTGGATTGTAATAAAAAGGAAGCTCAAATGAGACTATATGCAAAGGAAAATTTATGTGGTTTCTCATAAGAAGCAATCAATACCAGACCATGAGGAAAGACTGATCTACCCCTGCCCTTCATTCACTCCTTCTCTAAAGCAGCCTCTCCTGATGCCTTTGTTATTTCCAATCAGAACCCCTGTTTATTCATGGACTTTCCCTCACATGGCAGTTTGTTTATGTCTGCCTTGGCCTTACAATGTAAATCTTGTGAGAGCAATGGACCCACCGTTCTTCACTGCATTACTACGTGGCACACACTGCCTTACCACCATGTGGCACATAGTAGGTATGCAATTAAGCATATTTGTAGAACAAAAACAGACGAACTGGACCAGCATGGTGGAGGGTCTAGGGGGAGACTTATAGGTTGAGTTGTGTTCCCACAAAAAGACGTGTCCAGGTATTAACGCCCAATACCTCAGAATGTGATCTTATATTGTGACAGGATCTTTGCAGATAGAGTAAGGTAAGATGTGTGTGTGCTAAATCACTTCAGTCATGATAGACTTTTTGCGACCCTATGGACGGTGTAGCCCGCCGAGCTCCTCTGTCCATGGGATCCTCCAGCCAAGAGTACTGGAGTGGGTTGCCATGGCCTCCTGCAGGGGATCTTCCTGATCCAGAGATCAAACCCTCTTCTCTTTATGTCTCCTGCATTGCTACTGATTTCTTTACCACTAATGCCACCCGGGAAGCCCAAGTTGGGAGGAGGTGAGCCCTAATCCAATACGACTGGTGTCCTTCTAAAATGGGCAAAACTGGACACAAGCAGAACCGTGCACAGAGGGTCTATGCGATGACACGTAAGAACTCCAGGTGAAAATTATGCTGCCACGAGCCAAGGAACGTCAGGGGTTACCGGAGTTGGGAGGGGCAAGGAAACTCCCTTTCCCTGTGTGTTTCAGAGAAGACATGCCCTTGTCAATAACCTGATTTGGGGGTTTTAGCCCACAGAACTATGAGACAGTAAATTTACGTTGTTCTAAGGTACCTAGTTTGTGGCACTTTGTTACGGCAGCCCTAAGAACTAACACAAGGAGGGGGCCACCCACTCAGTGGATCTCAGGTATCAAAAATCCCCAGTTCACGCCAAGTATCATGGTAAAGAATCCCCATGCCAGTGCAGAAGATACAGTTTCGACCACTGGGTCAGGAAGATCCTCTGGAGAACGAAATGGCAACCCACTCCAGTATTCTTGCCTGGGAAATCCCAAGGACAGAGGAGCCTGGCAGGCTACAGTCCATGGGGCTGCAAAAGAGCTGAATACGATTTAATGACTAAACAACAACAGTATCCCAGATGGTGCATGTCTACAAGGTAATCACGGACCCCACAGCTGGTGGCCTCAGGGGCTCCTGAGTTGAGACAGACTCAGGAACTGCAAGCATAAAACGGCAAGTAAGAGACACAGGGAAACCCAAGGTGCCCTGCCTGAAAATCACCCTGCCTGACCACTGGTCACAGATCAGCACCGCGGAGGATGGCGCCTTCAAGAGGAAAAGTTTTTTACCCTGCACAGAATTGGCTGCTGAGTGTCTGAGAAGTCAGGACTGTGAAGGAAAACACCCAGATCTGAATGTGTAATCAACCACACACTGCCCCTGTTTCAGAAGTAGAAATGATCAAAGAAAAAGGCACCCAAAGCATTCTTCTGAAACAGCATCTGGCGTGTCACAGGTGATTGTGGAATTAGGATTTTCAAGGTTATTTAGGCAGAATGAATTAAATAGATTACTTGAGGAAAATGACCTGTTTTCCCCACCTCTGATCTTAATTAGCCATGAATAGAGGCTTGAAAAAAAATCCCATCTTTTTCCCACCAAACTGGGACTTTTCAAAGCACCCCATGAACAGTGCTGTTTGTGTGGAAAGATTCTCGGTGATGGGCAGTTTATTTTTATTTATTTTTTATTATTATTATTTTGGCCGTGCCTGGATCCCACTAAGATCTATGTGGGATCTTAGTTCCCCAACTAGGGATTGAACCCACACCCTCTGAAGTGGGATCCTAACCACTGGATCACCAGGGAATTCCCCGACAGTCGGTTTAGAAAGTTGATTGGATTGATCAAAATTTATGTGATTTGAATCCCAGATAAGGAAATATCCAGATACATAGTCATTCTAATGAGCACCACTGGGAATTATGGACGCACAGTTTTATGCAAGAAGCTTAGAATACATCCACCATTAGAAGACATTAGAAGTAGAATCATTCAATTCAAATGGTTTTGTTTACCTTTCAGTAAATGCAGTCGAAGCCTGTTCTTCAGTACCATCTCCAAGTATAATCTCCAGGTATAATCCGAAGAGTTTTCGTTTGGTTTTGTTTCCAAATTCAATCCTTTCCATTGCTTACAAATGAATAATTGGGGAGAAAAAGTAAACTTAGTTTCAATAATTTTAATTTAGCTGAGGTTAAGAAGCTTTTGGTTTCATTCCCATTACCCTATCCTGATTTTGTTCTTTGTAGGTTGATATTTTAAAAATATTATACAAAAAAGAGTAAGGGAAGCTAAAAGTGAGTTAATAGAAATAAATTAGAAATTTGGGATTAGCAAATACACACTACTATATATTTAGGGGTTTCCCTAGTGGCTCAAATGGTAAAGAATCAGTACTATATATAAAATAAACAACAAAGATTTACTGTATATTATAGGGAATCAGACTCAATATTTCAAAATAACCTATAATGGGACAGAATCTGAAAAATAATATATATACGTATAACTGAATCACTTTGCTGTATACATGAAAGCAACAGGACATTATAAATCAAAAACTATACTTCAATAAAAAAATTAAGTTAAAAAAAACTCTTGCTACTCACTTAGCATGGAGAAAGCACACACTCAGGAGAAAAAATGTGAGTTAAACATGATCACTTTTTTTTGACCATGATGAAATTTTTCATCTTAACTTCATGACTTAAATATTAAAAAAGCATGGAGCATTTTTATAGTCGGGAAGGGAAAGATGATATAAAATCTGGCTCAGAGTGATGGCTTCCTCTCCTCTTGCTCTGTGCAGAAAATTCAGTTGTTAATAAAGTGGGGTCAGTTCAAAAACTGAGGGAGGCTCAACTGATGGGTCCATATTCTGGTTTGTTGTCAATGAATTCAAATAACGAAGCGACAGTTCGAAGCGTGCATTTTCAAAGTCTTTAGACAGGCGCTTTCTTGCCGTTGAATCTGAGCTCTGTATTTGACTTTGCTTGTCATCCTGGGACATGTAGCTGCGCTGAGGCACAAATCTTATCTTCACCAGTTTGCTGTCACCTAGGTCCCGCCTCTGATGGCCCACCAACTCTGTTATTACGCGTTGCAGCCCTTCACCTTAAGTTTCTCCTGGGCTGTTTCTGTGCTGTGTGCTGTCGCTTCAGCTGTGGCCGACTCTTCGCGACCCCATGGACTGTTACCCCGCCCGGCTCCTCTGTCCACTGGGATTCTCCAGGCAAGAATGCTGGAGTGGGTTGCCTCCTCCAGGAGATCTTCTTGACCCAGGGATTGAAACTTTGTCTCGTAAGTCTTCTGCATTGGCAGGTAGGTTCTTTATCATTAGTGCTACCTGGGAAGCCCCTAGGCTGTTTGTCACCAAGTAAATTGAAGAAGGTCCCTGACAGCTATAGAGAGAAACAGATAACCATTAGAACCTTTCCCAAAGTCTTGGACAGTTTCTCTTTTATACTAAAATTGGGTTGTTACTGAGCTGCCTTTCCATTGGAGGGACCCTTCTGTATCAAACATGCAATTAACAGGACAGGATTGATGGCTATGCTTTGAGGGCTGGTCCGCTTGCTGGACCTATTTGCTGGGGAGACAGTGGATCCCACAGGACAGACAAGCAGGAAGAGTCACTCCCTAGGGAGTGGTTGTCTGCATCCATCCTCAGTGGTTCTCACTGCAATCAACCCAGAAACCCTCCATACAGTGGCTCTGATTCCTTAAAGCTGACCAAAGTACTCAGCTAGAAAGTTACTCATATCGAGAACTCTTGCTTGCCTTTAAAAAAAACCCTTTTTGCACCCCAGCTGGCAGATAATAGCTATATCTTTTGAAAGTCAATAACCTTGCTCCTTCCTGCTGCCTCTCAGGCCCACACTTTCCTTGTTTTGTCAGCTATTTGGGGGCATTTAAAAATAAATCTAACTCAGGACTGCTGCCGTCACATTGATACCATCTTCTCCCTTTCTCCGGCACAGGAACTCAGCACAACTGACTGTTTTGATGTTTCTGGCCTGAAATCCTTCTCCTGTCCCGATCTGATGTTCATTCTGGTTCTCTGACATGTCTGCACTCATACCCATCAATTAGTATGGCGGGATGCCCACTTCAACAAGGTGTGGAGCCAATTTCAACAAGGCGGTGTGCCAGTCCCATCCTGGCTCAGACAGGGACTGAAGCAGATGACACAGCATGTCCATGGAGATCCCTCCTGCTGGACAGAGCTGCCAGAGTGGGACCTCGTGCTTCTCTCCAGGGAGCCGTCACCGTGGAAATCTTTAATCACTGTACATCATTCTCAGATTATTCTCTGTCTTGTTAGAGAGGAAATCTGCATTCTTGGATACTGTGGATCCAGGATTCTTCTTTTAAAGTGAAAAATTCTCTTGTTCAAGCAGAAGATGTCAGCTTCCCTGGTGGCTCAGATGGTAAAGAATCTGCCTGCCATTCAGGAGACCCAGGTTTGATCCCTAGGTCAGGAAGACCTCCTGGAGAAGGGAATGGCTACCCTCTCCAGAGTTCTTACCAGAATTCCACAGACAGAGCAGTCCATGGGGTAGGAAAGAGTCGGACATGACTGAGTGACTAACACTTTCACTTTACAAGCAGAAGATAGACATGTAAGTGTTATCAAGCATGGAAGGTGCAGTAAGGAGCTTGGAGCCATCTTTCCTCCCCAAATCTGAGAACTGCCCTGGCAGAAAGACATGATCACAGAGAGCAAAACCCTCTGTGAGCTGGTGTTGTTACCTAGGAAAGGTGACTCTGGTGGTGTTAGAGAACAGAGAAACACTGTTGTAAAAACACTGTAGAACTGTCCTTTCCCAAGAAGTTCCCTCTGGCTCATGGAGAAAAGCCTCGAATGAATTAGGATGCTGAAAGAGTGGGAAACACAGGTAGAATCTAGCAGTAGAATGAGCAAGGTAAACTCTCATTAGTTTAAATAATGTTTAAAGAAAAAGAACCTGTGAAAAAAAATTTGCTCTGACTGCCCCCCTACTTCTCCCCAAAAGACACAAAGGGCCCACCCACAGGAGAACTGTCCCCAAGATGGAATGAACTTTTTTTTAGTAGTGAGACCTGTTCAGATAAGTGTCCAGAGACATCTGGATGCAGGAAAACAAGGGTAATAATATTACTAGTGCTTTCAATTTTAATGAAGAGGTTTGCTTTATAAATTTTTCATTTAAGTCTATATTCCTGTTTTTCCCTGAAATAAATGCATGATTTTTTTAAAACAAGGAAAAAAGTACAAAAAAAAATCACTTAGAAAAATTAAGACTGCAAGATATAAAAGTGAGACAAACTACAGTCAAAGGAATTTGGAAGGTAGGAGCAGAGGTCACAAGGCATTTTTAGCAAGAAAAGGCATTCAGATAAAAGGAAGACTGGCAAAGAGGAGGGATCACCAATGAGACTTTTCTAGAGCTTGCTGCTTGCTGTCTGTCAAAGAGTGGAGATAAAGGAGCTCTTGTTCACAGAGGTGAATGAGAATCAGGGTCTTAGGGCCACTGACCCAGCTCAGGAGAGTTTCTGGCTATCCTTAGGAAATATTTGCCAATGCAAACGTTGTGCGTCGGGAGCTCTCTGCGCCCCAGTTCTGGGTGCTCCTGATGCTGTGGCACCCTGATGCCCCAAGTGGGCTGTGCCCTGGGGCCCTGAGTCAGTGGTGTGCTGGACCAGGGTAGACTGACAATAGCTAGTGGTGACATATTCAGGAATTTGGCCTGTGGTCATCAAACATAGACATTACCAAAATCTAAGTTACATAAACTATAATTAAATAAATAATATTAAAAACAAAAGCAATTCATTCTCAAAAGTCATCAGTTGCTCATTATTTTACTATGATCACAACATTTACCTGTCTCTATTGAATCTGTAAATGACAACCCACTCCAGTATTCTTGCCTGGAAAATACCGTGGACAAGGAACCTGATGGGTTACAGTCCATAAGGTTGCAAAGAGTTGGACACGACTGAGCATGATGGATGGACCGATGGATCGAATCTGTGACTGAAATTATTATGTGTGGGGGGTGGGGAGGGGGTGTTTCTGCATCTTCTCCCAGCTCTGTGGTTAACGACATCACATTTGCAGCTTGAAACTGGCCACGATGGGAATGTTTACACCCTGAAAATTAGCAAGTTCTGCACATTGTGGCTTTTATTTTTTTATTTTCCAGCGAGCCGGTTGTTCAAATATATTTATTAGCACACCATTGTTTGAAGTCCACACAAGCTGAGCTTCTGTGTGCTATAATCAAGTGGCCAGCCTTGATTCATACCACTTTCTACATTCTTTGACTGCATTTTCCCAAAGCTGAGGTTTGCTCTGGATTTCCAGAGCCTCAAAAGGGTGGTGGAAAAGACCTTTGCAGTCTTTTCTCTCTCCTGAAGCCTTGGGCACCAGTGTGATGATGGGGGGCGGGGGAGGGGGGCAGAATGACACCAAAATGTCCACGGAGCTCCCTCTGTCTGAACCCAAGGGGCTGACCCTGAGCCACTCTGCATTGCTGTCTCCTCCCCTAGAGCCATTTTCTCCAGGAGGTTCTTCAGGTCCCCATGGGCACCCACGCTGTCCCCCAGCCCTCAAGTTCTGCTTAGCCTCAAAGCTTCGGAGGCGAGGGGTGAAGGTAAGGTCGAACTAGGATGCCAATGGGTGCAAAAGAGAAAAAAACAAAGCAAGGCAGATCTGAGCAAGAAGGAGGAAATGATGACTCTTTATATCTCTCTAGCTACAGGTGATGAAAGAGAAGATTGTGTCCAAGATAACTGTTTCACAATCTTTGACCTTACTAAGAACTATCAGGATTACAGAGAAGAATGACTCCTGTCAAGAACACATTCCCGGGAGAACAGCATTTCCATTTGCCATCCTAAGAACAAGACGTGACAATGATCAAAGTGTGAAGGTGTTAATATTGGCTTGAAATACTTCTCAAAAAAACCCTCTATTAATACTATAGGGAATACGTACAAGCTGTTCACTTTGCTGTACAGTAGAAACTAACACGATATTATAAAGCAACTATACTATACCCTAATGAAAAATTTTTTAAATAAACTGATTTTCTTTATCCATGCTGCATGTGTGCTAAATTATTTCAGTTGTGTCTGACTCTTTGCAACTCCTATTGAACTGTAGCCTGCCAGGCTCCTCTGTCCATGGAATTCTCCAGATACGAATATTGGGGTGGGGTGCCATTTCCTACTCCAGGGGAAATCATCTCAAATCCAGGGATTGAACCCTCGTCTCTTATGTCTCCTGCACTGGCAGGCAGTATCCCACCTCCAAAAAAAGACACAGGAAAAATTTAAATGTCCGTTCAGTTGGATGACATTTCTTTTGCTCCTTATCTTGACTTCTTAGGGCATCAGACAGTTGGACAGTGCTGATCATAACCATTTGAAATATTCTCCTCACTCAGCTTCTGTATCAGTCAGGGAGGGAAGAAGGAAAAAATTTATTTTAAGGAGTCGGCTCACAGGACTGTGGGGCTGGCAAGCCTGAAATTTGTAGGACAGGCAAACTGGAAACTCAGGAAGGCCTTCTATGTTAGTCTTCTTATTTAGGAAACGTTTGTCTTTGCTTTTAAGGAAGGCCTTAATAAAACTGATTGAGAACTATTTATATTATCCAGGGTGATCGCCTTGGCTTAAGGATTGTAAGGATAAATCACATCTACAGAATGCCTTTTGGGCAACATTTAGACTAGTGTTTGACTAAACAACAGCATCACAGCCTTGCCAAGTTGACTTAAAATCAACCATCACAGCTTCCAAGCAAGACCTCCCTCCTGACTGCTGGGGTTCCTCCCTACAAGCCTCCTGCCAGTCTCTCCTTCTGCTGGATCCCTTTTAAATGTTGGCATTCTCCAGTATCCATCTGAATCGGGGGTACAGTTTTTAAGAGTTAAAAGAAATTTTATAAATGTATGAATGGACACAGAACTGTGAAAAGCACATAATATACCTATGAAGTGGTGAAACTTTAGACATAATATTTTGTTCTGAGGCAGCGTAGCTTTCATGGGGATAGAAAACTAAAATAAGGAATCAAAATGAGGCGCTGTGTGTCCTCCTTACACTCTTTGGACGTGGCATGTCTTAGAGGCTCCCAAGTCTCATCCTCAGCCCTCTTTTCTTCCTGTGCAACACTGTCTCTTTGGCGATCTGATCGATGCCCAGCCTTCAGTGACACCAGCACACCAATGCCTCCAAAATAACGTTTCAAGGAACACTAGATTCCATGTACAAATAAGGTAGAGAAATGCCAGCTATAGATCGTGTGTTCTTGGAAATTTGCAAGCTGTGTTGTCAAACTAAAGACTCTTCGAAGTCCTGCAGAAACAGGAAAAACACAGCCCTAAATCTGCGTTCTGAGCCCAGAGCCCAAGTTTCAGAATGGTGTTTCCAACCGTGTCTTACACTGAGATATGTCCCACGCAATTCAAAGGTAACATGATCAAAACTGACATTATTTTGCTTGATCCAAAGTGTTTCTTCTTATGTTATTTTTCTTATCTTCTTTCATAGCTGGTACCTGAGTTGTCCAAAAAAAAAAAGAAAGACCAGCAGGGCCACGTGGACTCTCTCTCCCCTCATGGCTCTCCATTTACCAGTTTACTTACTTCTACCTTCCCAGAAGGCCCTGCGGGCTGCACCGTGCCCCCATCTTCACCCAAGTGGCTTCTGCCTCCCCTCTGCCAGCCGCGTTCCCTCTGTCTGTAACGGTAGCCTTCTCACTGCTTCCACGGCCTCCAGAAAGATGGTTTTCAAACACAAAATGATGACGTGACTCTTGTGGTCCACACCAACAAGGGGCTCCTTGCTGACTCCTGGTAATGTCACAACTCTCATCTTGGACGATGTTACACATTTAAGATGAAGCGCAAAATCTTTCTTGGTTGCTCCGAAGTAACTTAAAGAAAACTCCTCTACCTACCTTGGATGTGTCCTGTTGGATTTGAAAAGGCATTGACAGTCTTCAAGAGAGGTTTGGGAAGCAGAAAAGTAGGGAGTATTATTGATGTAAAAAAAAAATTCTTTTTTGGTCATTTGCTTCTGATCATGGAAAATCGAGAGCTGACTGTTTAGGGAATCACTAAATCAAATAGTCTGAATCAGGCAGTTGACTGGCCTGGGGAAATGGGATACTTAATACTGCTAAAGTGGATTTCACAGATCAGAAGAATTCCTGCTGCTCTTAAAAAAAAAAAAAAAAGGTGTTTTAAAAATTTCCAATGATACAAGATGTTGTGATATGAAAAAGAGCAGATTGCAAATTAAAAGTTTCACCTTGACACCCTCAAGTGGTGAAACTAGTATATTTTCCCATACAAGGAAACACGAATTCTGGAAGGATGCATCCCAAACTATTAATAGAGTTTATCTCTAGGGAGAATAAATGGGTCATTGTCATGTTCTTCTATCTGCTTGTGTTTTCTAACATGTCTACAATGAATATGAATTATTTTGGTAATAAAAAAAAAGTATGGCTTAAAAAAATTCTCTGCAAATCTTGGCAACTTACTACACTGACCGATCTTAGTCTACTTACGACCAAGATGACCTAAATTTACCTTTTTTCCACGTCCCTCAGTTTTGTTTTTCTTCCAGCAGAACAGCATGCCAATTTAAAATAGTCAATAGCGTACTTTCAGTGCTCATCCATGTGGTCTGGCATTTAACATATTTTCCAGGAGAAGGTAGTACAACCAACCATGATGACAACCCTTCTAAGAAAACCCTGGCTACTCTGAGAATTCCAAAGCAAAAATTGCAAGCTGGCTTTATCTCAAAATATATAAAAGATGAACACTGACATGCAAGAAAAATAATTTAAAGACCTCTTATCTAAGCTCTGCGTACTATTTATTTGGATTTATTTGTCTACCCAACCCATTCTAATATCCTAGATTTTGTAGATCTTATTATGGCTAGAATGCTTCAAGATCAATTTTGTCTTTTTTTTTTTTTTTTAA
>SJYQ01004821.1:39412-82592 GCA_006410935.1 Redunca redunca | reverse complement strand
AGCAAGCTGTCTCCCAGGCTATAGTCCTCATTTTGTCCCAAACAAAACTTAGCTCATTACTCTCATGCTGTGCTTTTTTGTTGTTGTTGTTAACTGACAAAGGTGAATCTAAGGAGTCTTATTCATGGAAGATGGGATTTCCTTTCTACCTAACCACATAAAAATAGAGAAAAATGATTGAAGAAACCACAACATAGCTCATTGCCTCTGTGAGGCATCAGGTTTTAAATTAATGCTTTCCAGACAGAGACATTGGGCTTTTCTAAGAAGTCTTACAATCAAAAACATAAATTAAACTCTCAGACACTGCTGCGTTCAAGGAGTGGGGCTTGTGAAGCAAACTTGTTGTCATCATAGTTTTTAAGGCACTAAGTCACGTCCAACTCTCTTGAGATCCCTTGGACTGTAGACGGCCTGGCTCCTCGGTCCATGGGACTCTTCTGGCAGGAGTACTAGAGTTGGTTGCCCTTTCTTTCTCCAGGGGATCTTCCCGATCCAGGGATGAAACCGGAATCTTCTGCACCGCAAGCATGTTCCTCACCATTGAGCTACCAGGGAAGCCCCAGGTTTTTACGTTCATCTGAAGTTTATTCTTCCTTGGTAGTTGTGAAGAGGAACTAAGATTTCAGATACCATTATTTCTTTCTGCAGAAATGATCATGAAGATCAATGTGGGTTATTCAGGGCATCCCATTAAGTGAAAGAAAATGAAAGTGGCTCAGCTGTCTTTGGTAGTCAGCTTACTCTGTGGATTCGTGAAGACTCAGATAACTCAGCTTACAGAGCTGACAAAACAAGAACTTTTCATAGGATGGAATCAACTCCTCTCTCATTCATAAGAGGCTAAAATATCAATATCTCGATATTCATCCCACTGACAAATGAATAGAAATACCACAATGCTTCCTCTCTCTGGTTTTGACACATTGCGGTGAACTGTCCATTATCACTTTCCAAGGTAAGCTGTGAAATGATTTTTATGGATGTAATTTATCTGTAATTCAGCAAGTGTAGGCCCAAGACTGGTGACTTTCTATAGATTCATTTGAATGAGAATAACCACACTCAACAATCCCAGGAAAGGCCTGGATATGAGACAAACTATCCAATTACTATGAGCAAAAAGGAAAACCTCCAGGGAAGTGGCTGAAGCCTAGACACCCTGCTGCGCCCCTGTGTGCTGTGCTCCGTGCAGTGTGTGTCTCAGCTCCAGCCTTGCTTGCTGGGGCCTGCTCTGTGGCTTTCTCAGGAGAGAAGGAAGTCTAGGTGAGATGAATCATCGATCGCATATGCCTAGAAATAAAGCTAAGCCAGGTTCAGGAGTTCCTTGTTGTTGTTTAGTCACTAAGTTGTGTAAAAATTTTTGCAACTCCATGAGCTGTAGCCAACCAGCCTCCTTTGTCCCTCGGATTTCCCAGGCAAGAATTCTGGAGTGCGTTGTTGCCATTTCCTCCTCCATGGGGATCTTCCCGACCCAGGGGTCGAATTTGTGTCTCCTGAATTTGCAGGCAGATTCTTTATCACTGAGCCACCAGGGAAGCCCCTGGAGTTCCTAGCATCAAAGAACTGGCTTTGGCAATGTTCTAAGCTAAGGAATTTGGGGTGATCAACTGTCCAATTTTAACTTATCAACAAAATTCTCAAGGGCAGCCCTATCCTTTCTCTACCCCCCAGCTCCCACTCTTAGAAAATTTAAACCTTGTTTCAAAACTTAACAATTACAACTAATAGCTAATAGTGGGAGGAAGCTGATGGCAGGTGCTTCAGGTTCAAAAGGTCAGTTCAGACTCCACTGCCTGGTAAATTACCTAATGGGGGCCTTGGGCCAGGGTAAGGGGTGGTTGCAATTCAGAATGAAACCCAATCTTCACTCATCATCAGACCCAATGAGGTTTTAAGGGAATCTCTGACTTTATGATCCTTCTGTTGAAGGAGGACGGGAAAGATTTTGGTCTCGGGGATTTCTGGCATGCTTTTCTTCCTGGTTATGCTGCAGGTACTCTATTCACAGACACTGGCCTGGTTCCTTCTGAAGCCACAGTCACACACTCACCCAGGATGGGCCAGTGCCTAAGCCACTTTGTGCCACTTAACATAGTCAGGCACCAGAGTGGTTTCAGACATGTCCAAGACACGGGGGAGCATTTAGCCAAGACAGCCGGTCATGACTTAACAGCCAGAGACACTAACCTACCCAGAAATGGAGTGTCCTTGGACTCCATGAGTTTGAAGTTAATGACAAGCTTTATAAAACAAACAAACAGTAAGAATCCAACGTCCTCAAAGCCATGAAGAACTGACCTAATCACTCTGAGTTGGTATCCCTGTTGGAGACCTTTATCTTCTTTACCTACATCCAAAAGGTAAAAAGGACTGAAACCTCTAGCAGTCATTGCTTGGCCCTCCAAACGTCTTCCTAAATCGGCCTTGTTTGGTAAGTGAAATTGTAGCTGAAAGGGGTCAAGCCAATGCAGTGGGCATCACAGCACGGGGAGGAGGTCAAATTACTTTTGCCCTTCTGCTCCCAGCCCTTTACTGCTGGCCTGCTGCCAGAGTCCAGCCCTTGACTGAATACCAGTGACTCTATATAGAAAGCTCAGCACAGTAAATTCACCTACAATGAATCTAATTTGGGTATGTAATAAAAAGCAGTTTTGCAATAAGGATAATTTTCTTAGAAGCAGAAAAAGTGTATCTTTCTCATTTAGTTACATTTCTTGCAGACTGCTTTAAAATCCTGAGCATGGAGGCCAAGGTCCCAGGCTCAATTTATATATAAAGGCTGGTCAGTTTACTTTGGTCCAGAGCCATAAACTGTACCTTCATTCTGTAAATATACTCTGTCCACGTGCCATTTTATAAGCATGTTTTACAAATCAGAAGGGGCTTCCCAGGTGGCTCAGAATCCACCTGCAATGCAGGAGACATGGGTTTGATCCCTGGGTTGGGAAGATGCCCTGGAGAAGGGAGGGCATGACAACCCACTCTAGTATTCTTGCCTGGAGAATCCGGTGGACAGAGGAGCCTGGCGGGCTACAGTCCACAGGGTTGCGAAGACTCGACACAGCTGCAGTTACTGAGCATGCATGCCCTCACACATCAATCAGAAGAGTGAGTTGGCCTTCCCTGGTGGCACAGTGGTAAGAATTTGCCTGCTAATGCAGGAGACACGTGTTCGATCTCTGGTGCGGGAAGATTCCACATGCCGAGGAGCAACTAAGCCCGGGCACCCCAGTTACAGAGCCCGTGCTTTAGAGTCTGTGAGATGCAATTACTGAAGCCTATGCACCTGCAGCCCGTGCTCTGCAACAAGAAAAGCCACCTCAATGAGAAGCTAATGCATTGCAACTAGAGAGTAGCTTCTGCTTACTGCATCTAAGAAAGCTTGAATGCAACAATGAAGATCCAGTACATCCAAAAATAAATAAAATTCAACTTAAAAAATAGTCACAGTCTAAAAATTGAGAGATATGTTTTATTTGGTGGGAATTTTTAGGACTTCAAGCCCCAAAGACAGCAAATATCAAGTATCACTTTGCTGACAAAGGTCCATATAGTTTGAGTCATGGTTTTTCTAGTAGTCATGTACTGACGTGAGAGCTGGACCATTAAGAACTGATGCTTTCTAATTGTGGTGCTGGAGAAGACTCTTGAGAGTCCCCTGGACAGCAAGATCAAAACAGTCAATCCTAAAGGAAGTCAACCCTGAATATTCATTGGAAGGACTGATGCTGAAGCTGAAGCTCCAATACTTTAGCCACCTGTCCATGGGATTGAAGACCCAACTCACTGGAAAAGACCCTGATGCTGGAAAAGATTGAAGGCAGGAGATGAAGGGGATGACAGAGGATGAGATGACTGGATGACATCACTGACATCATGGACATGAGTTTGAGCAAACTCCCGGAGATACTGAAGGACAGGGAAGCCTGGTGTGCTGCAGTCCATGAGGTCACAGAGAGTTGGACACAACTTAGCAACTGGACAACAGCAAGGAAAACCAGATACCTCATGTTAAGGAATTTAGCGCTCTTCTATTCATGGGAAGATGCAAGAGTCTGGGCTCACAGAAATCATTCCTTTCATATTCATCTCGGCTGTCTGGGGCCAGTACCCTGCATTTTTCACATCCCGCCTCCCCCAGATCCTCGGTGATTGCTATGGGGAGCAGCTGCAGCCTAATGGCTGCCGGATAGCAGGTATTATTCTCCTTTGGGCCGGAATCGCTGATGGCTGCGATATCCTTGTTTGTTGATATGGCAGGAAATACTCCATTTCTCAAATAGTTAGGTAAATAAATAAATAAAGGAAGAGTGGGTTGCTGACAAATAAGAATGCGTTGGCACACACATTATCAGCTCCATATGAAGTATGAGTTTTAAAGCACCTTTTGTGGGTAAAGAAACGTTTGGGTATGTGACAGATTGTATTTTTGAAAGAGGGCAGCAACAAGATTTCCCATCCCATGTGTTCCTGCGGTGTAACTTTGACACACGTCCCACTGAGGGAAGGAGTCTGGGATCTTAGTTCCCTGACCAGGGGTCAAACCTGAGTCTCCTGCATTTGGAAGGGCAGAGTCTTAACCACTAGATCACCAGGGATTTCCCCACTTTGCGACTGTTTTGACCAATAGACTATAGTAGAAGTGGCCTGAGTTCTAAGGCGGGTTCATAAAAGTCTTCAGCCTTGCTTGCTGGGATACTCACTCTAAAAGTCTTTAACCACCCTGTAAGGTGTCTGCCATGCTGTGAGGAAGCACAGCTCGCCCACGTGGAGTAGAGAGACCATTAGAGAGTGGTCCTGTGACTATCCAGAGAGAGAGACAGAGGAGAGATGCCTAGCTGATTGCCAGCTGCATAAGCCCACTGTGGTTTGTTCTAGCTCCAGTCACAATCAGACTCCAAACTTGAGGGAGACCCTGAATGAGAAACAACCAGGTCCATGCCAAATTCTCACCTACATAGACTGCAGAAGATAAAATGTTTGTTATTTAAATAACAGGTTTTGGGGTGATTCGTTAGGAATCAATAGATAATGAAAAAGAAGTTAGCAATTTGTCTCATGATTATTGTGGTGCACAAAATGGGTAACTGTGCAACTGAAAATAAATCAGGGTGGTTAAAAAACCTTGAACTCTAGGCTCAAATCCCAGACCCACAACCATATGCTCTTGAGCAAATTATTGTCCTGAGCCTCAGTCAACTCATTTACAGATTGGCGATGACAAGTGTAGTAACTTCACACAAGGTCTGTGTAAGGATTAAATTAATTCATATTCATAAAATGTATAGAAGAGTACCTGGCAGAGAGTAAGGGTTAGTAGGAGGATTCCAGGTGAAATAGGGGCCTGAAGCATATACAATTTAGTTTCTCTTAAACTCCAATATGGGCTTCCCTGGTGACTCAGCAGTAAAAAATACTAGGGACATAATAGTAACCAGGCATTCTCCCTGCCTTCCAGGAGCTTGTACACCACAAAAGAAGGCAAGGAAATAAACAAAAATTTACAAATGAGTCAGATTATTTTCAGAAACACCAGTCTTTAGGATACTCTCATTTACTGAGTAAGGAGTATAAACTGGTATTCCTGGAGAAACATCTGGCAATAGCTATAACAAAATGTCCTTTAAAATTTGCAAATTGTTGGAAATAGTGATTCTACATTGGGTGATTTAGCTAAAGAAACAGATAAGCATTCAGAAAACACACACATTCAGATATATGTTATTATTGTAGCAAATAATTTAAAATACAAAGTTGTTTAATAATGAGAGGATTAGCTAAATTGTGGCTAGGTATTATGCTGTTATTAAAATGATCTCATATTCACTACCATGTAAATGTCTTCTCCAAGTCTAGTTAAATGAGAAAAAGAGATCATACAAGAGTATCGAACTTCCCTGGTGGTACAGTGGATAAGAGTCTGCCTGCATCAGGAGACATGGGTTCTATCCTTGGTCCGGGAAGATCCCACCTGCGGCGGAGCAGCTAAGCTGGGGCACCACAATACTGAAGTCCACGCACCCCAGAGTCCACGCTCCGCAACAAAAGAAGCCACCCCAATGGGAAGCCTGCACTCAAGGCAACTAGAGAGTAGCCCCCACTTGCTGTAACTAGAAAAAGCCCCCCCAAAAGAATGGGTAACAACTTGAGTGAGAGAGAGAGAGAGAGAGCGCACACCATGTCCTGGCACGTTGTTTTACTCAGAGTGGTGAAATAACAGTCAAATTTTGAGGGTTTTTTTTCTCCTTGTCATCTGAATTTATCTACAGAAAATGTCATATTTGTGCTTTTTAAAAAGAACAACTTCATTTCACTCAGGACTTGCCATTTTCTTGAAGAGTAATAAGCCTGTCTCATTAGATGTTTCTATTTGCCCCCACTTCTTGGTGCCCCTTCAATAAAACACATATTTGACAAAGTACCCGTTTTTGCCGACTTGGAATCGCCTTCTGGTTTGGATGGAGTTGTGTTGGAAGAGTAGGTGGAGTGCAAGTTTATCAGCCAGGACAGGACGTGAGCTAGGATGACATGCTCTTCCTGGAAGACCCCTGACCTTCCACAGCCAGATCCATGGATGGAGCATAACCACCACCGAAGTGGTGTCAAACGCCAGCAGTACTGATAGAGAGTAACACATCAGCTCTGTTGTTCAGGGGGATCGATTTCCTTGGAAGTCATTGTGTTCACCCCAATCGTCTTTATACCTCTCACCCGTGTGACACATGCCACTATTCTAATTGATGGCATGGCAGGGCGGGGTAGAAGCCTTTCATTCTTCAGGGATGGAATAAGAGCCTTAACTTTTGGGGCTTCTACATATTGAAAGTGTTCACATTAAGTAGATTATATCACATGCCACCTTCATCTCCTTCCTCTTTTCTTCCTCTACCTCTCTCTCGTTTCAAACAGGTGATGTTTTCTTGACTTGGCTTTATTCGTTGGCTTGAATGAGATGGACATAATCCAGTGCAGTCTACTCTTAGCCCTCTCCAACAGGAAGCCTAGGTGATCAGGCTGCTTTGGACCTCTGGGCAAGTGGGCGCATCTCTGGCTTATCTGGAAAGGCCATTTGCACCTGTAAATACCTGCATTCTCTCCCCATACCTGGCACTGATGCCAGCATTTGATAAGAGACTTATGACTTTAAGCTATTAAAGAACTCCACCTTATTAAAAATGCACATGAGCAAAATCACACATTGGATCCGCTTTGATCACTTTATCAGAAATGAGTTTATAAGGTCTTTGCCATGATGACCTTTAGCTGAAAAACTGGAGAAGAGACCAAAAGCATCAGAATTACTGTGGGGAAACTTTAGCGGGTAGAAGTGCAAATTCAGAGCCCAGGTCAGTTCCTGGGGACACCTGAGAGAAACAGTCTGTCTCAGGGAGAATTCCAGTGTTATCAAAGGATGACCTCGGAGAGCAGAATGAGGAACATCTTGGCAAGGAAACTTTGGAAAGATGTCAAAGACAACTACGTTCTTCAGACTGCCCTTCCCTCTGAGCTCACTCTCCACATCGGAGGCTGAGGGTGCCACTTTAAAAGATTTTTTCCATGCGGACCATTTTTAAAGTTTTTATTGGATTTGTTACAATATTGCTTCTGTTTTATGTTTCGGTTTCTTGACTGCAAGACATGTGGGATCTTAGCTTCCAACCCAGGGATCGCACACTCAGCCCCTACGTTGGAAGGCAAATTCCCAAGGGAATTTAGAGGCTTATTTCCATAGCTGAGAGGCAAGGCTCACCCCTTCCTCATACCCTTCTCTACAGAAACCCTGCTTCTAGTGTGTCCTTCAGTGGACGTTCTTGTTCTGTGGAGCGGTATCTGACTGGCCGTGTCCCTCTCACATTGAGGGGTGGTGAGCTATGGCCGCCTACTTAACCATTGCCACCATTTCAGCAATCCTTGCAAATCCGTGTCAGATGTAAACATTCAGCTTTAGTTCTGGGATAAGTCTTGCAAATGGTCAAAGAAGGAAAATAATCTCTGCTCGAGTTTCGTCCAGCAGCTGCTTCCAGGCAAAAGGTTTCGCTCTTTCTAATATGGCACATGGTGCAAGTTTGTATGAAATTCATGATCTAGTACTTTGTCAATCATACCCTGAAGTTAGGCTAGAGCTCTTGGGCCAATGGCAAGTTGCCAGAGGTTTAGGAATGAAGGAACTTCAAAGATGGAAAAAGGCCACGCACAGAGCTTTGCCAAGCCTTCCTTTGCTCCAGCTAGTAGAGACTAAGAAAATATTATTTTTAAAACCACATGCATACACCCTAAGAATACAAAAGTCATCTGCCTTTCTATTCTGAAAGAGCAATCAATTTTCTCTATGATAGATTTCCTCCAGAATCTCTTTCTGTCTTGACTTTTGAATTTTTATGGTGTTCTGTTGAATTTTGCTCACACTGAGTTATTCTAGAAAATCATTTTTAAGTTATTTGGGGGTGGGTGAGTTGGCATCCGTAAGACTCTAGTTTTCCTTCACATGTGATTAGGGAGTAATTTATGTGCTGAAGGAGGCACTGATGTGGCCTTTGTCCAGGGAGAAAAGTGAAAAGTAAGCTTCACTGAAGGTTCTGAGAGCTTTGTTACCCCTGAAGTGGCATGGATGCAAACAGTCAGATTTGAAAGCAGTTACCCTTTTCAGTACTTTGGCTACCTGATGCGAAGAACCGACTCATTAGAAAAGACCCTGATGCTGGGAAAGATTGCAGGCAGGAGGAGAAGCGGACGACAGAGGACAAGATGGTTGGATGGCATCACCGACTCAGTGGACATGAGTTTGAGCAAGCTCTGGGAGATGGTGATGGACAGGGAGGCCTGGCATGCTGCAGTCCATGGGGCTGCAAAGAGTCAGACATGACTGAGCTACTGAACAACAACAACCCATTTCAGGCAAATAATGGATGAAGAATGTTTATTAATTAACTGCATGATTGGGGATGGAGAATAAGGCTCAAGTAGTGTAGAAATTCTAACTCCTATAGAGTTAACGTTAAAGAACTTCATTGTCTTTTATATTTTGCATGCATGCTAAGTTGCTTTAGTCCTGTCCAACTCTCTGTGACCCTGTGGACTGTAGCCTGCCAGGCTCCTCTGTCCATGGGATTCTCCAGGCAGGAATCCTGGAGTGGGTTGCCATGGCCTCTTGCAGGGACTCTGACCCAGGTATCGAACTCACATCTTTTAGATCTCCTGTATTGGCAGGTGGGTTCTTTAACACTAGCACCACTGGAAAGCCCCTTTTATATTTTATTTAGGATTTATTTGAGCTGTGGTTCTCAGAGGTTCTTATTCTCAGACTGACTTTGGAGGCATCCGTGTATTCATTTATTCATCCATGTATATTTAAGAGTACCTTTCCTTGCTTGGCACTGAACAAATACATAAAACTTTAAAAGGGAGCCAGCTGTCATTTGGATATAATGTTAGATGGATCCTAATCCAGCAAATGACTATATTTTTCCGTCCCTCCCCGACCCAGTGTGAGTACAGTAAACACGGCAATTGTAGCATCTATCCTGGCTTTTGACTAAATTGGAAGCTGTGATTGTCCTCACCATGCTTCGTGCCCTCTGCAACATATTTGTTTCAATTCTTCACCATAAATCAGAAGGCCTTGCTTCTCCCTCTAACAAGCAGAAAGGATTTGTCTCAATTGAATTTGTATAATAGAATACCCTCAAGCCTGTCGTGCTGCAGTGCATGGGTTCCCAAGTAGTCGGACACAACTTAGTGATTAAACAACAGCAACAAGGAAAGAGAGTATTATTCTTTGCTCTAGTTACAGTTTATGAAGACGGCTGCCAGTTCCCCAAAATTTTTTGGGGGGGACAGCTACAAAAAGAGGAAAGGGACTTCCCTGGTGGTCCAGTGGTTAAGAATGCAGGGGACATGGGTTCGATACCTTGGCGGGGAACTAAGATCCCACATGGTGTGAAGCATGTAAGCCTTCGAACCACAACTGGAGCGTCTGTGCACTGCAACGAAAGATCCCGTATGACGCAGTCAAGATCCCACGTGCGGCAACTGAGACGCAACAAGACCAAATAAATTTAAAAAGAGAAGACAACGTTATGTTTTTGAGCATCTTATCACCCTCTACGTGTGGGTGACCATTTAGAAATGCGTCCAGACATTGGTGCTGGTTTTGTCACAAGAGAAAGAACTAGATAGTCTCTGCTACTGAGAGTTTTAGGTAACAGCTGATGTGTGTTTTTTAAATTAATTCGTTTATTTTTGGCTCTGCTGGATCTTCACTGCTGTGAGGCCTTTCCGGGGGTGGGGCTACTCTCCAGGTGTGGTGTGTGGCCTTCTCACCGCAGTGGCTTCTCCCTTGCAGAGCTGGGGCTGGAGGGCCCTTGGACTTCAGTAGCTGCAGCACGTGAGCTCAGTAGTGGCTGTTCCCAGGCTCCAGAGCACAGGCTCAATAGTTGTGGTGCATGGGCTTGCTCTGCGGCATGGGATCTTCCTGAATTAGGGATCAAACCCATGTCTCCTGCGTTGGCAGGCGGATTCTTTACCACTGAGCCACTAGGGAAGTCCCAGATGTGTTTCTTATTGTAATAACTTCAGTAAAAGGAAAGGGCAACTGCTTAAGAAAAACAAAATTGAAAAGAAAGAGTTTGTGCTACCCTATTGGTAATTTCTAGCTATACTATGTTCACAAATCCAGAATTGGGAAAAATGGCTTCTAAAAACTAAAAATTACTGAGAAGTAGCATTGGTCTTAATCTTTTCCTTTCTCCTTGGATTGAAGGCTGGAGATTCTGAAGTTGTTCTTGAACTTTACCCTGCTAGTTTATAAAATGCTCTATTTTAACTGCACCACAGGGCTGGTGAAAGAAACTGTTTCATCAAAAAGGCATATGGATTTGATAACCCATCCTGGAAAATCAAGGACATCTGTTTTTTTTTTTTTTTTTTTTTTGCTGTAAACATTTTCCTAAAAGTCTAAATATAAAGCACTGACCCAATTCATTAATATTTTGGAATGAATTTAGTTATGTCACAATAGACATGGGTTGTGGGTGGGTTTTTTTGCAGTTGAAAAGATTAAAATTATCACATTATCAGTTAAAACCACATTAGTAAGAAACATTTTGAAAAGTGAATTTATTTGAAATAAATATGGTGGCAAGAATTCAAGCAGAGAAAATTTCTCAAAGATGGAGATGTGCATTTTTAAGAATGAAAAGAACCATGTACGTTGGAGATCATTTGCTGATATCTAAACTATTCCTAGATTTTTATAGACTGTACTTTATTTATTAGAAGTGACTGTACAGTTTTAATTAGTTTCACTATGGTAGAATTAGCTTCATTGAAGTAGATTCACTCCACTGCAAGAAGAACAGCAGCCTTATGGACCACAGATTTCCAACATAAACTGTAATTCATCAAAGGCCAATACAACTCTTTTCTTTGTAGCTGGGTAACCATTTATGTTTGAGGTGAAGATGTTAATATGGAAATTTTGTGAGCGAGGAAAGAGGACGAACACTATCATTCTAATTTATGACCTTTCATATAAGGCCAAATGTAAAGGCAACTTCAATTGTTTTATATCTCAGGGCCAGCACACAGCAGATGTATGAAATTTGGAGTGTTAGACATAAACTTTTATTACCAAATTATAAATAATTTCTCCCACTTATACGGTTCACCTTTCAAGTTCATCTTGATTAAAATACAAGGGCAGCCTCACACCGATTTCGCTGAATTTTACAGCTGAGAGAGGTTTTCTAGAGTTCACAGTGAAGCATAAAGCATAACAGCATTTGGAAGACTTTCCTCATAGGAGTTCAGCTTCTGAGCCCATTTCCTCTGAAATTCAAGTCATATCAAAATGATGGCTGATGACGCAGGAACATTTATTTAAACATCTCAAATGTTATGTCTGAAACCAAGCTCCCATGATGCAGCATACTTCCCATCTTTGGGTAAAAATAAAAGGCACACTGCCTTTCCTGAGAAATTTGCCCATCAGCCAATATGCTTCTATTACTTCTCAGAAGATACTCAACAACCAGCATATTTTTCTGCTTGTTGCTTTAACAATTTTCATATCCCATGACAAAAGATAGATAACAGTGGTCCAAATACCCCACACTAGGATGTGACAGGTGTTTTTATTGTCCACCCTGAAGCTGCAGGTGGAAGCCAGCACCGGATACAGTTAATGTATCTCTGGAACAAAATGGTCAACGTTACTAGAAGCAGAACACCAACGTGGATATTAAAACCTGCTCTGGAGACTGTCGACCCCTCAGTTTCATGTTTACATGTCTCGTCATCCCTCTCATCAACATAATATACAGTCACCCACACGTCCACAGGGCTGTCGGGCGTTTCATAAAATAAGCTAGATATGAAATTGTTACTTGACCGGGTTGGTTTGCCCAAGGCACAGCAAGCCAAATGCTGAGATGCTGAGGTTTCCAGCAGAGAAGTGGTTTATTCACAAGGCAGCCAAGAAGGGAGAACAAATGTTGAAATTGCCTTCTTCAAAGGTGAGGAACTCAGGGTATTTATGGGATAAAATGGAGGCATGGGGACCCTGGGGAGAGGTGATCAGAGATAAGAACAAGGGGAGATGACCGTTATTCTCCACAGGTGCAGCTAAGCTACAGGCTTCTTCATGAAACACTTATTCAGAGAATGGCAGCACCGCATGCTTGGACGGTGGAGTTTAGGGTCCTCTGATGTCGAAAGAGCACCTATCAGAAACTTTTGTTGTTGTTGTTCAGTTGCTAAGTTGTGTTCCACTCTCTCCGACCCCATGGAATGTAGCCTACCAGGCTCCTCCATCCATGTGATTTTCCAGGCGAGAACACTGGAGTGAGTTGCCATTTCCTTCTCCAGCTGGAAACTTTCGCATGCCTAATCGGAGAAGGCAATGGCACCCCACTCCAGTACTCTTGCCTGGAAAATCCCATGGATGGAGGAGCCTGGTGGGCTGCTGTCTATGGGGTCGCACAGAGTTGGACATGACTGAAGTGACTTAGCAGCAGTGGGAAGGTCAGTGGTCCTAACCAGTCTTAATTTACTTGGACTGAACACAGCTGACTCTGAGTTTCTGAAAAAAAAAAAAAAACAACTGGGCTAAACATCTTATTGTTTAGGCTACCTGACATCTGGAGGACATGCAAGTTTTAAAAACAAAACAAGCCTGATCGATGAAGGCAGGTTACATTTTATCATTTATTAATGGCTAACTGGTGACTGACTTTGATTTCCATACCTTCTTTTATGCACATGGAATATTGAAGAACATAATCTTTCAAAGGCATAGGTACAAAGATCTATAGAAGTCTGGAGCAAAAAATGTGGCAAAAGTTCATCTCAGTATTTTTATCCTAGCATTTGCCTATTTTAAGACTAATAACTTTGAGACTTCCCTGAAGTCCAGTGATTAAGCCTTTACCTTCCAAAGGGCTGAAGGTTTGCTCCCTGGTTGGGGAACTAAGATCCCACACAGCATGCAGTGTGGCAAAAAAAAAAAAAAAGAATAATAACATCAAGAGAATGAGAAGACAAGCTATAGTTTGGGAGAAAATTCTTGCAAAAAACACATCTGATAAAGGACTGTTATCTAAAATACACAAAGAACTCTTAAAACAATCTTAAAAAATGAACAATCTGAATGAAAATTGGCAAAAGATCTGAAAACACACCTCCCCAAAGAAACTGGACAAATGACAAATAAGCACGTGATGATATGTCATTAGATGCAAATTAAAGGTCCATCTAGTCAAGGCTATGGGTTTTCCAGTAGTCATGTATGGATGTGAGAGTTGGACTATAAAGAAAGCTGAGCACTAAAGAAGGCTGAATGCTGAAGAATTGATACTTTTGAACTGTGGTGTTGGAGAAGACTCTTGAGAGTCCCTTGGACTGCAAGGAGATCCAACCAGTCCATCCCAAAGGAGATCAGTCCTGAATATTCATTGCAAGGACTGATGTTAAAGCTGAAACTCCAATACTCTGGCCACCTGATGCGAAGAACTGACTCATTGGAAAAGACTCTGATGCTGGAAGGGATTGGGGGCAGGAGGAGAAGGGGACGACAGAGGATGAGATGGTTGGATGGATGGCATCACCGACTCAAGAAACATGAGTTTGAGTGAACTCCGGGAGTTGGTAATGGACAGGGAGGCCTGGCGTGCTACAGTCCATGGGGTTGCAAAGAGCTGGACGCAACTGAGTGACTGAACTGAACTGAACTGAAAAACTGCAAAGAGATACTGCTGCTGCTGCTAAGTCGCTTCAGTCGTGTCCGACTCTGTGCGACCCCATAGACAGCAGCCCACCAGGTTCTCCTGTCCCTGGGATTCTCCAGACAAGAACACTGGAGTGGGTTGCCATTTCCTTTTCTAATGCAGGAAAGTGAAAAGTGAGAGTCAATTCACTCAGCCGTGTCCGACTCTTAGAGACCCCATGGACTGCAGCCTACCAGGCTCCTCCGTCCATGGGATTTTCCAGGTAAGAGTACTGGAGCGGGGTGCCATTGCCTTCTCCTACTATATACCTATTAGAATGGCCCAAATCCAAAATACTGGATACACCAAATTCTGACAAAGATGTGGAGCAACAGGAACTCTGAGTCATTCCTGGTGGGAATGCAAAATGGTACAGGCACTTTGGAAGAGAGTTTGGCTGTTTCTTACAGAAGTAAACAGACTCTTATCATACAGTTCAGCAGTTGCACCCCTTTGTATTTACTCAAGTGAACTGAAAATTTATGTCTATACAAAAACCCACACACAGACGTTTAATAATAGCTTTAATAACTGCCAAAACTTGGAAGCAACCAAGATGTCCTTCAGTAAATGAACAAATAAATAAACTGTGATATATCTAGACAATGGAATGTGGTCCAGAGCTAAAAAGAAATGAGTCAGCAAGCCATGAAAGGACATGGAGGAACCCTAAGTATATACTACTAAGTGAAAGAAACCAATCTGAAAAGGCTACATACTACTTGATTCCAACTTTATGATACTTTGGAAAAGACAAAACCATGAAGACAGTAAAAAAAAATCAGTGGTTGCCAGGTGTCAGTAAGGAGAGAAGGATGAATACATAGACAAGGCATGGATGATTTTATGATACCATAATGGTGGATGCCTGTTATTATATGTTTCTCAAAACCCACAAAATAGGGACTTCCCTGATGGAGGAGCTAAGATCTCATATGCCTCATGGCCAAAAAACCACCAGCAACATTGTGACAAATTCAATAAAGACTTTAAAAATGGTCCACATCCAAAAAAAAGCCCACAGAGTGTACACCACCAAAGTGAACCCTAATATAAACTTGGGGTGAATACGATGTGTCAACGTAGGTTCATCAATTCTTGCAACTAAACTCTGTGAGCTAAAATAAATCATGTCATATTACGTTTATGACTTTAAAGCTCCTTAATAACCAATCCATTCTGAGGGAGATCAGCCCTGGGATTTCTTTGGAAGGAATGATGCTAAAGCTGAAACTCCAGTACTTTGGCCACCTCATGCGAAGAGTTGACTCATTGGAAAAGACTCTGATGCTGGGAGGGATTGGGGGCAGGAGGAGAAGGGGACGACAGAGGATGAGATGGCTGGATGGCATCATGGACTCAATGGATGTGAGTCTGAGTGAACTCCGGTAGTTGGTGATGGACAGGGAGGCCTGGCGTGCTGCGATTCATGGGGTCGCAAAGAGTCAGACACAACTGAGCGACTGAACTGAATAAATTAATGTTTGTGTTCAGGGTTTTGAAGACTTGTTCTTACTGGATTCAGTCAGTTCAGTTGCTCAGTCGTGTCCGACTCTTTGCGACCCCATGGACTGTAGCACGGCAGGCCTCCCTGTCCATCACCAACTCCCGGAGTTTACTCAAACTCATGTTCTTTGAGTCGGTGATGCCATCCAACCATCTCATCTTCTGTCGTCCCCTTCTCCTCCTGCCTTCAATCTTTCCCTGCATTGAGGTCTTTTCTAATGAGTCAGTTCTTCGCATCAGGTGGCCAAAGTATTGGAGTTTCAGCTTTAGCATCAGTCCTTCCAATGAATATTCAGGACTGATCTCCTTTGGGATGGACTGGTTGGATCTCCTTGCAGTCCAAGGGACTCTCAAGAGTCTTCTCCAACACCACAGTTCAAAAGTATCAATTCTTTGGTGCTCAGCTTTCTTTATAGTCCAACTCTCACATCCATACATGACTACTGGAAAAACCATAGCTTTGATTAGACAGACCTTTGTTAGCAAAGTAATGTCTCTGCTTTTTAATAAGCTGTTTAAGTTGGTCATAGCTTTTCTTCCAAGGAGCAAGTGTCTTTTAATTTCATGGCTGCAGTCACCATCTGCAGTGATTTTGGAGCCCAACAAAATAAAGTCAGGCACTGTTCCCACTGTTTCCCCATCTATTTGCCATGAAGTGATGGGACCAGATGCCATGATCTTAGTTTTCTGAATATTGAGTTTTAAGCCAACTTTTTCACTCTCCTCTTTCATTTCAAGAGGCTCTTTAGTTGTTCTTCGCTTTCTGCCATGAGGGTGGTGTCATCTGCATATATGAGTTTATTGATATTTCTCCCGGCAGTCTTGATTCCAGCTTGTGCTTCATCCAGCCCAGAGTTTCTCATGATGTTCTCTGCATATAAGTTAAATAAGCAGGGTGACAATAAACAGCCTTGACATACTCCTCTCCCTAATCTTATTGGATTAATATTCCAAAAAAGTCTTACACATTTTGTTTGTTTGTTTGTTTGTTTATTTAATAAAAGATACTAGTTGGGTTGGAGGGGAGGACTTGTAAAATATGTAAAGTTACTCTGTGGGTTAGGGAAGCCTGTTCTAAGCTGCTGAGGGAGTTCTGGGCGCAGGCACATTTTGGTAAACCTTTTGGGCTTGTGAACTAATTCATATGTCCAGCCTGTTTGTCTCATGGAGCCCTTACAGATCTATGCCCCTTGGAGAAGGTTACAGTCTTTCTGCAGATGAAATATGTACTTAAAATTCTTCCTTTTCCCCTGCCCATCACCAGTCATGATGACTCCATGAAGGCTCTATGGTAAAGGGAAAGAGGCTATGAATAAAAATTCTTTTTTGAATAATTGAAATGATCAGTGGAAAATATAGTACAATTTGATGCCTTTTGTGAAGGCTTTTGGGGAGAGGACTGGTTTTATATCCTATTATGTTGTGGATATTTTTGGCAGCTAATCAACTTATTTAAATGATATTTTACTTAAATTTTAAAATTATATTTTATATTGCAAATACAGTTCTTTTCAACATATCTGCAATTACTTGTTCTTTACCCTAAGTGAGCACTTACAAAAGCATATAATAAAGTCCCTTTATTCTATGAAATCACACATTGTCATTCTCTGTCCCCTACGTCAATCAAAGGTTCATTTAGTCTGTCTTTAGCTAACAGAAGCTTACAGGAGGGTGAACTCATCTTTGTCTTAGAATAGATGTCTGTGTCTTAGATCCTGTAACACTTAAACAGGGTTAAAGATATATCTAAACCTATCATCACTTTATTTGTAGCATCACAAATTTGGAATAGAATTCAAGTATAAGTTTTAATTCGATGAGGGTATGTGTGTAGCGGAAAAAGGAATCAAGTCTTGGCATAACAGTTTTTTTCTTTTTCCTTTCCCTCAAATAGCAAGACTATTGAGAATTCACGCGAAGTTCCAAACCGATATCCCATAGCAGCACTTAAATAATGTCTGTACACCATTTCCAGTTAGAACCAGTCTGTAACACAACGCACTTTATGTTATAAAATACGAGTTACTTTCGTGATTTTAATTTTTTGTGTCAATTAACGTCGCTATGGAGACATCTCTTGCTTATAACTACTTCGTTTTCACACATTTAAGCAAAATCCAAAAGTGGATTTAAAGATTCGAGGTTGCTTGCTTTATGTATTTATTTGCATTTAGTTATCCAATTTCAGGACATCTCTAAGTACGCATAGTCATTACTTTAGCAGTGAATTCCAGTTTCCTATAACTTCAAGTTTTTTTTTTTTTNGAGTTTACTGAAAAAAATAATGTTCACGACACTACAGCCTCAGAATTTTATGCTTGTGTGGGCTGGTTTGTACTTGAGCTAAGGCTGTACCCATTGTATCACTTAACTGTATATTTAGTTTTTCATTTTCACTGAGAAATCATTCCTAAATATCATTTCTAATTTTGTTTCTTCTTTTTATTGGCTGCCTAAACCATCGTTTTGTAGGTCCTGTAAATTATTTATTACCGACAGCGAGGCGTTTAGGGTGTTTGTGGATTTTTGCTTCATTTTAATGTTCCAAACAATACTTTGATAAACCTTTCTTTAAAAAAATATTTAAGTTGATTGCATGCGTGCTTAGTCGTTAGGTCGAGTCAGACCCTTTGCGAACCCCTGCTCCTCTGTCCTTGGGATTTTCCAGGCAAGAATACTGGAGTGGGTTGCCATTTTCTTCTCTTGGACTAATTCTGAGAAGTGAAGTTATTAAAATAGATACTGTGATCTTATGGGGTCTTTTTAAGTCTTCATACACATGGCCAAATTGTTTGCCAAGAAAGTTTTAGTGGTTTCCATTATTTTGACTGTGCCTTTTTCACCAAAAGTAATTCTTTTTTAGGATATCAACCACCAAGGTTGAGCCTCTTTGGATTTGTGTGTATGTGTATGTGATAGTGATATGTGACGATTCCACTTGCTTGATTTTGTGCACGGCAGAGGATGTTAGTATGTGTTGGAGTTACTGCATCGGCCTTGACTGAAGGTTAGAGCCGGATGATCCCTTAAGCCATAGTCTGTTTTAAGTGATTTTCAGGCATAACTCCCTTATTTTGCAAATGAGGAACCCCCGGGCCTGGAGAGGTGGAATGGTAAATAATCCAAGCACACTGCTAATTAAGTAACAGAACTGGGATTAGAACTCAGGTTTCCCACATCCCAAGTGTGTAGTCTTTACACATGCGGTCTCGCACTGTGCAATGACATACTCAGTTTTAGAATTTAAAGATACTTAACGCCCCTTGGATTACTCGGTTGTTTTATTTACTTATTTTTATTGTAGTTGATTTACAATATTTTGTTAGTTTCAGTTGTACAGCAAAGTAATTCGGCTCTATACATGTATGTATGTAATAGGTGTATATTTATTATATAAGTGTACTATTTTACATGTATGTATATATTTTCAAGGTCTACTGTTTTAGAATTGTGCCACATAACAGAGATTGTAATCCTGAGTGATCTGTAGCACTGAAAAATAGGAAAAGTGACTGTTTTCATGGAGTCGCCGTCCCTTCCAGTTTTTTTTGACGGTTGTTTTCAGATTCTTTATATGTTGGAATAAAATATCTAATAAGTTACGATTTATACTCTGACACATGGTTAATACTTCGCTGTTGGTTTTCATCTGTTAACCCTTGAAGATGTTTTAAGACTTGTGGGAATGGCAGTCCATTCCAGTATTCCTGCCTGGGAAGTCCCATGCACAGGGAAACCTGATGGACTGCAATCCGTGGGGTTGCAAAAGAGCTGGACACTACTTAGCGACTCAAGCAACAAGGACAACTCTCCACACAGAGGCAGGGGCTGGGTGTGCTAGACACCCCAGGATGGAGCCTGAAAGTGGGGCCCTTTCCCTAGCCAGTAAAATTCCAGGTGTTCACAAAGCCAGACAATCAGTATGTTGCAAATACACCACTTTTTTTTTTTTTTTGGCGAGAGGCGCTCTGGGTGTGCAGAGGGCCAAGTCAGCTTGGCCCCTAGGAGAGCAGAGAGGAAGGTAGCCCCTTGTGGGTGGGAAGGAGGGGTTGGTTTGAAGCCTTCAGAGAGGGTCATGTGTCCCCTGTCTCGAAAGGGAAATCCACGGAGAGCTGTTTCTCACCGTGTCTCGTGCCCTCCCTGACACTCACGTTATTAGTCTACGGCTGTGTTTACTTGGGTTGTAGTACTAGGTTTCATAGCAGTTTTTTCCTTTTCAATCTTTTTTCCACCCTAAACTGTAAATGGGTGAAAGTTGACAGTGAACATTGCCAAGAAACAAGGAGTTGGATGTCTTTGCTCAATGGCATAACTCGGTCATATTAAATATATATATATATTTTTTTTTTTTCCGCTTGACCATTTTTATATGTCTCCACAGGCTAATTTATAATCCTTTGTCACTTTAGGTATCCACCCTCCTCCCAGC
The DNA here is from genome assembly GCA_006410935.1 of Redunca redunca. Classification (NCBI taxonomy): domain Eukaryota; kingdom Metazoa; phylum Chordata; class Mammalia; order Artiodactyla; family Bovidae; genus Redunca; species Redunca redunca. The sequence goes on along the minus strand of SJYQ01004821.1, from coordinate 62,390 downwards.
CCAGTGCTGTGTGTGTGTTAGTTGCTCAGTCGTGTCTAACTCTTTGTGACCCCATGGACTGTACCCTGTTAGGTTCCTCTGTCCATGAAATTCTCCAGGCAAGAATACTGGAGTGGGTTGCCATTCCCTTCTCCAGGAGATCATCCCAACCCAGGGATCAAACCCAGATTCTTTATTGTCTGAGCCACCATGGAAGGCCCCACCCCTCCCCTGTGTTGCTACTCTCCAAATAGACCTCTCACTGTGTGTCTGGCCATTCCCCAGGTTTAACAAGAGAATCTTGACTTATTCAGAAGAGCAGCTGTACCTCTGAAAGGGTCCCGGCTTTAGGATTAAGCCTTAGCTCTGCCCACCACCTCCCAGGGTTACTCTGTGAATTGCTCAGGAATCTCATGTGGCCTGGCACCTAGTGGGATGAATATAGTTTGGTTCTTCACCCTGCTCCCCATTCTTCTACCTGAAAAACCCTCTGCCAGGGCAGTCAGCAGATGTTCTCATACCAGACCTCTCAGGAGCTTCTGCTGGGAAATATACTGCTTTCATTTAATAGCCATTTATGAGAGCAGATCGTTTAAAACAAGCCTGAGTAGGAGTCAAGCCTGAGTAGGAGTCGGGAGGGAGAGGAGGCCTAGAGGGTGATTACAGCTTTAATTTTGAACAGAAATTTTATCAAGGTGACCCTGAAGCAAGGAAGCCTTTTTCCTCTTAACGTGTTTATGGTTCAAGAGGCTTTTTTCTTCCTTCAGAAACAGAACTGTTCCTTCTGCCTTATCCAATTTAAAAGATGAAAACTTAAAATTACGTGAGCCAAGTCATGGGAAAAATTGTGGTGTCGAGACCAATTTACTCACACAAAATGGATTTATGGGCGAGTCGTTAAGTAACCAAGAGTACCACGGAAGCCTAATGAAGATGAATGTAAAAGATACACTTTCCTAAAGTGATGGATAAAATGTATTTGAAGCAACCGTCCTCTTTACAAAGAACTTTAAAGAAAAAATTTTTTAAGAGATTTAGAACAATATTGATGTTCTGGGGTAAATGAGTACTAGTCTCTTCTTTCATATGACTTCCAGTCTTTTGAGGGAGAAAAGACTCATTAAAAAAAAAAAGTATATGAAAGAGAATAGATGATGACAGGTAACCAAATGGGGAGAGGAAATGGCAACCCACTCCAGTATCTTACTTGGGAAATCCCATGGGCAGAGGAGCTGGTGGGCTACAGTCCACGGGGTCACAAAAGAGTTGGACACGACTTAGCGACTAGACAACAGCCACCAGATGGTAAACTGTGATGCCAGGACTCAGTGAGAGGGCCTGTCTGCAATCTGTAGTCGATCAGATCTCTGCTTCAACGCTTCCCAGGGTCCCCGTCGCTGACACAAGTGTTTCCCATGCTGCCCAGTTTAGAAGAGTCCGCTAGGCTTTGGCAAAGATTCCTGGGTCCTGCCCCAGCACTACTGAGTCAGGATATCCGTGTGATGTGGGCGATCCACGTGTGGCCCGGACCTGCAGGCTCAGGGTGACAGCCTGACGTGCCCTGCCCCCGCATTGGTGGCCCTGCTCCCGTCTGCAGCTGCTGCCCGTCCTCCAGGCGTAGGGGAGCATTTTCCCTTCAAACTCAAACACTGTCCGATGCCTTTGCTCAGATTTCTCTCCTTTTAGGCTGGTGAACTCCTTTTACTCCATACTCAGCTCAGGTTCACCCCTGGGAATCTTTGATCTGCCAGGCCTGGGCTAAGTGGGTCTTCTCTATGTGCTGTCCCCTGCATAATTTTATCCAAATGCGTACGACTTGGAAAAGCTTCTCCGGTACCTCCCAGGTGGTCCAGCAGTTAAGAGTCTGGGCTCCCAGTGCCAGGGGCTGGGATTCGATCCCAGGTCAGGGAACTAAATTCCATATACTGCAGCTAAAGATCCCGCATGCCACAGCTAAGACCCAGAGCAACCAAATAAAGACATAACTAAAAAGAAACATTAAAGAAAAAAACCCAGAAACCCTCCTTTTGCATGTTTCTGCCCCCTTTGGAGTGTCAAATCTTATTGGTGTTATGTCCCCCGTTGGTGCCGCATGAAGATCTGAAGTGTTGAATGCCTTCAGGAAGTGATCAGTGTTAATTGGGGTAAAGATGAGGCTTAATGACAGAGGTGTGATCTTTGGTGAACTTAGAAGAATGTATCTGTGCTTTTTTAAAAGGCAAGGAAAGACAGTAACACTTTAAAAATAACTAATATCAGTTGGGCAAACGATCAGTCTAGGTTAAAACTTATCTTTAACTTTTTTTTTTTAAGAAGTGAAAATTTTTATTTGAGTCAAATCTGAGGATCATCTCAGAAAGCAATGAGAACTTTATTGACTTTTAACTTCAGACAAGGTAGTTAATAGCAGATTCTCACGTCAGACTGCATCTTAGTGAGGTTTTTAATAGTGAACAGCTAGTTTTCTCTCAATATTGTAGATGAAGAAGCTGGCATAATGGCACTTAGTATCTGACAGGAAATGAGCTTAAGACTCAATGAGTGAGTCTCTCTGAGGTCTTCAGCCCCTCAGCCACAGAACAATGCATGTTCCATAGAGTAATAAGGCACTTTATAGATAAATGGGAAGATTTATTTCTTTTTACTAAACTCACTAAAGGTACTGAATCTGCTACAGTATTTACTTTGTAATTTTTTTTTCTTGGGCTCAAAACAGCATAAATAACTTTGTTATGTGGCCTGAGTCATGAATGGTGATTGTCCTGAATAGTGATTGAAATGTCAGTTATCTGTTGAGCCTGTGTAGCTAAAAAAATAAACTGGCAATTCAATGGAAAAGGTAAGATTTACTGAGCAAAATAATTAGTTGATCGCATTAAAAAAAAAAATCCTTCACCCTTGAGGAGGTGGAATGGATGATGGATGGACCAAGTACCAGCCCCAAATTCAAGAATAGTTTTTGAAATTTGTATTTTACTTAATTTGATATTTTTTTTCTTGGTTAAAGAAAATTATTTTACTTTGGTTACAATAACTTTTTGCTCACACTCTTAAACAAGAGGGTTTCCCTGGTAGCTCAGCTGGTAAAGAATCTGCCTGCAGTGCAGGAGATCTTGATTCCTGGGTCAGGAAGAACCCCTGGAGAAGGAATAGGCTACCCACTCCAGTATTCTTGGACTTCCCTGGTGGCTCAGATGGTAAAGAATCTGACTGCAATGTGGGAGACTGGGTTCAGTCCCCGGGTTGGGAAGATTCCCCTGGAGGAGGGCATGGCAACCCACTCCAGTATTCTTGCCTGGAGAACCCCCAGAGACAGAGGATCCTGGTGGGCTACCATCCATGAGGTTGCAAAGAGTCAGACACGACTGAGAACTAAGCAAAATCACTTTGTGCTTATGCTCTTAAACAAGAGTTTAAGTTCTTCTAGATTCTAAAATCTATAAGGTGAGAGCCTGGGTGTACGGTTTTTGCATTCTCTTGCAGAGTGTGTCCATGCACATAATTGTTAAACAAGGAAGAGTCAATAAAATCTAGCATTCTAGCTCGTCCAGACTGCTGCTGAGTCTACCTAGACTCATGCTGAGAAGACCTCAGTGCTCTTCAGCCTGAATTCAGATTATTTGAGTGGAGAGACTTGGAGTGAAATAAGTAGTGCTGTTACTGGAAGAATGGTTAATGAAAAGTTTTGAATGAAAACACAAAACCCAACGCAAGTTCTTGAGGCAAGTCCTTCACGTATTGTACCCACGCTTTTTTCAGTGTGATGCTATATGGCTACTGAATACAAGTGATACTGAATATGATTGAAACAGAAAAATCAATTTCCCAAGTTTTGCTTAAGTAACTGCAGCTTTGTTATATTTGTTTACCGAAGTATTTTGAAAGCAAGAACTTATGAAACAGGATGAATTTTGAAAGGCGTGATGGGTAGCTGTATATGTCTGATTGATTTGGATGTATAATGCTGTTTCCCTACTTCAGACCGCTATTATACTTGATTTGTAAGATTCTTTTTTCTTTGTCATAGAGAGTTTATTTGCTATAATAGGATAAATAAAAATATTGGGCTACATTAGCAGCTTTCAGGAGGCAACATAAAGATGTGATTAAGACATGGGCTGGCCATCTACTTACTGGCTATGTGACCTTGAACAGGCTGTTTGGCCCTTTCTGTCTCTAGTCATCTGTAAAATGAGGTTAAAACAACACCTACCTCTGAGCGCTAAGTGGATTAATACATGTGAAGTGCTTACATAAGTGCTGGCCTGTAGTACATTCAGATATTAGCTTTCAATTATGATTATAAATCTCTCTAGAGATACTGTTTTGACATCAGTTGTTGTAAATACTATATAAACAGTGGCTTTAAAACATGACTGATTCAGACGTGGACGTTGAGTTTGCCACATTAGGGGTACTTTATTTCATCTTTCTAGGCCTTTATTTTCATCAGCAAAATGGGGATTTTAAAACCTTCCCAGGGTTCTTGTAAAGATGACATTTGATAGGTTCCGAATGGCACCCTACTCCAGTACTCTTGCCTGGAAAATCCCATGGACAGAGGAGCCTGGTAGGCTGCAGTCCCTGGGGTTGCTGAGGGTTGGACCCGACTGAGCGACTTCACTTTCACTTTCCATTTTCATGCATTGGAGAAGGAAATGGCAACCCACTCCAGTGTTCTTGCCTGGAGAATCCCAGGGACGGGAGAGCTTGGTGGGCTGCCGTCTATGGGGTCGCACAGAGTTGGACACGACTGAATTGACTTAGCAGTAGCAGAAGGATCTTAGCAGAGCACTCAGCATAAAACACGCGTTGGGTGAGTGGTGGTGGTGGTGGGAATGGGTACATTGACTGTGCGGGGAACGGTGGTGGCAAGTGATTAGGAACAGGGACTCTGGAAACCCGGGGCTCTTCTGTGATGAGTCTGTGGATGAGGTGGAGTGTATAAACGCTTCTCTTAGGATCTGACTTCTGGAAGGTACTGGAATCTGGTTAGCTGTCTTGTTACGGGCATGGTGGTGGAATAAGGTTGATTCTGCACATGTGGTCCTTTGACACTTCATTTCCTGTAAATACCCTAAGGGCTTCCTGTTTTTTTTTTTTTTTGCTGACTAACTTTTGGCATTACCTTCATTGCTCCTTTTTAGACTTCTGATCACGATTGTTAAAATGAGTCTGCGGAAGCAAACACCCAGTGACTTCCTGAAGCAAATCATTGGGCGACCAGTTGTGGTGAAATTAAATTCGGGAGTGGATTATCGAGGTAAGATTTCCATGCTTCATCCTTACTGGTGTTCGCTAAAGAAGTAACAAAGTACCCAGTAGACCAAAAAAGCCTTGGCTGTCAACAGGTTTCACGCTCACTTCTTTTCCTACCCCCAAGACAGTTTGCTTTAGAGAGATAACTGACCACAGAGCCCTGTCTGTGATTTCTGGCCCCATCTGGGGCTCCCATCTCTACTTGGGGATTGGTGTGCCTGCATCCCTGGTGATGGCCAGGCTTGAGTAACTGGATTCTGAAGAATTCCTTGGGCCAGTCACATTTGTTTTTGTGGAAGTAGTCAAGATTGGCAAGCAGCTATTTAGGCAGTATCATTTTACAGCGTGAACTTCCCACTCACAAAATGTGTGAGGTGTCCAAACACATCTTTTTGTTCTTGAAGAGAATGAAGGGCCCTTTTTAAGAGGCTCTGACACTACTGAAACTAACTTTGTGGAAGAAAGGTATCCAGTTTCACTTTCTGAAAGAACTAAATTCCTAATCTTCCAAAATTAAGATATGTTAAATCACTGGGAATATTTCACAATTGTAGATAGCTAATTCATTAGCAGAGTTTTAAAGCCTTTTCTTGATCACTCTCCTGAATAATGATCCTAGTCTCTTGAGATTTTTCCACTTTCCACACATGCAAACTTAATTTTATTGAGAGATTACTGTGGGTCCAGTGTGCATGAGTCACTTTTTTTATCTTGTCATCATGTAAATCCTTTTGAGATCTCTGTTGATTATCCCCACCTAGTAAGGGAGGAGCTAGGGCTCAGACTCAAGTTTGACTCAAAAGCCTTGTTAAGAAATACTCTGCTGTCTGTGTATTAGTGTCTGGACATTAATAACCTGTCTGCAGTGTAATTTGATTTTTGTAGTGGCATTAGAGGCTTTATGCTGAATGGTGGTGGTTTAGTCACTAAGTTGTATCTGACTCTTGGGACCCTATGGACTGTAGCCCTCCAGGCTCCTCTGTCTGTGGGACTCTCCAGGCAAGAATACTGGAGTGAGTTGCCATTTCCTTCTTCAGGAGATCTTCCTGACCCAGGGATCAAACCTGTGTCCCCTGGGTTGTTAGGCGGGTTCTTTACCCTGATCCACCAGGGAAGCCTGTACGTAGAAGAAAGCTAAATCTCCCCAAATTCTGCCATCCATAGATAATCAGCCTTACCCCCTTGGATCTGTCTCCATATAAGCACAATTTTACGTAAGTGGGATCAGTTGTGTGTGCATTCTGTTTGGTTTTTTTTTTTTAACATTAGGAAAATGCCTTCAGTTCTCTCACGATACAGGCTGTTGAATGGCTGCAGAGGAGTGCCACGAGTGTTTGGACCACGGTTTTATTTTTGTGGGTTAGGGCTAGGGTCTCAGAGTCAGCGAGGGTACCAACTGGCCCCTATCAGGGCAGATGGTTTATTCTTGTCTATGTTCTCCTCAATTCTTGGGTTAGCCTTGCTTTCGACTTTTCCATTCTAGCTGGCCATAAGTAATAACTCATTGCATTGATATTTCTTTGATTAGTAAGTTACAGCAACCTTTCATATGGGTAGTAACTGTAATTTTTCTCCTTTTATGAATGTCTGGCCATGGCTTCTATATATTAAAAGAAAATGTACACTATTGAGGGCATCCTATAAAGAATGTGGTTAAATAAAAATACTGGGGGGAAAAAGCCAGCTCTCTGTATCAGTTTCCCTTCAATCTTGTATTTAAAATACAGGAGAGAATCATGTTTCCAACCTCTAGGAACCTTTTTCTTAAAAAAAAAAAAAACAACCCTTTGCCTTGAAAATATTTTTATGAGAAGGGAAGATTTTACTTTAAATGCTTCTGATTAATTTTCCAACATTTACGTAGCTTGTGTCAGAAGTTTCTTGCTCACTTACGACTGTGGTTTAGATATAATACAGCAGGAAAGAAACCATAAAGTTGTAGCTTTGGCTTTCTTCTGATAGGAAGTAATTATTAATTATTCACAATCCATGCTGATGCTTTGCAAGTTCGCAGCCTGTAGGAGGGTTTCTTAGCTTACTGTCTTGGGCTCTTATCACAGACACACAGTTTTGAAAAGAAACTTTTTGTTGAGAGGATAGTGGGGGCAAAGGCAGAGAGTGAGGAGCATATTAACGAAGTTGAGACTAAATGGAGCTGTCGACTTGGTTAATCGAATCAAATTTGTAGTATTTGTTTCTACTTAAATTGTCTTTCTGGAAAATGCTACTTGAAATTAGAAACTCAGAGTCGGTGGTTTACGGATCTTGCTGCTGCTACCGCTAGGTCACTTCAGTCGTGTCCGACTCTGTGCGACCCCATAGAGGGCAGCCCACCAGGCTCCCTGTCCCTGGGATTCTCCAGGCAAGAACACTGGAGTGGGTTGCCATTTCCTTCTCCAATGCATGAAAGTGAAAAGTGAAAGTGAAGTCGCTCAGTCGTGTCTGACTCTTAGCGACCCCATGGACTGCAGCCCACCAGGCTCCTCCGTCCATGGGATTTTTCCAGACAATAGCACTGGAGTGGGGTGCCATTTAAATGAAGGATCATCAGATCAAATCTTGCAAAACTGATGCCATGTCAACACCATTGAAAAGATTCCTTTGAACATTTTCCTAAAAAGCCTGTGATGTTTTTGGCAGTTTTTCTGTGTTTGTCCGGATTGGGAAGGATTCTTCGTGGAGCGACACAGAGAGGGATGTGCTGTGAAGCAGCGTGGTGCCTGTGTGCTCACGTCACGCCACACTGGGAGTCCCAGCTTGAAGATATTCTTTCAGGACACCTGTTGTCTCCTCTTCTCCATTATTTTAACACGTTGTGGAGACTTCCTTTTAACCCTGGACCACATTCATCTGCTGCACGAGATGTTGTGACAGAATGAGATAAACCAGCCAGACCCATGTTTCCCTTAGTGGCCAAAGTCAGAAACGCCGTGCCAGGGGACGCGAGGAGGCGTGGCTCGCGCTCATGTGTTCCTGCCTAACTGCCTGTCACAGAATGGGATCTTACTTGGAATATTCTTTCTGTGTTGCTTTTGTGAAGGTTTTAAAAGTTTGCCACTGTTGCCACGCATCCGTTGAGGAAGGCAGCAGCTCCTTGTTTTTCCTGCCAGCAGTTGTGGGTATGCGACGGCCTCCATGCTGCTCGGGCCTTGGCATCCATTCAGACCGAGAGAGCCAGGACTGCGTGCTTCCCTCTACTGAGTTGCATTTACAGTGTGAACTTTTATGTTAAGCATGTAAGAGCTAATGAATGGAGAGACTGTCAGCGCTCAGGTATACCCTCTAATTTTCAACTCTTTGGCTTTGTGTGTCTTCTCTTTGAATCCGTCTGCAGGGGTCCTGGCTTGCCTGGATGGCTACATGAATATAGCCTTGGAGCAGACAGAGGAGTATGTAAATGGACAGCTGAAGAATAAGTACGGGGATGCATTTATCCGAGGAAACAATGGTAACAGCCCTCCACTCTACAGTTGTATAGCATCCACAATAGGCCTCTTTGTTTATAATCAGATCACCAGCAGGTTTTCTGGATAATTCAGTTTTAGTTTTGCTTTGTTGGTTTTTAAATTCTGATTTCCTCTCGAATCTTTGCTGGGGGCTTTTTTCTTTTAGATGCTTCATGGCATTTTGGAACTAGAAATTCTCTTCCTCCCTCCCTTTGCTTGACGAGGGCCTTGGTACACTGGCGCTGAGCTCTGTTCTCGGATACAATGTGTTATATTCCCCCAGCACCATCTCTCACCTGGCGGTTGGAACTCTGGCTCTGAGAATGGCCACTATTTCCCTGCTCCCTTTGGTTTGCATCATTTGACAGTTGACTTGTCCTGTTTCTCTGTCAAGCTTTGAAATGCTTTTCTTGTGGGAGATTTGTATCCCTTAATTTGGCAAAGATGACAGAAGAGGAAACATGGCTCTGAAGGTGCTCAAGGGAAGGCATCAAAACTGTGGGGATGTATCCTTTGCCCCATCCCTGCTTTTTGGTCTCATCTCCCAAATGGAGTTCTGTGACTCTTGATTTCTGTTTTTTTATTATTGTGCATCCTTCAGTTCTGGATAAGTTCTTCCACCTCCTTAGAATTGGATCTCTGCTGTGAACTAAACATCCTGACTTTCAGGGTAGATATCTCCTGTCTATACAGTACCATATAGCTTCACATTATGTCTTCACAGTATTGTGTTTCTGGTGTACCGCAAAGTGATTCAGTTATACACACACACACGCACACATGCACACACTCACACATATATATAACTGAATGTATATGTATTATTTTCAGATTTTTTCCATTATAGTTTATAAAATTGAATATAATTCTGTGTCCTCTGCAGCAGAACCTTGTGGTTTGTCTGCATTTGTTGTTGTTCAGTGGCTCAGTTGTGTCTTCTTTGCAGCTTCATGGACTGCAGCACACCAGGCTTCCCTGTCCTTCACCATCTCCTGGAGTTTGCTTAAACTCATGTCCATTGAGTTGGTGATGCTATCTACTCATCTCGTCCTCTGCTTCCCCCTTCTCCTTTTGCCTTCAGTCTTTCCCAGCATCAGGATCTTTTCCAATGACTTGGCTCTTCACATTAAGTGGCCAGAGTTTTGGAGCTTCAGCTTCAGTATCAGTCCTTCCGATGAATATTCAGGGTTGAATTCCTTTAGAATTGATTGGTTGGATCTCCTTGCAGTCCAAGGGACTCTCAAGAGTCTCCTCCAACACCACAGTTCAAAAGCATCAGTTCTTTGATGCTCAGCCTTCTTTATGGTCCAACCGTTCATGACTACTGGAAAAGCATAGCTTTGACTATATGGACCTTTATACAAATAAAAACTATATGTAGAGATACCTACTTAAGGATGAAACTATATATCTCTCTCTATAGTTTATCTGTGTATGGTAGTGTATATCTGTTATTCCTAAACTCCTGGTTTATCTGTTCCCACTTCCTCTGTGGTAATCATGAGCTTGTATTCAGTATCTGAGTCTGCTTCTGTTTTGTAAATAAGATCATTTGTATCATTTTTTAAGATTCCACATGTAAGTGATACCATATGATATTTCTTTTTCTCTATCTGACTGACTTCACTTGGTATGATAATTTCTGGTTCCATGCATGTTGCTGCAAGTGGCATTATTTTGTTCTTTTTTATGACTGAGTAATATTCCATTGTATACTATTCCACGTACCCTTCTTTATCCGTCTATCATCTATCAGTGGACACTAAATGTTGCTTTTATGTCTTGACTCTTGTAAATAGTGTTGCTATGAGCATTTGGGTCACATCGTATCTTTATATATAAATCCCTTTTTAGTTCTTCCAGTGTGAAGAAGAACAGGCCTCCTATCTTTAATATTGTTTTTATTTGACTCTTCCCACTCACGGGAGAAATGTTAATGATCTTCCCTCATCTCAAGACAGCTGATAACAGCAGTCAGCTGTGGGTTCTGTGAGAGGTGATAAGGTGGATCCTGTCACATAACACTCTGCATCTCAAACTTGGCCGTTTCCTTGGGGTGTTTCCACTGTCCTTCTGATGCTTTCCTTTATATAACCTTTTCCATGGGGTAATTAGTGGTGGTTAGTTATCTTTAGACTCCATAATTCACATCCTAGGCTCTTAAAGAGGATCCTGGCCTATTTGATTAATCTGTACCATATCCTTTGATCAAGATATCTGTTAATGTTCACTTTGTACAAAGCTGTCAGCATCGGGGTAGGTGCGGGGATGGAAGGGGTGGTAACCCCTGGTGGAAACTTGCCTCCCGTGAGCCAGTTGTGCAGTGCGGTCTGGCTCTGATGTGCCACACATACCCTGTAGAGTTCGTGTGGGTGGTCACGAGAGGACTAGCTGGGTAAGACTTTGGATAACACCAAAGGTTGACCCTTTACAGGGAACTCAGAAGAAGGACTTTGGTGTCTTTAACAAAAACTTAAAACTCCTCAGCTGTTGTTTATCCTGATGTAGTTTTTAAAAAGTAAACAGGGAGTTTAGTGATTATATTGAAGAGGTGGATGAAACTAACTGTTTTTAGTCTGAAGTCTGGCCTGGTAGATTTACTAATATGCTTTGACTATAAGCATAATCGTTATACCTGCAATTTATAAACCGTTCTAAGATTCCAGAGACTTTAACATACATTTTATTTTATTCCCTTGTTCATGATTTGCAGGTCTAGCCAGACGTATGGCTAAGACCAGAACACAGTCCTCTGAGACATCAAACCCAGGTCTCAAATCATAAAATTAGCCTTACAGTAGTTCTAGAACTTATTGTGTGGTTTGAAGATTACTTTGAAATTTGCAGAGGTATCAGGCTGAAGTCTGTGTGCCGTTAAAACTGGCTGTTATGATACCTAAGAGCAGTTTTTTTCAGTTTGTTCATTTTTTTCTTTTCAGTGTTGTATATAAGCACGCAGAAGAGGAGGATGTGAAGACACCGAGACACAGTACTTTTCATACCGAGATATATTTTTTATCAAGTTTTTTGTTTCTTCTGTCATATAATTTTTCCTATTTTGTAATAGTTGGTGATTTTCCACTGATACATGATTGAGATAAATGTGTAAAACTGTGGATTTAATTGTAAAGAATTCTTTCATATTTAAGTTGCAGTCATTTTTTTCTTTTACTTCTACGTCAGTGTGCAGAAGCAAAAAGATTTTTTTTTTAAGTGGAAAGAAAATTTTTTTCTCCCTACACAGAAGTTTTCAAGCAACGCCATTTGATCTGACTGCTTTGCCTGTGGGGCTGACCGAAATGATGGACGTGAGGCTAATTAAAACGCTGTAGAGATGGCCTTCTCGTGTCCTCTCATGTTTGCCATGCAGGGTGCTCGAGGGAAGGTGTGCCACCAGGCGTCCGGTTTCAGGTCTGAGGCTGCATAGTTTCCCCAAGACCAGACGCTCAGCCTCTGGCGCCACCACCTCGACAGGAAATAGAATTGGGGGTCTCATAGTGGCACTTCCACAAAAGGAGTGGGGCGGTTCTGAGGGTTGCAGCCTGCCAGGTAGGTGGAAACGCTCCTTTGGCGCCAAGCCCGTGCAGTCATTTTGCATCGTTTGGATGCTGTTCACCGGGTGGGTTTTCTTGCTCCCCTTTCGGAAGCTGGACACCCACGCCGTCCTCTCATTTGGGGAACGTGGCGGGGAGAAGCCAGTCCTGTGCAGTCTGACCCATCATTTGCATGAAAGGGAGGCCTGGAGTTTGTAAACTCATTTCGGGTTCCAGTTGCTCCACTGTGACGGGCAGAATTTCTCGGAGCCCTTGCTTAGGGAGGGGCTGCTGGAAAGCCTTTCTCTCCAGTCCAGCCGAGTACCTCGTCCAGGAGCAGAGCTCGAGCAACCACATCGCTTGGCACAGGGCCGCTCCTTTTCATGTGGCTCCCGTGGAGAGGGTTTCCCACTCTATTCACGCGGTTCCCTCAACCCTGCTGTATTCCCTGAACCGTTTACGCTGGCTCTCAGAACAACAAATATATCTGGGCCCTGCGGCTGAAGGGACCCGAGACAATGGTGTGGCCGTCGTGTTGGTCTTCCTCCTGCAGCCATCTGCCTTCTGAGCTGCAGGCCTGTGCCAGGAGCCCCCTGTTAAGTTGCACCCGTTTCCTGGCTGAAGGATGCAGGGTGCAGGGGCAGGATGAGGAAGGAGAGGAGAGAAGAATCTGGAGAGGCATGTGTGATATTTTGTCTGGTTTTAGCTTAAAGATCACAGAGTAATTGGAAACAATTATTTTTTAATTAATAACCCCGGGAAAGCAAACAGCAATGTATCACAAGGTCTTACTGTGTGCACACCAAAAATAAAACCATGCTTCAATAATTTATCACTCCCTGACAGGGGCTTGAAAAGGGTTCGGTCTCTAAGTACAAATCACCAAATTGCTCTTTTATAAATGACGTCGTCTAAGGGGAAAATGAATGTCCCTCCAAGTGGAGCACACGTGTTCTCATTTGTTTTGTAGAAGATGGGGCTGCCAGGTTCCCTCACCCCTTCATGCGCTCACATCAGCTGCTTCTAAAAGCAATTCTGTTGTTGCCGCCTACCAGTCTGTAGCATCCTGTTTTTACTAACTTCTTCCCTGACCTCCCTTTTGGTATTATGTCTTTATTTCCCCCTTGCCATCTCTCTCTGTTCTAATAGCTCTGTGGTGGAGTAGTGTTTTCAACCATGGAACTACTTTTAATCAAGATCAACTTTGGGAAATGCTGCCGTTTTTATGGTAATAAAGGACTGTATTATTCACTTGTACCAATGCAAGTTGTCCCCTGTGTATACCTTTATAGCACAGAACTGTGGAACAAAGTGTAAATGCTAAAATTACTTTTTTCTTGACTGTAGTCTCCTAGAGGTCAGTGAATGATTTCCACTTACATTGTAGCAAAGACATTTGTTCTGGGTTGAAGAATTTTTCACTTGAGCAAATACATTTTTCCCTGTCTCTCTACCCCCAAACTCCAGCAACCAGCTCTTTATCTTGGGTTTTGACACAAGTGTTTAGTGAGAAACAGAAAATTGTGCTTGACTTTTTTTTTTTTTTTAAAGACTTTCTGACTTCATGTTCTGTTTTGGTCTTGTGAGCTGTTCCTCGGCTAATCTTCCAACAAGTTGAATTGATTCTTACTTCAAAACTGTTTATCCCCAAACAGAGCTGTTGACAAGTACAAATACAGATGGCAGGCATGTGCTGCGATCTCCACGTTCACATCTCAGCATTCAGGAAGGGAATGCTATTGAGATGCTTTGCGTCTTCAGCCTTTTTATGCAGGGCGATGGGGAGTGCTTGCTGGGAGAGCTTCATTATGTGACAAGCAGTCGATGTTGAAGGGACTTGCGTGAGGTCTGAGGATGCGGCAGTGATGACTTGCTGTGTGTGGCTTCTCACCATGGGGGCCGTAACAGTCTATAAGAATAGAAGCGGCCTCTGAGGGGAAGCACCATCCTTGATAATCACAGTGACTCACGAGTGACCAGTGCAGCATTCCAGGCCACAGGGCCAGTCTGTCCTGTTACTGTGGGCGGCCGCTGACCTTCGTCCTCAGGAAATGATCCTCAAAGTATGGGCCAGCTCTCCTATTCAGAGGCACACCCCAGCTCGTTCTGTGGCCAGGACCATTGTCCACTGCGTTACCCGTCTCACCACTACAATAAACTGTTGGGAAAAGGAAGACAAGCTACAGGCCTTGCCTCCCGTGGCCTTGTTTCTGGAGCTCCTGCTCTCCACAGCCTGTCCCTGACTGCCTTTACTAAGACGACCCCAGTCCTTGCTGAGCCAGACTCCGTCTAAGAGCTACCAGCCTTGAGGGATTTCCCTGGTGGTTCAGTGGTGAAGAATTCGCCTTCCAGTGCAGGGGACGTGGGTTCAATCCCTGGTCACAGAACTAAGATCTCACACGCCACGGGGCAATGAAGCCTGCGAGCTGCAATGAAAGATCCTGTGTGCTGCAACTAAGTCCTGACACAGCTATAGATAAATAAGTAAATATTTTTTAAAAGTCGGAGTTAGGCTTAACCTCCAGAGTCTGAATATCCGGCAGCTAGTTTTATTCCAGTTTGTGCAAGGACACGGCAGTGCACCCAGGCGTGTCTCTAAACTGAGCAGCTTCAACTCCCCCGTTGGAGGCCAGTTAGCCCCAGTGGGGGTGAGACCGCAGAAGTGGGTGGGCAAGCAGGGCACAGGCCAAGTGTTGGGATGCTGGCTGTGACCCCCTCTCTCAGCCTGATTCCCTCATTTAGGGGATGGGAGAAGGGGCCAGGCAGTGGGTTAGGAGGAGGTGGTAGAAGTCACGTGTATTGAATGGTAAGTGTGGGCTGGCACTGTGCTAGGCCCTGTGGGGATAGTGAAGTATCAATAAATGTGACCTTGTTCATGCTCTCCATATTAAGTTTGTAGGTTATGTTTATGGGAGAAAAAATGGCACTCTACTTTCTTTTAATTGAACCAAGTATTTGAGAATTCTTTTAAAATCTGAGCACTTTAGATGGATTTGATCATCTCAACTATATGTTCATATCTTGAATTCCAGATAACCTCAGGACTAGATAATTTTGAAATCTGATTATCTCCATCTGTTCATCCCGTTTCCTCACAGGCCCATATGGTTCAAATTCCCATCTTCATACTCTTTTTTTTTTCATCTAGCGAAAGCCAGATTTTCAGTTTTGAGTCATCTGTCTCACTGAAAGATTGTCTCTTCTTAGTAGTAAGTTGGGAGTTATAGCAGATAGAAGGTGGACATATTCTAGGATCTTCATAAAATCATAAAACATTGGTACAGTTGGAATAGACTAGTTTTTGAGGTCTTGTTTACAAAATTGTCAAATCCATATGGACTCCATTTATTCCAAGTTTTATAATGGAGTGGATGCCCGTGGGTTTGGCAAAATATTCTACCAATAATTTGGATTAAAGAAGAGGCCAGTTGGTGAAAAGTTTACATAAAATAATTTTAGAGAGACGGCTTTACTACCATTATGTGCATACAACGTTCCAAATCACTATTCAGTGTTTACTGAAGTCCTACTGAACTTGTAATAATGAAAAAAATAAAAAAATTGTAATCAGCTGGCTGAGTGGATAGTGCTAGGATACTGGACAACTTTTTTTTTTCCCCAGGCGGTGTGTCAATCATAAACAACCCTCAAATTCCAGTGGTTTGAAACAAATGATTTCCACTCATGCTGTGCAACCACGGGGGCTCGAAGGTGAGACTCCACTTACGAGGTCACCTGGGGGCCCAGGCATAGGGTGCACACCTTATGTTTCCGCCACCTCAACATGACTCAAGGCTTGGTGCCCTGGGGGAAGAGTGGATAGCATCATGCCTGGCTCGTAAATGCGTCTGCTTGGGAGTCACACGTCACTCCCACTCCCATCTCATTAGTCAAAGCAAGTTATGTGACCACGGTTTGCCTTACTTTTTCAGGAAAGTGTAATCATGGACCTTGAAGAAGAAGCAATCAGAAATACTGGTGAACGATGTTAATATTACCACAGTATGGGTATTAGGGTTCTCCAGAGAAACAGCCAGTAGGGTGTGTGTGTGGGCATGTCCGTCTGTCTATCTGTGGGAGAATGGGGGGCTTTTATTTTAAAGAACTGGCTCACAGAATTGTGGAGGCTGGCAAGTCCAAAATTTACAGGGTTGGCTGATGAAGACCTTGGGGAAGAATTGTAATTTGAATCCAAAGGCAGTCTCCAGTGGAATTTTCCCTCCTGGGTAGGTCAGTTTTTTCCTAATGAAGTTTTCAACTGATGGCATGAAATCCAGCCACATTATTGGAGAGTAATTTTGCCTTACTCTAAATCTGCTGATTTAAATGTTAATCTCATCTTTCAAACACCCTTGCAGAAGCATCTAGAATGTTTGACCAAAAACCTCAGTACTGTGGCCTAGCCAAGTTGTCTCATAGAATTAGCCTTCACAGTATGTTAAACTGTGTTTTTTTGCATTATGAATTTTTCTTACAGAAAGGAAGAAGTAGATCAAATTCAAAACGGCAAAGTTTCCGATTTTTATTGCATTGAAAAGAAGCACTTCTTCTTTAAGACGCATTGAGGGACCTGTGTTCCTGATGCCTTCACCACATCTTCATGAGATTCCAAAGGAAAATGGAGATTGCTCTGTAGTTTCCCAACCTGGGTCTGGATAGATTGCTTTGCAGGATACCTTACAAATTCCCAATTACTATATTTCTAGGCTTAGAGAAAAAGCAGAAGATAAGAAAATCGTTTCCATAGAGCAGGTCTGCATGATTCCAAGCCAGACAAATAGGTATTCTGTCCGTATATTGTGGAGAGGCGTGGATCTTTTAGTATATACATCGCAGCCATGCTCTGTGTCAGCTACGTCTAGAGACACAGGGTGTATTTCATCTAAAACTAGCCTCATCACTTTTCAGACATTAGGTTTGTATGGCTCTCACTTTCAGTGGGGCTTCCCAGGTGGTGCTCACGTGCCTGCCAGTTTAGGAGACCTAAGACACACCGGTTTGATCCCTGGTCAGGAAGATCCCCTGGAGAGGGGCATGGCAACCCACTCCAGTATTCTTGCCTGGAGAACCCCATGGGCAGAGGAGCCTGGTGGGCTACAGTTCATAGGGTTGTAAAGAGTCAGACATGCCTGAAGCAACTGAGCGCGCACACACACACTTGCAGTATACTTGAGACCCTCTGAGGTATCTGTATTCTGAGAAAGGGAATCTGCTGCCTACTTGTTAAAGACGTCCCGTTAGGAGGACCTAATCTTTGAATTGGGCCAAGCCTGCCTCACATCCTCTCCTGAGTCCCTCTGGCATGAGCACAGATGCAAAGATTTCTGGGATCATTTCCGTTCCCGTAGGATCACACTTCCGCCTTGATTTCCCTTTGCGCTCACTGAACAAGGCAGTGCCCTTTCCCAGATGCTGAAGCCTAAGACGAAGAAGTTCTGTGACTTGCCCGGGTGACTCGGGGAGTGGCTGCAACGAGAATAACCGTTCCCACTGCTGTTTGATCAGGCTCTTAAGTGCTGAGCTCCACTGACTCCACCGTTGATTATGCCTTTAATCAATAAAGCAATGTGCTCTTCCACGCATCCTCCCAGTAGTCGCAGGAAGGTCCCAAGGTGCGCGCACAGACTGCTGTCCTCTGCGTCCAAAGATGCTGCTGCTGACAGTGATCGGTTGGCGCTGTGCTTGAGGGTGACAGGAGAGATCAATAGGCGGCCGGCAGCTCTTTACACCCCAGCTGAGGTACAAGCTGCCCTTTGGCTGTGTCTGCAGCCACTGCGTCTTGAGTTTTTTGAGATGACTGTCTCTTAGAATTTGTTTTCCCCACCCAAGTCTCCCGAATCCTAATTACTACATGACAGGCTGTTTTCCCAGCAGACCTTCACTGCTTCTTCATGTTAGAAGCTTCAAACCCAGTGAGTACAGGAGAGAGGTGGAGACGAGCTGTGTGTGAGTCAGGATCTCCAGTGCCTCCCTGACCCAACTCTGGCTGCATCCATGGTCCTTGGTCACAGGCCTGGGTGCTCAGATGTCTAATGAAGACTGACGCGTGTGGTGCCGTGCCCCTTCTAGAGGAAGCCTTACCATGCCACTCGCCCGCCCTCCTCTGCATCCCCCCACCCCGACAGCGTGTGCTCAGGGTTCCCCATCCCCACTCCTTGAAGCAGTACCCCACCCCCATGAAACCGCTACACCCAACCCTGAGCACAGGTGGGGCTCAAAATCCAGCCAGGTCAGGTTGTGTTTCCTGTTAGATACATTGTATTCAACAAGTTTTACTTACTACTCCTCTTTGGCTCTTAACATCTCCTTTCATTATATAACATCAAAAATTTTTTAAAAACGTTTTCATCACAACTGATCCTTGGACTGCAAGGAGATCCAACCAGTCCATTCTGAAGGAGATCAGCCCTGGGATTTCTTTGGAAGGAATGATGCTAAAGCTGAAACTCCAACACTTTGGCCATCATGCAAAGAGTTGACTCATTGGAAAAGACTCTGATGCTGGGAGGGATTGGGGGCAGAAGGAGAAGGGGACGACCCAGGATGACATGGCTGGATGGCATCATGGACTCGATGGACATGAGTCTGGGTGAACTCCGGGAGATGGTGATGGACAGGGAGGCCTGGCGTGCTGCAATTCATGGGGTTGCAAAGAGTCGGACACGACTGAGCGACTGAACTCAACTGATCATTGTGAGAACTGTGAGAAAAAATACAGGGTGTTAAGATATTAGTATTTTAATATGTCTTAATATTATCTGACTCTTAATATTCCCTTTGTTATTGTCGTTCATTTGCCTTTAGCCCACCAGCTTCCTGTGTCCATGGAAGTCTCCAGGCAAGAAGACTGGAGTGGGTAACCATTCCCTTCTCCAGGGGAATCTTCCTGACCCAGGGATCGAACCCAGGTCTCCTGCACTGCAGGCAGATTCTTTACTGCCTGAGCTGCCACGGAAGCCCTTAATGGACTAAAACCTTCCCCAGACTAAGGCCTTCTCTCCTTGCACCATCTCTTCTCTTGTGTGTTGTGGGAGAGACCAGCCTTTAGACTCTACAATTCCTGTCCCCAACACTACCCCTCCCAACTTACACAGACTTCATTTCTCTTGAAGTTGCCCTTCCTCTCTGGGGGGAGGGGATAGTTAGGGAGTTTGGGATGGACAAGTACACACCCCCACGGTGCATACGCATGTTTACAATGGATAGCCAGTAGGGACCTACTGTGTAGCACATGGAGCTCGGCTCCGTGTTATGTGGCAGCCTGGATTGGGAGGGGCTTTAGGGGGAGAATCAGTTCAGTTCAGTCGTCAGTCGTGTCCGACTCTTTTCGACCCCTTGAATCGCAGCACGCCAGGCCTCCCTGTCCATCACCAACTCCCGGAGTTCACTCAGACTCACGTCCATCGAGTCCGTGATGCCATCCAGCCATCTCATCCTCGGTCATCCCCTTCTCCTCCTGCCACCAATCCCTCCCAGCATCAGGGTCTTTTCCAATGAGTCAACTCTTCGCATGAGGTGGCCAAAGTATTGGAGTTTCAGCTTTAGCATCATTCCTTCCAAAGAAATCCCAGGGCTGATCTCCTTCAGAATGGATACATGTATATGTTTGGCTGAGTCTCTTTGCTGTTCACCTGAAACCATCACAACACTGTTAATTAGCTATACCCCAATACAAAATAAAAAGTTAGAAGCAGTTTTTTTTAAAGTTGCCCTTCTTTTGAATGTCGTCATTTTCTGATTATTGGAACAAGCTAACCCTTGAGTTTTGTGTGGGGGGGTGAAGGAGATGTGCCAAAGTCACATGGGTCTTAGAGGAATTTAACAAAAGATGGAGAAAGAAGTTCCTCTCTGAAGTGTCTGCGTACATGAGAGGCACATCACTCCAGTTTAGATGAAAAACATGAGGAGACTAGATGGATTTTAGAGCCATTGTTGACTGGAGACTCCTTGCAGGTAGGGTTGTGTTTGGCTCTGTATTTCCAGTGCCTAGCGTTCAGGCTTTCCTGGTGGCTCAGACAGTAAAGAATCTGCCTGCAATACAGGAGACCTGAGTTTGACCCCTGGGTCGGGGAGATCCCCTGGAGAAGGGACTGCCAACTCACTCCAGTAAACTTGCCTGGAGAATTCCAGGGACAGAGGAGCCTTGTGGGCTACAGTCCATGAAGTTGCAAAGAGCTGGATATGACTGAGCGACTAACACTTCTTTTTCTTTCCAGTGTCTGAAAGGTGTCTGGCTCTTTGATGTTCATTTGCTGTCTTCCTGATGATGAGTAACCACACAGAAACACCATCCTGATGCTCTTAAATAATTCACCTGGGTCATTGGCAAGCATTTTTGCTTCCAGATAGACCTGCTCTTATTCTCAGCATCAGACGCATTATTATTATTAGAAAGTTTGAAAACATGGCAAGGAGGAAGGTTACAGTGCCGTGGCACCCTGACTTTCTAACATCTGCTGACAGTTTATCCCGCTACAAGGAGGCCACCTGACACATTTTTGGCTTGTCCGGCTGACAGTTTCAAAGCTTAGAAATAGAACATAGGCCAAGGAGGGTTGATACTGGTCTCAGAGGAGGAAATACCCACAGAGAAGGGATGGGAATTGAGGAAAGTGACTTTGTCTTCCTGGCATGTGTGCCACTGACTGAAATAAACATGAATATGGTCAGACACATGTCCCAGCCTTTAGGAAGGCAGATACTCAAAAGTTCAGAGTAAGCATCATCTTGTGAGAAGAGACTTCTGAAGATTAGAAACACATGTAAAATTCCTTTCTGTGCAGAAACTCTGAAGAGGAGGTGAAGGGTTGGCCTTCAGAGTTCCGCAAGATAAGGATGCCAGTAGCAGCTGATGTCACGTTGATCACTAGTCTAAGCTCCTCAGGACAATCCCATGAGATGGGTGTTATTCTTCCTTTTGCAAACAAGGAAGTTGCATCACAAAGAGGGACTCACTTGGCATCACCCAGCTAGTAAGTGGCAGGAGTTGGGTTTCCACCCAGTTCATTTTCAAAGACCCTAAACCACCCTGTGAGTATGTCAAGAAGCCCAAACCCCACATGAATGGAGGCTTTTCTGAATATGAACAACCAAGGAATGGGTCACTTGTTAATGGGTTGCTACCAGGGGGCAAGAAGATCAGGTTGCTCAGGTCTCATTTAATTTTCTTCATTCTTTAAGAAAAAAACAGTCTCCAAGCTGAAAACATTCCCAGGAGAGAAACAGAATCCTCCAAAATTCTGTAGCTTGTCCAATGTAACTCACTGAATTACATCGCCTGCACAACTTGCTGGAGCCCTGGAGGAAACATCGTTAAGAGCCCTTGAGATCCAGGAAAATAAGAGGCAGAAAAAAGAAAGAAAAGGTTAGGAAAACAACAGATCCCATGACTTGAGGCCAAAAACCTTGAAATACTCAGAAGAACTTTAAAAAGAGTTGGGGGAAAAAGGGGTGATTTCTAGAAAGCAGATTTGGTTTGCTTGAAGGCGTGTCAAGATCATGTCCTGTCTCAGTGGGTGTGGTTTTGAGACGGTGCTCTAGAGGAAGGTCATTGTCTCACCACTGCCCTTGTCACCAAAGTCAGCCAGCCAGGTGCTGGCTCGCGCACTCGGCTTACAGCGCCGCATGTCATCCTCAGAACCAACCGTCCTATGGCATAACTGTTGTCTCTCTCTCTCTTTCTTTAATATATATTTTACTGACGTGTAGTTGTTTTGTTGTAGTTCAGTCACTCAGTTATATCTGACTCTTTGCAACCCCATGGACTGCAGCATTCCAGGCTTCGTAGTGTGTTAATGTCTACTATACAGCAAATCTACTCAGTTACATGTGTATATATATGTATATATACATATATATACACTTATTCACATTTTTTCCTATTCTTTTCTATTATAGGTTATTATTCAGGTATGACCTCAATCAAATGCCTTATGATTATACAGTGGAAGTGAGAAATAGATTTAAGGGACTAGATCTGATAGACAGAGTGCCTGATGAACTCTGGATGGAAGTTTGTGACATTGTATAGGAAACAGGGATCAAGACCATCCCCATGGAAAAGAAATGCAAAAAAGCAAAATGGCTGTCTGAGGAGGCCTTACAAATAGCTGTGAAAAGAAGAAAGGCGAAGAATGGAGGACAAAAGGAAAGATATAAGCATCTGAATGCAGAGTTCTAAAGAAGAGATAAGAAAGCCTTCTTCAGCGATCAATGCAAAGAAATAGAGGAAAACAACAGAATGGGAAAGACTAGAGATCTCTTCAAGAAAATTAGAGATACCAAGGGAACATTTCAAGCAAAGATGGGCTCGATAAAGGACAGAAATGGTATGGACCAAACAGAAGCAAAAGATATTAAGAAGAGGTGGCAAGAATACACAGAAGAACTGTACAAAAGAGATCTTCATGACCCAGATAATCACGGTGGTGTGATCACTCACCTAGAGCCAGACATCCTGGAATGTGAAGTCAAGTGGGCCTTAGAAAGCATCACTACGAACAAAGCTAGAGAAGGTGATGGAATTCCAGTTGAGCTATTTCAAATCCTGAAAGATGATGCCGTGAAAGTGCTGCACTCAATATGCCAGCAAATTTGGAAAACTCAGCAGTGGCCACAGGACTGGAAAAGGTCCTTTTTCATTCCAATCCGAAAGAAAGGCAATGCCAAAGAATGCTCAAACTACCGCACAATTGCACTCATCTCACACGCTAGTAAAGTAATGCTCAAAATTCTCCAAGCCAGGCTTCAGCAATACGTGAA
>SJYQ01004821.1:0-38552 GCA_006410935.1 Redunca redunca | reverse complement strand
GGGTTCAATCCCTGGGTCAGGAAGATCGCCTAGAGGAGGAAATGGCTACCTTCTCCAGTATTCTTGCCTGAAAAAATCCCATGGACAGAAGAGCCTGGCAGGGCTCAGTCCACAGGGTCACAAAGAATCAGACACGACTGAGACACACACATACATGCTACTATATAATTATTTAGTATAATGTACTATATGTATTTATATAGTATAATTACTTATACTTGTATTTAATATTTATATTAATAGAATTGTTTATAAGTGTATATGTAGTATATGTATATATTAATAGTATAATATGTTGTTGTTTAGTTGCTAAGTCTGTCTCTTTGCAACCCCATGGACTGCAGCACACCAGGCTTCCCTGGTATCTCCCGGAGTTTGCTCAGACTCATGTCTGTTGAGTCAGTAGTGCCATCCAACCATCTCATCCTCTGCCACCTCCTTCCCCCAGCCTCAGTCTTTCCCATCTTCAAGGTCTTTTCCAGTGAGCTGGCTCTTCACATCCGGTGGCCAAAGTACTGGAGCTGCAGCATCAGTCCTTCCAATGAATATTCAGGGTTGATTTCCTTTAGGGTTGACTGGTTTAATCTCCTTGCTGTCCAAGGGACTGTCAAGAGTCTTCTGTAGCACCACAGCTAGAAACCATCAATTCTTCAGCTTTTGGCCTTCTTTATGGTCCAAGTCTCACACCTGTACATAACTACTGGGAAAACCATAGCTTTGACTACATGGACCTTTGTTGGCAAAGTAATGTCTCTGCTTTTTAATAAGCTGTCTAGGTTGGTCATAGCTTTCCTTTCAAGGAGCAAGCATCTTTTAATTTCATGGCTGCAGTCACCATCTGCAGTGATTTTGGAGCCCAAGAAAATAGTCTGTTACTGTTTACATTGTTTCCCCATCTATTTGCCATGAAGTGATGGGACCAGATGCCATGATCTTAGTTTCTTGAATGTTGAGCTTTAAGCCAGCTTTTCACTCTCGTCTTTCACTTTCATCAAGAGGCTCTTTAGTTCCTCTTCACTTTCTGGCATTAGGGTGGTGTCATCTGCATAGCTGAGATTATTGATATTTCTGCCAGCAATCTTGATTCCAGCTTGTGCTTCATCCAGCCTGCCAGTTTGCATGATGTACACTGCATATAAGTTAAATAAGCAAGTTGACAATATATAGCCTTGCTGTACTCCTTTCCCAATTTTGAACCAGTCTGTTGTTCCATGTCCGGTTCTAACTGCTGTTTGTTGACCTGCATACAGGAGACAGGTAGGGTGGTCTGGTATTCCCATTACCTGAAGAATTTTCCAGTTTGTTGTGACACATTCCAAGGCTTTAGTATAGTCAGTGAAGCAGTAGATGTTTTTCTGGAATTCTCTTGCTTTTTCTATGATCCAACAGATGTTGACAATTTGATCTCTGATTCCTCTGCTTTTTCTTATATCCAGCTCGAACATCTGGAAGTTCTTGGTTCACATACTATTGAAGCTTGGCTTAGAGAATTTTGAGCATTACTTTGCTAGCATGTGAAATGCGTGCAATTGTGTGATAGTTTGAACCTTCTTTGCCATTGCCCTTCTTTGGGATTGAAATGAAAACTGACCTTTTCCAATTCTGTGGCCACTGCTGAGTTTTCCAAATTTGCTGGCATAATGAGTGCAGCACTTTCACAGCATCACTGTTTAGGATTTGAAATAGCTCAACTGGAATTCCATCATCTCCACTGTCTTTGTTTGTAGTGATGCTTCCTCAGGCCCACTTGACTTCACACTCCAAGATGTCTGGCTCCAGGTGAGTGATCACACCATTTTGGTTATCTGGGTCATTAAGATCTTTTTTTGTATAGTTCTTCAGTGTATTCTTGCCACCTCTTCTTAATATCTTCTGCTTCTGTTAAGTCCATACCATTTCTGTCCTTTATTGTACCCATCTTTTATTAAATTTTCCCTTGGTGTCTCTAATTGTCTTGAAGAGATCTCTAGTCTTTCACATTCTATTGTTTTCTTCTGTTTTCTTTTTTTTTTTGCATTGATCGCTGAGGAAGGCTTTCTCGTCTCTCCTTGTTATTCTTTGCAACTCTGTGTTCAGATGGGTGTATCTTTCTTTTTCTCCTTTGCTTTTTGCTTCTCTTCTTTTTTCAGCTATTTGTAAGGCCTCCTCAGACAACCATTTTGCCTTTTTGCATTTCTTATTCTTGGGGATGGTTATATATATGCTGCTGCTAAGTCGCTTCAGTCATGTCTGACTCTGTGCAACCCCAGAAACGGCAGCCTACCAGGCTGCCCTATCCCTGGGATCCTCCAGGCAAGAACACTGGAGTGGGTTGCCATTTCCTTCTCCAATGGATGAAAGTGAAAAGTGAAAGTGAAGTCGCTCAGTCATGTCCGACTCTTAGCGACTCCATGGACTGCAGCCCACCAGGCTCCATGGATTTTCCAGGCAAGAGTCCTGGAGTGGGGTGCCATTGCCTTCTCTGGGTTTTATATATATATATATATAAAATTTTCTATAGATTGTGGTTGAAAAATTTGAAAGCCACTACTATGGCCCATTCTTAAATAACTTTCTTTCATTGCTTCATTAATAAGACACTGTCTGCATGAAAATCTGCAGACTTCTACTTTGTCTTTGTACTGATCTGACTCATATGTGGATTTTTTTCTGTTAATACTGAATTTAAATTTGCCTCAAACTTGAGCACATCAGTTGTCTCTCAGCACTATAAAATACTGGCTAGATGATCTCACTCAAACCATTTTATGTCTTTCATCCAAAATATCCTAATCTGCAGAAACACAAATAACACTATTAATAAAGCAATAATGCTTTCCAGATGTAATGTGACAGTCGAATTTTTTTTTTAAATTCTAGAGAAGGCACTTTTAAAACCTCAAGATTTTACAAATGTTATTCTTCTTCATAATTCTTAAATTCACTTTGGACAAACTTAATCTTTTCTTGTCAACACCTCAGCTATTCGGAGACAGCTCTCATGAACCCTCTCCCCAGGCTGTCCAGCTACTCTCCAGAAACTCATGGTTCAGAGTCCACAAGCCTCTCCAGCCACTTTCTTCTAAATGCCCTCCGGTCATTACATGCTTGTTCTGCTTCCCTGGTGCCTCTGATGGTAAAGAATCTGCCTCCAATGCAGGAGACCTGGGTTTGATCCATGGGCCGGAAAGATCCTGTGGAGAAGGGAATGACTACCCACTCCAGTATTCGTGCTTGGGAAATCCCACAGACAGAGGAGCCTGGCAGACTTCAGTCCACGGGGTTGCAGAGTCGGACATGACTGAGCGACTAATACTTTGATTTTTTCATTATTCTGCTTTATTTATTTTCTCCCGGATACTCTCATTTTACTGTCCTGGATTATCATTTTAAAGTGAGTATGCAACATGAAAAATGACGTGCAAGCAATATAAACAGCTGTGTTGGGTGAAGGAGCTTATTGGCAATTAATTTCTGTTGCAAAGTTGCTTTTAATGTTAGTGTAGACCCATCTTCCAAAGCAGACTGCCCAGAATCCAATCCCAAATTTAAACTAGTAATCTCAGAATGTGATAGGACAATTGAATCCCTTGTTCAAAAGATAAAATGGCACTAAAAAGTTTTGTTTTGGGGGATATGTTAGTGATGTGCTTGTAGCTGAAAGCTCCCACGGTTGTCTGTTCCGTGTTTTTGTGCCTGCTGGTGAGCCATATCTCTGCCATCCTGGGTCTTTGCCATTAGTTTTTCTGGACCTCAGAAAAAAAAATGTTAGCACTTAACATTTGTCCTTGTTTAATTTCATCTTGTTAGATTCAGCTCATTGCTCCGGCCTGTCAGGGTTGCTTTTCATCATTATTCTGCCATATAGTCGTCTGCTTGCTCCTCCCAACGCTAGTCGCCCACAGGCCAGAGTCACGTACCCTCCACACCTTCCTCCCGTAGCCCCAGAGGCAAGGCAGCCCCTGGCCAGGCAACGCGAAGGAGCTAATGATCAGCATCATTTCAGGGGAGATCCTTCATCCAGTTTATCATCCTCCTAGTTATACTTGTGTTATTTTAGCCCATTTTCCTCTCTCTGTTTCATAAAGATAATGAGAAGTAAGATCTTATGGAAAAACCCAAAGGAACTTTTTGGCCAAACCAGTATTTACCTTCCTTACTTAGCTGCCAGGAAGCTCGGGGCCTGGGCCAATCATCCCTTTTTAATGGGCTTGTGTAGGTTGCTTCAGTTGTGTCTGACTATTTGCGACTCTATGGACTGTAACCCACCAGTCTCCTCTGTCCATAGGATTCTCCAAGCAAGAATACTGGAGTGGGTTGCCATTTCCTACTCCAGAGAATCTTCCCAACCCAGGGATCGAACCAGCATCTCTCTCTTAAATCTCCGGCACTGAGAAGCGAGTTCTGGTTAAAAAAAAAAAAAAAAAAACTTAAAAAACTTTATTTATTTATTTTTGGCTAAGCTGAATCTTTGCTGCTGTGCACAGGCTTCTCAGCAGGGTGGTTTCTCTTGCTGTGGGATGTGGACTCCAGGGCCTGTAGGCTTCAGTAGTTGCAGGTCCCAGGCTCTAGAACTCAGGCTTCCGTAGTCGTGGTGCATGGGCTCAGCTGCCCCGTGACATGTGGAGTCTTCCCAGAACAGGGAACGAACCCATGTCCCCTGCACTGGCAGGTGGATTCTTAACCATTGGGCCACCAGGGAAGCCCATAAAAGACTTTAGGAATTATATATTTCTATAATATATGTAGTTTGAAATTTTGGCTATGTAAGTTTTACTTGGGACTGTTCTGTATCTTGCATATTTCACATTGGGTTATGACTATGCACATGGCCACAGAAAAGCAGAACACAGGGCAGCTGCCGTATTTGAATTTTGTTTCAACTAAAACTATGTTCAAATCATTAATATATTCTGCTTGACTAGGGATCCTTCAATAACACAGGTGTACATTTGGCTTTGGGAGGAAGACAGGGGTGCTTTGGTGGAGAAATTGGTACTGGTGCGCCATCTTACCATGGAAGATAAACAGACGCCAACAGAAGTTTTCATGAAATGATAGAGTTAAAGTGGTATTTTGGTTCAGCCCATGGTAGACTTTTAAAAACGTATTTATTTGTTTATTTGGCTGCATGGGGTCTTAGCTGCGGCACGCGGGATCTTTGTGGGGGATCTCACACGTGGAAGATCTCACGGGGGATCTTTCTTGAGGCCTGTGGGCGTTCTAGTTTCCGTGCGTGGACTTTGTTGTTCAGTGGTGTGTGGGATATTCGTTCCCCAAACAGGCATCGAAACCACATACCGTGCATTCCTTGCAAGGTGGATCCTTAACCAACGAACCACCAGGGAGGTCCCACTTTGACAGACCTTTTATTAGACGTTTAAACGTGCTGTCGCCACATGGATCTTGCCCCCTTCGCTGTGATGTTTTTCTGTGAAGGGAGAATTAAGCATTGGCCTTGGGGGTTCTCTTTCTAGCTTCCTGGTCGGAAGCAAATGAATATATTTCTCTGAGATGCCTCAGACTCACACAGACCTGGGCCCCCCTCACATGTTACAGGTGTGTGCCGAGGGCTTTAATACTTTGGTAGGAACGCTGGGCCAGACTCCAGGGTGAGGGGCACTGCCCAAGAGGCTGACTTCTCCTGTGATGTAACCAGAAGCCAGTGAACAAGGCCTGTCAGTTTCAGGGGCCCGTTTATTAGGAGAAAGGGCTGTTTTAACAGATTGTGACAGAACTCTGTGGATCTGGGAGGAATGTGGGCCCAGCTCTGGAGTTGAGGGTCATAGAGCAAAAGAAGGAATTTGTTCTACAAAAATGGTCTATAAAAAGTGAGCCAGAGAATCATCTTTGGACTTTGGTCTTTGTAGGTGCCATGAAACATATTTTTTAAAGAAAACTCTAATTTGTTTTAAATTTATTAGAAACATTTATTGCCATAATGACATTATTTTTTTTTTAATTTGAGGATAATTGCTTTACAATGTTGTATTAGTTTCCGCTGTACAACAAAATGGATCAGCTGTATGTATACAAATATTCCCTTCCTCTTGAGCTTTTCTCCGCCCACATCCCATCCCTCTAGGCCGTCACAGCTGAGCTCCCTGTGCTGCACAGTACCTGCCCACTAGCTGTCTATTTTACACGTGGCGGTGTATTTGTGCCAATGCTATTCTCAGTCTGTCCTGCCCTCTCCTCTCCCCTCTGTGTCCACAGGTTCATTCTCTCCATCTCCATCTCTTGTTTCTTCCCTGCAAATAGGTTCATCAGTATAAAAAAAAAGTCTAAATCTTGAGGAAGGGGCTTCACGTACAAGGATTCTAGTATTTTCCATTGTTAAGGGAGGGTGGGGTTGGGGGTGCTAAGAAAACAATCCGCTTGTTTTTGATGCAGATGGGATGAGAGGTTTGGATGGTTCTATAGGGGAAAAAGTACAGAACCCTACTAGTTGTGACTGCCTCCGTGATGGGACAGAAACAGGCAGTGTTAAGGGTAAAAAAAAAAGTGAAGGATGATATTTAGGTACGTGAATAAACATATTCTTCATTTTGAAATCTTTTGGCCGTGCAGAGGGGCATGTGGGATCTCAGTTCCCCGACCAGGAATCGAACCTGGGCCCCCTGCAGTGGAAGCGTGGTGTCTTAGCCACTGGACCACCAGGAAGTCCCACTTTCTTCGTTTTCAAAAGGGAGAGAGAAAAGGGAAGAAGAAAATACAACCTTAGAATTTTAAAATGTTCTTTAATTTGGAAAATGGTCTACCATGGATGGAAGGGAAACGTTTGACAGGTGAGGCACCCTTTCTTGATCTTCCTTAACGTCTGTCTGCTAAATTATTCAACAGATAGCCTAACAGAAAGCATGGTACTATGCTATGCATGGTATGCTATGCCATGCTATGCATCAGAGCTTAGCAAATGTAAGATGAATCCTACCCTCCAGGGCTTTAGAGCTAAGTTGGTAGAGAAGACAGGATGCGCAGAGTTGATCAGTTGCAATGCTGGACAGTGGGGGGACCAAGGGGCCACATAAGGATAAAGAGTATACATGGTGTAGAATCCTAAGCAAAGGCTACAAAACAGTCCTAAATGAATTATTTGAAGACTGATCTTTGAGACTAATTCTTGGCTTCCAATCACACGATAGGAATGTTTTTGTTTTTTGAAAGGGAAAAAGGAAATTTTTAACCAACCCCCAGATACTCCTTCTCTGTACTTCTGTAGTCATATGTGATTCTGTCTCTGCTAATCATTTTTCTCGTAGTTTTGTAGTTTCCATTTCCAGCTTTACGAAGGCAGACGCTATGTGTTATTCATCTTGATAGCCCAGCCCTGTGCATGGTTGCGCTTGGCGTATAGAAAAGAGTGGCTAAGGAGTGGATGATGCTAAGAGGGCATTTCCAACATCTCTAAGGCTGATCGCTAGCTTCCCTGTTTGAGATACAGGTTATATTCTTCATTAAGTCTTTCTGAATACCTTTAGAAGGTCTTTAAAAACTGCTCCTTTGCCTCCATACAAACAGCTTCCAAATCTTACTGACTCTTCCTTTTACTTCTGTTTCCTCCCATCAACATCACTGGCTCCATCACTCTCCTTCAGGCGTGCCTCATTTTATTTCTGGATTATTATAACAAACATATTTCTTCCTACTTCCACACCGTTGTCCAATCTGTCTCTCTAGTTTTGGATGTTCTGCTGTCCCTCTCTATCTGCCCAAAGTACACATAACCTCCAAAATCAACCAGCTCTTCTTTCTTCTAGTTGCAGTACCTCTCTCAGCCCTAAATTCTAGTAGCCTGGCTTTAATCTCCCTTCTGAAAATAGCTGTGACTTACTGGTATGCATCATTATACATACATACATTATTCATGGGCTTCCCAGGTGGCTCAGATGGTAAAGAATCTGCCTGCAACATAAAGAGCCAGGTTTGATCCTTGGGTTGGGAGGATTCCTTGAAGAAGGAAATGGTTATCCACTCCAGTATTGCCTGGAGAATTCCATGGACAGAGGGGCCTGGCGGGCTATAGTCAATGGGATCGCAGAGAGTCGGACATGACTGAGTGAGTAACATATACATTCATGATTATACAAAGACACCAGTCCTTACAATATCCTTGTGAGAAATTCAATCATCGCCTCGTTTCATAGATGGGAAAACTGAGGCTCATCAATATTTAATTAACTTGCCAAGGCTGTACAACTTATTTGCTGTCTGACTTCTTTCTTCTACCTCCTGCCTCCTCACCCCAAGTATTAAATAAAATGTTAATTCCTAGAGAAGAGAGATCCTGATGATATTTTCTTGCATCAGCCAACTCTCTATAAGCATTTTTTTTTCGCTATTTAGTAAGCATTCAACTATTTGTTTTAAAGTCCTGTTTTTCTGTACTGTTCTTTAATGGGAGACTACAGGGAAGTATAATTGGGTAGGAAAAAAGCACCAAAGCATTCTATTTTTCTAATGGGAGAAAGTACGTGGCAGCAGAGAGAAGGAAGCAGGTCAGCAAGCCTGCTGCGTGTATGTGAATGTCTATCAGTGTCCCATTTTTAAAGTGGAATTCAAACTTAATTTAATAAAATTAATAAAATATTCAATTAATTAAAATTAAAAATTAAATAAAATTTTAAAATTTTTAATTAATTCAAAATTAAAATTTAAAGTTGAATTCAAAGAAAATTGTGAAAATGTTCTCTTTCCTTATACTGATTGTCCCAGAACTCTGTAGATTTTTAAATAAATTTTTTGTCTCTGCCGTATTACAATGCTCACTATAATAACCATTTTAGTATAGCCAATGCCTACCTACAAACACCAGTCAGTGTCAACTGAAATTTGTGACCAGGGCATAAAAAAGGGACAAAAGTTATTAATAAGTTACCAAAGGCACATTCTCCATATCTCCCTTTCAGAGACCTCTAAAAATGAAGAAAATGCCCCGGGATGGACTGGGCTGGTGGACTCGGCCGGTCCTTCCTCTCTGAGGATTCCATGGAGGTTGAGAAACGCTCTTCCAAGGCTGCTCTAGAAGCTGGAGGGATGCAGGTAGTGTGGCTGCGGTCACCATCTCGTGGCGGACTTGGTCCACGTTGTCCTAAGATGTTTGTCGTCCTAACTAGCCCATTCTATGCCTTCATGGCTAAAATAAAACTAAACATATGTATAATTTTCTAGTTGGAAGAAATCTGAGGGACCATTTAATTCAAGGCTTTATTTTATACCAGCAGCAACCCAAGAGAAGTGAAGTGAATTACCAAGGGACACAGAGCTGTTGATTTAAACCATAAAACCCACAGGAAAGAGACTTTTCCTGTGTGTAACATTAATATAACTGTTCTACTTGGAGAGTCAGGGGATGTCAATGTAACTATTTAGTCACATAATGTATCAAGTCCAGCCAAATTGCTAGTGTGAAATGACTCCAGTAGATTTAAGCAGAAAGCAATGTTTTCTCGGTTTCCTTGAGTACCCAGATCAAAATGGGGATTAGAATGCCCACGGAGCCTGGGATGATAGATGCCCTCTTTCTCACCTCCACTTCGGTTCTTATTTCCTGGCAATCACACCCTCTCAAGCCTCTGCCGCCCCAGGGCCACCTGTCACGAAATCTCCCCTCTCTGTGAACCAGCTCCGTCCTCTCTGTAGCTCAGCCCACTATTTCTCCTTTCCCAAACAGGCTTTGAGCCCTTCCTTTGGGTTCGACCCGCTTACTCTCTGTCACCTCGTTGAAACCTCGCAAGAGGACTTGTCCGAGAGTCTAGTGGATAAGACTCTGAGCTCCCAATGCAGTTCGATCCCTAATCAGGGAACTAAGATCCCTCACACTGCACCTCAGTCCCTGTGATGCAACTACTGAGCCCGGAGGCCACGACTACAGAAGCCTGCAATGAAGAGCCTCCGTGCCGCCAGAAGACTCGGTGCAACCCCTGCAAAAGAAACCTCGCAAGAACATGGCGATAAGGGTGCAAGAATGATGTGCCTGCTAGGTTGCTTCAGTCGAGTCTGACTCTTTGTGACCCTATGGACTGTAGCGCACCAGGCTCCTCTCTCCAGGCGAGAATACTGGTTGCCATTGCCTCCTCCAGGGAATCTTCCCAACCCTGGGATTGAACCTTCGTCTCCTGCAGCTCCTGCCCTGCAGGCGGATTCTTTACCCCTGGGCCACCCTGGTGTCACAAAAATGACAGCCGTCCTCATATTTAAATGAGGCTACACAGTGCAGAGCTGTGGGGAGAAACCACTTCTCTCACTGCTGGGAAGCTCTGGGACCTTTAGCAAGTTAGACACATGAGCTGTTTCCCAAGATAAAATGCAAAAACAGTGGTGCTCCTGGTGGCTTCAGTACTGATTTGCCGACTGTCCGGAGTGGCACAGGGAATGCTGTCAGCTCAGCAGGGGCTGTGGGTGTGGCAGGCGAGGAAGATCATGCCTCCTGGTTTCCAACAACAGGATCAGCCTGGGTGAAGAGCAGGATTTTTTGTGGAGCCACCTGTGTGCTCTTCAGCTGTTTCCCTCCCCTTCTCTAACCGGGGTGGAGAAGGAAATGGCAACCCACTCCAGTGTTCCTGCCTGGAGAATCCCAGGGATGGGGGAGCCTGGTGGGCTGCCATCTATGGGGTCGCACAGAGTTGGACACGACTGAAGTGACTTAGCAGCAGCAGCAGCAGCTCTAACCGGGGGAGTGGTCTCTTAACAATCATACATCAGGGGCGTTTTCATTATGGGGCCAAACCAGAAGTGTTGGCACATGACCCAGAGCTCTCTCTGTGGTGGGTAGATTATGCCAGGCGACCCGAGCGGGTGCAGGGGTGGGAGGCTGTGGCGGGGAGAGGGGAGAGCCGGTTGTCCCCAAGACTAGGAAGGGAGCAGAGAGGGCTAGGGAAGAGAGTGGCCACCCCCCCTCTTTCCTAGCATCAGATATCTGTGCCTCACTCATGTGGGACCCGGTGAAGCTGGGAGAACTTCAAAGGGCATAAAGCCGTGCAATGTGTTGGGGGAGGTCCAGGCCCAGCCTGGCTGGAGACTTGAGACTTTCTCTGCACCAAAGCATTTGAGCCACAGCCCTCAGGTGACCTTGTGAGCTCGAAAAACCAGGATAATGAAGGCGATGGGAGGCCTTCACCCTAGTTTTCTGGGGCTCCCAGATTCTTTTCTGACTTAACAGAAGATTGAGATTTCCTCCTTCCTGGTGGGACGGAAGCTGGGAGGAGCCAGATTCAATGAGTGTGGTTTCCCCAGCACAGGGAACACTGGAATCCTGGCTGAGGAAGCCAGCCTCCCCTGCTGTCCGCAGAGTAGAGGGTCTCACTTAGACTTGCTGAGACCACTTGAGCAACTTGGACCCCAAACCGACATGATGGGGCTGGACCTGCAGTCTCTGCATTGATGCTTTGCCCACGGAGTCATTCATTTCATTCGGACTGGCTGGAGTGGAGATGAGGCCTCTAATGGCCCACCTGCTACCCTCTCTGGAACCCCCGCCCATGTTGCCCTGCACTGTCCATGCTCAGAGTCTCTCTAGGACATCCTGCATTTATTTTTTTAATTAAAATTTTTATTGAAGTATAATTTATATATGCAGTATAGTTGATTTTCTGCTGTACAACAAAGTGATTCAGTTGTATGTTCTCCAGGCAAGGATACACTGCAGTGGGTTCCTACATATATATACTCATAGATGGGCTTTCCAGATAGCTTAGTGGTAAAGAATATGCCTGCCAAAGCAGAGACTAGGGTTTAATCCCTGGGTGGGGAAGATCCCTTGGAGAAGGAAATGGCAACCCACTCCAGACTCTTGCCTGGAAAAATCCCGTGGACGGAGGAGCCTGGCAGGCTCCATAGGGTCCATAGTCCATAGGGTCGCAAGGAGTTGGATACGACTGAGGACACAGGCACGCATGTACATATATGTGTGTGCGTACATATGTTCTTTTTCATATTCTTTTCTATTATGGTTTATTATAGGATATTGAGGGCTTCCCAGGTGGTGCTAGTGATAAAGAACCTGCCTACAAATTAAGGAGATGTGTAAGCTCTAGAAAGATACTGAGTTCCCACAGAATGAAGCCCATAATTCCTTTATGGTATCCCACTTGTCATTTGCCTAATAGTTACTTACGTATATTGAGCTTCCCTGGTGGCTCCAATGTAACGGATCCGCCTGCACTGCAGGGGACCCAGGTTTGATCCCTGGGTCGTGAAGATCCCCTGGAGAAGGGGATGGCTACCCACTCCAGTATTGTTGTCTGGAGAAGTCCAAGGGCAGAGGAGCCTGACCGGCTAGAGTCGGACATGATTAAGTCCAACACTTCACTTCTTGTGTATGTGAGTCATGTCGTTTTTTGCTTATTCTCTTTTTTTAATGTACATACAGTAAAATGCACTTTTTGTTGCACAGTCTGTGGGTTTAAACCAGCTCCTATGGTTGCATAACTATGACCATGATCCGTTCAGGTTCACATATTTCCATCCCCCAAAAGCTTCTCTGATGCGGCCCTTTGGAGTCACTTCTCCCCACAGCCCCAGCCTCTGGCAAAAACCGACCTATTCCTCTTCTATAATTTTGCCTTTTTCAGGATGTTATATAAACAGGATCATACACTCTGCAGCCTTGTGAGTCTCCTCCATTTTGCTGTATCTGCTGCTCTGGATTCGTGTCTGAGCCGTCTTTGTTTTTGCCTATAAATGTGTGGAGATGCGAGTGTGATTCCCTGTGTTGAAAAGGTCCCCTGGAGGAGGGCATGGCAACCCACTCCAGTGTCCTTGCCTGGAGAATCCCATGGACAGAGGAGCCTGGTGGGCTGCAGTCCACGGGGTCACAGAGAGTCAGACACGACCGAGTGTGCGCACACACAAAAGCCCAAAGCGCCTGACACAAAGAAGGTGTTCACATATCCATGTTCATGACACTCGTAGTGAGTCCAAAGTCCTTTCAGAAGCCTGACTCTGTTAACAAACTTCCAGGTGGGCCGGGTCCTCTAAGAGGCTTGGTGGTGATTTTTCAACTCAGTGTTTCCCTGACTTGCCTGGTCACAAGAGTCTCCTGTCTCCTGGGTGTGTAATAAAAATACGGGTTTCCAGAACTCCCTCTTGTACAGTCTGATTTCACAGGCCTGGAAAGAAACCTGGGGAATCTGTATCGGTGCTTCTCAATTGTCAGAACCACTTCAGCCACAGATCGCTCGGTTCCACCCCAGAGCTGCTTTTTCAGTGGGTCTGGAGTGAGGTCCGGGAACCTATACTTTTGGGAACCCCACACTGAGAACCACTGATCCACGGCTCTGCACTATTATCAAGGGTCGTGGGTGATTCTTGTTTGCATGCGCCTGGATGAGTCCCAGCTTCGGTGCAGTCGGTGGGAAGGGAGTATGCTACGTGGGACTTCTTGGTCCCAAACATTGCACTCTGGCCATGGCCTCCATCCCATTTCCCCCGGGACACCTTCTTCAGCCTGTGTTGACTCAGAAGCAGAGATCTCTGCGGTTGATTGGATCATTCTCCCCTAGGCAAGGGGCTCCTGCTGAGGATTCCAGAGGAAGTTGTGTGCAAAACCAGTCCCAGCTCTTTCCAGACCTTCACACAGGCTTGAGCAATGTTGACGTGGAAACTGTACCCGAGGATGCGTATGTGACCTTAGGGGAAAACCAATGCGATTAAGGCTGGATTTGGACTCCAAGGGACAGTTCCTGGGGACGCTGAGGATTAGCAGTAACAGCTGTTGTCCTGCCCATTCGAGGAGAAACTGAAGGGAGAAGAATGAACTTGTTTAAAGGATGTGTCCGTGCAGCTCTGGGAGGGGCAACTGTTTCATCAAGCCTCAAGGAAAATGTGTTCCTAGGTAAGTGGATGCTTTTCTGGTTCAGATAGACAAGGTGCTGATGGGCAAGGCATTTTAAGATCAAAGGAGGGGAAGGATGAAGTGTATGGTTTTGGCTCTGATCTGCGGGACCTGGTACTCACCCTGCCTCCTCCATAGACATCTGTGTTTGGTCTGCCGCTGTGGGGACGAGACCACCTTCTGCCAACAACAGAGTCTCCTGGGGAGTTGTCTATGTAAAGCCTTGCTGTCTTTCAGAAGGGCCCTGAGTCCCCTCAGCTGAGAAGATACTTTTACAGCTCCTTGTTCATCATCTTCTAATGTGTCTGGAAATCTGTAGGAATGGCCCTTGGTGGTGCAGGGATTTTGACTTTTACTTTCTTATGGAGAACAAGCCTAGCAGAGAAAGGCATTGTCTTACGGACTCTTGGGACAGTTCTAAGAAAGTCGCCTTCTATATAGACCATACTCTGCACCCCCTGTGTCTGGTCAGTGTAAGGGATGGTGAAGCTGGTGGTTTAAAGAAAGGATGGTAGTAGATGACACTTGATGATTTGGTTGTTTGGATTACCTCCTTAGTCTCCTGATTTCATAGCTAGTTCCACTAAATGTTTACATTTTATTTTTACCTTTTAAAGCCAGCCTATTCAAGGGAAGAACTGTTGTTGCTTTGCATTGCTTCTTAGATCACAGTATTAAAAGAACTTTTATGTGCATAGAACTATAAAAACAAGCAGCTATATTTTAACAAATGCCTGCTAGCCCTGAATCTTTATTCAGAGAGCTTTTCATCTGTCTTACTTGCTATTCCTTACTTTATTTTCATCTGTGAACTTCTTTGACAGTCAACTTTTAATTCTTTCCGTTGATGGGCATTCATAGTATAAACAAAAATATTTACTCTATAAATGTTATTTTTGCCCAGATATTTCATTCTACTCCTGAGCCAGTTTTGTGTGTGTGTGTGTATCTGTCTGTGTGTGTGTGTTTCCTCACTATACTTAGCAAGGCATAAAGTGGATGGGCTCGGGTATAACTTTTTTTGCTCATCTTCTCTGTGAAAAAGGAGGGAACTATCTAAAACTTGTCAATAGGAGAAAAGACGAGCTATCAAAGCATTGCAGATTTAACAGTCTCCCTAAATAATTGATAGTTGGCAGAAGATTTGTAGCATTTAACTCTGTAATTTGCAATTAGAGAGAAAAGATGCTAAACCAAGCCACCATATGCCAGGCTGCCTGCCCATATTGGAACATCGGGAGTCTCGCTTCAGCTATAATATATTGCAGCTCACATTGTCCTTGGATATCAGGCAGTTTGTAAGGAGTTCACGTTAGGATTCAAACATTTTCTGGTCTTATTTCTTTGATGTAATTAGCATAGCCTCTCTTTAAAAAAAGCATTCTTACAAAAAAGTTACAAAAAGAGAGTTTTTTAAAAAAAGGGGTTTAGAAATGAAACACTTCCTATAGTCTGGCACATCTTTTTTTTTCTTTTTTCTTGCAGTTTCCTTTTTTCACATTTAAACTTTAATTTAGTTGATTTTTTTTTTTTGGTTAACTATGTTTATTGGTCATTTCCACATTGATTTTTTAAAATGCTATTTTAAAGAGATAGTCTTTTTTAAAAAAAATGAAGTATAATTGACTTGCAGTGTTGTGTTAGTTTTGGGTATATAGCAGAGTGATTCAGATATATATATGTATTCTTATTCAGATTATTTTCCCTTATAGGTTATTACAAAAAGTTGAGTTCAGTTCCCTGTGCTCTTGTAGTAGGTCCTTGTTGAGCATCTATTTTCTGTGTAGTAATGTGGCCCATCTTTTTTTGATCTTGAGTACTTGCAGTCTGGGAAGAGGGCACCAAAGGTATTTCAGGGATAAAGGCAGTGTGGGATTCAGTCAGGTCAGGCACAGTCAGAAAGACATCACCTCCTTTTCCTAAATAGCATCTGGATTGAAGCTGCTGTTCCTTGGGACGCGGGAGAGGGCAGGATGGGGGTGCCCGCTGCCCTCACAGGCTGGGCCTGTGCCGCCCTCTGCCTGGTGCCCGGCTCTTCCGCCTTTTCCCACGGGGCTGGCGCGGTGGCCTGTGCGGACATGCGACCCAAGCACATTCCAGCCCGGACTCAGAGCCCCGGGACCCACCACATCACCGTCCTCACCGGCAGCTCTTCCTACTCACCGGGTGCCACAGTTTCAGGTAGGTGTGGGAGAAGCTTTGAGAGACCCCCCGACTCCCACCAGGAGCCCCAAGGTCCTAGGGACAAATTCCAAGTTGTGTTTGTCCAAGGCAGGAGTTTCCTGGGCTATACTTTGGTTTAATCCTAAGAAGAAATTATGTACCCAAGAAAGCATGAAATATATATGGTCTTTTTTTTTTTTTTTTTAGTTTTTTACAAAGTATGGTTGATTTACAATGTGATATTAATTTATGCTGTACAGTAAAGTGACTCAGTTCTATGTATATACACATTATTTTCCATTATGGTTTATCTCAGGCTACTGAATACAGTTCCCTGTGCTATACAGCAGGACCTGG
This sequence comes from Redunca redunca, assembly GCA_006410935.1. Taxonomy (NCBI): domain Eukaryota; kingdom Metazoa; phylum Chordata; class Mammalia; order Artiodactyla; family Bovidae; genus Redunca; species Redunca redunca. The sequence continues at coordinate 22,219 of SJYQ01004821.1, read as the reverse complement.
TTGTTTATCCATTCTGGATGTACTAGCTTGCATCTGCTAACCCCCAACTCCCAGCCCATCCCTCCCCTACCCGCCCTCCCTTGGCAACCACAAGTCTGATCTCTGTCTGTGAGTCTGTTTGACAGTTTCATTTGTGCTCTTTTAGATTCTGCATATAAATGATATCATATGGTATTTGTCTTTCTCTTTCTGACTTACTGCTGGAGAAGGGATAGGCTACCCACTCTGGTATTTTGGGGCTTCCCTTGTGGTTCAGCTGGTAAAGAATCCGACTGCAATGTGGGAGACCTGGGTTCGATCCCTGGGTTGGGAAGATGCCCTGGAGAAGGGAAAGGCTACCCACTCCAGTATTCTGGCCTGGAGAATTCCATGGACTGTGTAAATAATGGAGTCTCAAAGAATCTGACATGACTGAGCAACTTTCACTTTCACTTATTCAGTATGATGGTCTCTAGTTGCAGCCATAAATCATGATATACTTGCATCATTAAAATCAAATAACTAATCTTATACTGATATTAATCTTTACAGTAGAAGAGGGTACAAATGGCCTTATAAAATTTTTTTGTCTTTTTTGTAAGATATAAATATAGTTACCCTGAACAAACACCCCATATCAATATGTATGAGAAACAGACTTTTTCCCTCCTTATTTAAAACCAAAGTTATTTGAGGGGAGAAAAGAGCATTTCCTGCTATTTTAGTTCAGGTGCCTAGAAAAGCAGAGTGAGAACTTGTGTACAGGTGGTTTATTTGGGAAATGACCCAAGAAACATTGATGAAAAAGAGAGAATAGGGTGATAGGGAAGAAAGAAACACTAATACGGGGTATGAAATAGAGTGTGTTTCTGCTGTGGGAGACACTGGGCTCCAGCTCCAGTGATAGCCCTTTGAGAAACCGCATGATACACAGTTCTGAATCGTCCCTCAGGAGGATGAGGAAGGGTAGTCAGTGACTGAGGATCATCCCCCAGGGGTACCCTTTCCACCATCCACCCCATCCCCTCCCAACACACAGACACACGCTTCGGAATCACTCCTGCTTACCTTGGGCCAAGCTCCCAAGGTGCCAGCTGGAAGAAAGCAGCAAAGAAAGTCACTGATGTTGAGGATGGTAGCTCAGTGTAGACAGGGCACTGTTTAGCCACAGGGAACTCAAGCACATCAGTGCTCTCTTTAGATGGGAATTAGAGGTGATAAATGGAAATAAAATGGATTCTCTTTCTATGGTTTTATCCAATCACATTGTTCTGTTGGTTAGTGTGGGGATTTAAAAAAGCACATAAAATATTATCAAGTTACTTCCTCAAAGAGTTGCATGGTTTACAGTCCTAGTGCTTCTGAATGAGTGTCCTAGTTTTTCTGTTATGCTATCAATATTGGTTATACTTATACATTTTGAAATTTGTTAATAAGATAGGTAAAAAGTAGTGTCTCATTTATAATTGTTTTAACCATTGTGATTGAGCCTGTTTTATTTTCTGTCTCTGTTTGTTGGTAATTTTCAGTTTGGTCATAACTTTTGTTAATTCACTATAACTCTTTGTATATTTGTCTGTTGTATCTTGCAGATATCTTTCTCAGTTTATCCCTTGTGTTCTGATTTCTTCTATGTTGAGAATTTTAAGGAATCATTTTTTTTTCCATTATGGCTACTGAGGTTTGCTCAGAGAGACACTCCTAACTCTAATAGTAAAAGCAAAAACCAAACAAAACCAGTAAAAAGCCAAACCATTGTTTCTAGTTCTTTTGTTTTTCGTTTTTACATGTCTTTGTTCCAAACAGAATTTATTTGGGGTGTGAAATAGCACTTCAACCTTTTTCCCCCCATTAATGAATTGTTTACTTTCTGGGGACTGGACTGGTCCTAAGCCTTTTGTTTTGAAAAACACTCATATAAAGTCACCTAGTGCTGCCCCTTCCAGGATGTTGACCTTGACGGACGTTTTCTGTTGCAGTGGCCGTGAGGAGCAGTCATGATTTCATGGGCTTCCTACTCCAGGCCCGAAGAGTGTCTGATCATCAGATAGCTGGCTCTTTTGTCTTCATTCCTCCTCATGCCAAACTGATAACTTGCTTTGAAGAGGCTGACACAGTCACCCACGCGGACAAGTCCCGGAAGAGAAACCTGTCGTTCAAGTGGCAGGCCCCTGCCCAGCCCGTGGGGAACATCAGGTTCTTGTAAGAGAGTTAAGTTCTGGGTCTTGGTAACTGACTTTCCACTATGAAAGCAGGGGACTTCACATACTTCCTTGGTTCCTGGCTCCCCACCCCCCTGCCCTGCACCTTATAATAAGGACAGGGTCACTGGGACTGCCCTTACTGGACAGTCTATATAGGTGATGAGTTTTTTTAAAAATTGCCCGCAACTCCATTCTGTGTGATTATCCGTGGTCTAGGAGTGTGTGATGTCCTTTGTCCCTGGGCACAGATGTACCTTGGCCAGTCTCTCCAGAAAATTCTCACGCAGAGGCAAAAGAGCTGCAGGTGGCCAGGTCCAGAGAGAGCCCAGAGACAGAGGCAGGCAGCCAGCGGACGCTTGCCGGGCCCGGGGGACTGCTGACAGCTCTGTGCCTCAGCTTCTTGTCCACCACGTGGGTGTGATCATGACAACGCCCACCTCGTGGGGTGTGTAAGGTCGAAGAGCCAGTGCGTGCCAAGTGCGTGAACCAGTTCTTGGCAACCATCAGCTTTATACAAACAGCATCATCCCTCAAAGCGAGATGCTGGCGTTGTCCTTCTTTTCAAACATTCACAGGTCCCAAGAAAGTGAATTTGTTTGATTGGGTTTGGTTTTTAGGGGAGGGTTTGTGGCTCCGTGGTAAAGAATCGCTGCCAATGCAGGAGACTCAGGTTCGATCCTTGGGTTGGGTAGATTCCTTGGAGGAGGAAATGGCGACCCACTCCAGTGTTCTTGCCAAGAAAATCCCATCGACAGAGGAGCCTGACATGCTGCAGTCCATGGGGCCTGGTCCACGGTTGGACACGACAGAGCACAGCCCAGTGGTGCTGGTCGTCGTCCTCCTTAGCTTCTTTCCCCCACACCCTCATGTGCAGAAGAGGAGGACGTGCTGGAGGGTGGGGGCATCCAGACCCCAGGCTTCCCCTGCAGGCTGTCCCCTCGGCACTAGGGAATGTGAGCGATGACGTGTGCAGCCCCCACCCATCAGGGCCCCTTTTCCATCCCTTCCTGGTGCCCTAACACAGTGAGCAGGACAGACAAGGAGGAAAACACCCGTGCCCTGATGACTCTGATCACCTGGAAAGGCCAGACCCACCTGACTGCTGGTGTAACTGGCCCCTGCCAGGACTTTGGTTCCAGTTCAAGGTGGTGTATGAAACTCTTAGGTCTGTACAGTTACTTTTATTTCTCAAAGCCCTTCCATTTCTAGTTTTTAATTTTCTTTTTGCTTTTCATGTATTACTTTACTTTTTAAATTATTCTTTATTGGAGTATAGTTGCTTTACAATGTTGTGTTATTTTCTGCTGTATAGGAAACCAAATCAGCTATATGTATACATGTACACATATGTAAATATTTTGGATTTCTGGCTCTTTTTCAGTTCCTTCCCGTTAGGTGACCGCAGAGCGTGTTCCCTGTGCTATGCAATAGGCTCTCATTAGTTATCTATTTTATACACAGCACCAATAGTGTATACATGTCAACCCCAATCTTCCTCTATTTTTAGTCTTACCATAGTAGCCTGGTAGGCTGCCGTCCATGGGGTCGCGAAGAGTCGGACACGACTGAGCAACTAACTTCCCTTTCACTTTTCACTTTCATGCATTGGAGAAGGAAATGGCGACCCACTCCAGTGTTCTTGCCTGGAGAGTCCCAGGGATGGGGGAGCCTGGTGGGCTGCCGTCTATGGGGTCACACAGAGTCGGGCACGACTGAAGTGACTTAGCAGCAGCAGCAGCAGCAGCTTCTCTGTGCAGCAGTGGAAGTAGGTCAGAAGCCATGATCTCCACTGACAGGAGAAGGAGCTGCACCACTAATCAGATGCATCTCTGAGTCCCCACATGCCGTCACCCCAGGATCCTTCCCCACCGTAACATCAACGTGTTGATGACCCTTCTACCTGCCCACTCTCTGGGTGACTTCAGCTAAATTCATCACATTTTAATGATTGTCTTCTGAATATTTACAGTGAGAAAAAATGGTACTTGCCCATAATCCATGCTTTGGTGAAATTTGGGGAAGGATGAATAAGATCAAGTCAGTACAGATGGTTTTTACTGAAGAGAGGCATTATGTATTCAAAATATTGTTTAGACTATGAATGATTTATCTCTCATTTTCAATTACAACTCCAATAGGATTATACCATTGTACAACAGAACTATAAAATTTTCAGTGAGCAGTGTAATTCAGTTCATGACACACAATAATGGTGAATGAGCACAGTTGAAGATGAAGCCTTTGGAGTGGACAGTTCTCGGTCAGTTCAGTTCAGTCACTCAGTCATGTCCCAAATCTTTGTGACCCCATGGACTGCACCACGCCAGGCTTCCCTGCCCATCACCAACTCCCAGAGCTTGTTCAAACTCATGGCTGTCGAGTCCGTGATGCCATCCAACCATCTCATTTTCCTCTGTCGTCCCCTTCTCCTCCTGCCTTCAGTCTTTGCCAGCCTCAGGGTCTTTTCCAGTGAGTCAGTTCTTTGCATCAGGTGGCCACAGTATTGGAGTTTCAGCTTCAACATCAGTCCTACATCAGTCCTTCCAATGAATATTCAGGACTGATTTCCTTCAGGATAGACTGGTTGGATCTCCTTGCAGTCCAAGGGACTCTCAAGAGTCTTCTCCAACACCACAGTTCAAAAGCATCAGTTCTTCGGCACTCAGCTTTCTTCACATTCACCCAACACTCACATCCATACATGACCACTGGAAAAACCATAGCTTTGACTAAATGGAACTTTGTTAGCAAAATAATGTCTCTGCTTTTTAATATGCTATCTAGGTTTGTCATAGCTTTCTTCCAAGGAGCAAGCGTCTTTTAATTCTAGATGTTCTGTAAGGGCAGTTCTAGAAGATACTTTTTAGTCAAAATGATTCTTAATGATTATATTTATTCAGGAGAGTAATTGATTTGTACCTGTTGTCTCCTATTTTAATTATTTGCTGCTGTTGAGCCTTTGTTTCTAAAAAGAATGAAGTCACCTAAGGGAGTTAACACGATCCTGTACTTCTTTAACTTTTCGTTTGTTGTCTCCTTTCTATTAGGATGGCCTGAGGTATGACTTAGGGAAGACCAAATCCTCTAATCACTCTGCTTTCTTTTTCTACAGTTTATCTGTGGTCCAGTCATATTTCGTTTACTGGGTGAAGATTGAATCATCTGTCGTGTCTCAACAGACACACAGTACAGCCCATTCGGACAGCCACGTGGAGCCTGGCTCGCCGATGACAGCCTCTGGGCAGAGGCTGGAGGACGTGGGAGGAACCATCCCAGGTACTGCTTCCGCTGCACTCATCAGCCTGGGTGGCAGCGTTATTTTCGCTGTGCCTTACTTTCACTTAAAAGTGGCTCCTGCCAGTTTCCAGTTCCGGGGGCACAAGTTATAGACAGCTGCCTTGGGAGTGTCAGCAGTTCCTGGGGACGTGATTGTGCAGCTGTGGGTCAGGGTTGGGGGGATTGCTTGCAAGTTTAGGGTTCACTGTAATGAACACACTTTGTCCTGCTCAACCTCACAGATGAAGCTGGGCTTTGGAGTGCTGCACTTGAGCTGCAAAATCAAAAAATAGCCACACGCCTCCTCCCACCAACCCCCACTCCTGACCTAAGCAATTTCCACAGTATTTTACCCATTTTTCCTGGACCCCTGAGACTAAATGGGGAGCACCAGAAATAATCCTTTCTTTTTCTTTTTTAAATAAAACTTCATCCAATTTTGATCGTTACTTTCTGAGGTAGGTAGATGGCTCTTTGCAGCTTGGGTTGGAGAACAAAATCAGGCTGTTGTAATGGCAATGGATTTTTTTCCAGGCTCACCACATGACTTTAGATTTGATTGACCCATGAACTTCTGAAAAAAAAAAAACAAAAATAGACAAAAAAAAAAAAACAAAACAAAACACCTAAGCAGCTAGAGAATGTCTGACCTACCTGAAGATTCCTGGTGAAATGGAACTTATTTTCATTATTTATTTCTAGTTAAGTGCTCTGAACAGGTGCCTTCATAAAGGCATCCAATCACTTGTACAGAAGATCCAGCCTTTAAACCATTTGATCCCATTTTCCTGTATTCTTTCTTTTATTCCGGGCTAACATGATAAGGCCAGCACATGATTTGAATCCCTGACTTTGCTAGTCCGGCAGATCCAGGACGAGAGCCAACCCAGGGCCACCCTCTGCCTATGACCGAAACCTTTGTCTTCTCCCCACTGCCCTGCACAGCTCCTCCAACCTCTCCACCTAGATGCTCCTAAAAGAAGAGAAAAGCTCTCAGGGTCTGAGAGGGTGGCCTTAAGAAGACCCTGCAGACCCAGCATGGGTTTAAAGTCTCCTGTATCACATTATCAATCACGCAAATGTTGCATTTGGATCCCAAGCATGGGTGGGGATTCCTGGTGGCTCAGATGGTCAAGAATCTGCCTGCAATGCAGGAGACCTGGGTTCAGTCCCTGGGTCAGGAAGATCCCTTGGAGAAGGGAATGGCTACCCACTCCAGTATTCTTACCTGGAGAATTCCATGGACAGAGGAGCTTGGCGGGTTACAGTCCTTGGGGTCACAGAGAGTCAGACATGACTGAATGACTAACACATATGTTTGAAGACGAATAGGAGTGAAAGTGAGGCTTCAGGAAGTCGGGTCCTGTTGATTCTGCAAAGTCTTTCTGATGGGTGATCCTGCTGGGCACCTTTTCCCCAGGGGCTGGCAGACTCCAGTCTGAGCAGCTGCAGGGTCAACACTTCATCAAGTTGCTCAAACTCCTTCCCTCTGCTCCTGCCTGTTACCCAACCCATTCCTCTACACAAACCCCAGTGCTTCCCAAAGGAAAAACGTGTGTGTGTGTGTGTGTGTGTGTGTACATGCACATCCATTGGGAGAGGTGTCATCTAACAAATTGGAGTGAATTGCTTTAACTGTAAGAGGACTTCAGTAGGTAAATGGGAATGATGAGTTTTCCCATGAGAAGATAGCATATTGTATTTCTCAAACTTATTTTCCAACAGAGCTTTGGGACTCTTTAGGGTCCTATCTGACCCCACTGGGCATGACCTACTTTTATGTCTCCATGTTTGCCTCCTGACATTTCCTTAAATGGAACTGCTCCTCGTGATGAACTGTTTACCTTCCAAGCGGCAGTTCCGATGTTTCCTTTGATCCTTTGTGAACCTTTCCCGCTTGCTTCTTGGTAGGCAAATGTAATTGTTTTCTTTAGCTCTGGTATTAAAGCTCCCACCACACTGTGATTTACAAGGTTGGGCAGGCAGGAGTCTGTCCTCCTAGGTTTTGAGTTCAGAAGCCACAGTTAGCAACCTGCATCATCACTTCTGCATCCCCAGCTCCCGGAACAAGGCCCAGCACGCAGTGGGTCTGCAGGAAGCATCTGAATGCATTCAGAGTTCAGGCAGAAAATGACAGTGTCATGACTGTTGCTAAATTCTGTGTGTCTGTGTACGCTTTCTTTATTTTTCACTTCAGTCTCCCTATTTTTGAGTAATAAAGGCATAAGAACAAAGTGGCAGTTTTTTTGTGATCGTTGTTCAACCCAGTTAGAGCCCTGGACAGAGAAACTTCTGCCAGCACTCACTTTGTGAACAGCATCATGGTCGCCCTGCTGACCACGTGGTGAATGCGTAGTGCACTTTGCATCTGAGCCAGGCCCTGTGCCCCACGCATCTACATCAGTGATTGCGCTTTCCCCCGTCAGCAGTTCTACGCCCCACATACTATTATTGGTCTCATTTTGCAAAAGAAGAAACTGACACTCTGGAGGCCTTAGCCTGAATAGGGTATTCAGGAATTGGCAGAGTAAAGAGCTGAACCCAGACGATGACTCCAAAACCTGTGCCTGGCTCTTTGCTGCCCAGTTTCCGATGCTCTGGGCCGTCATGTCTGCTCATCACAGATGGGAGAGGAGACAGGAGGGCAGTGATCCCGCCTCTGCCCGTAGCTGGTGCTGGAGTCCCTATCATCATGGGGGAAACTTTTAGCATTAATCCCACAGCAAGAAAGACCTAGAGCTTCAAAAAGAAATCTGGTTTTTGTAGGATCCCACCTTTTTTCTTAGCAAGAAGCAGTTTGGGGCAGAAGTAAGAAAACAGAGTGGTCACCGTGGTTTCTATTTTCTCTGGTTGGTGACTGTTAAGAACGCACAAGCCCAGGGGCTTCCCCGTGGTCTAGGGGCTAAGACTCCAGGCTCCCAAAATCGGGGGTCTGGGTTTGATCCCTGGTCAGGGAACTAGATCCCACACGCCACAACTAAGTGTTTGAATGCTGCAACTAAGGCCCGAAGCAGTCAAATAAAAGTTTTATTTTTTATTTTTTAAAGGATGCACAAGCCCAGAAGGGCTAGGAGCTTACGCTTAAAACAAACAAACAAACAAGAAAAGCTAGGTGCTTAGTCAGGGGTTTCTATTACTGAGCAGATGATCATTTTGTGAGTGCTAATTCACTTCAGTCGTGTCCAACTCTTTGTTACCCTGGACTGTAGCCCGCCAGGCTCCTCTGTCCATGGGATTCTCCAGGCAAGAGCACTGGAGTGGATCGCCATGTCTTGCTCCAGGAGACCTTCTTGACCCAGGGATCGAACCCCCATCTCTTACGTCTCCTGCATCGGCAGGCGGGTTCTTTACCACTAAGGCCACCTGGGACGCTCCAGACAATCTTCAGTTGATGCTTTTGAGTGGTTCACACTTGACAGTCTGTCCTCAGGCACCTCAAAGACTCGGGCATTCAGCCCATGGTCCTAGCTGTGTGCTAATCGACACAAGGATGATTTCTCCCTCTTTCTTCACAGTGTCTCCGGGCCTCCACCTGGCCCCCAGTCTCCCCATCACTCTTCTTCATCAGCGCACAGATGTCTCTGCTGCGGCTGTAACTGGAGCTGGAGAAGAGGACACCTTAGGTCCCGTTCCTACCAGTGTTTGGGTGACAGAGTTCCTCGGGGCTGCAGAGACTCCATTCCAAGCATCTTCACACACAGCTGCTGTAGTCAGTGATGGCCATCACCCCAGCAGGGACAGCAGCCCAACCCTGGAACCATCCCTGGATGTCCGGGGTCTGGAGAGGCTTGTGGCCCTCCGGGACTTGTCCACAGAGAGCTTCGCTTCCGGCTTCAGCACCTGCCACAGGTGATTGCTCAGTGGGTAGGCCATTCGGGACAGGTGGTGGGGTGAAGCCAAACTCAAGGGTGCCAAGGAAATGTAGCCTTCCTGCTATCAGACAGAAGAAGATCTCAACCGTATTTACTCTTAAGTGCATGAGAAGCACTCATTGTAGAAGGGCTGGGTAGGTAGATTATCTTGGGAAACTGTGCTGTTTTGGCTGAGGTCTCTGAGATGCTGCTATAAATAAAATATAAATGTAGGTTACTTATTTAGATACATAAAATTATAAGTATATAATATATAAATATCAGAGAAGGCAATGGCACCCTACTCCAGTACTCTCGCCTGGAAAATCCCATGGATGGAGGAGCCTGGTGGGCTGCAGTCCATGGGGTCGCTGAGAGTCGGGCACGACTGAGCGACTTCACTTTCCCTTTTCACTTTCATTCATTGGAGAAGGAAATGGCAACCCACTCCAGTGTTCTTGCCTGGAGAATCCCAGGGATGGAGGAGCCTGGTAGGCTGCCATCTATGGGGTCGCACAGAGTCGGACATGACTGAAGTGACTTAGCAGCAGCAATATATAAATATAAAGTATATAAATCAATAAAAGGATTCAGTGGTTCTTTGCTGCCATCCTCACTCACCTCCCTCTCCATTCCCTCTCCAGCCCCCAACTGCAAACTCCAGTGTTTCCAAGAAATATAATGTTATCCGTATACACAACAGTGATAAGAAGCATAGCTTTTTGATTATCATACTAAGTGAATTAAGTCAGACAGAGGAAGACAAATATCATATGATATTGCTTATATGTGGAATCTAAAAAAATGTGATATAAACAAACCTATTTACAAAACAGAAATAAATTCACAGACTTAGAAAATGAATTTATGGTTACCAGGGGTGAGGGAGGAGGAGAGGGACAGATTGGGATTTGGGGACTGACATGTACACACTGCTGTATTTAAAATAGATAACCAACAAGGACCTGTTGTATATATAGCACAGGGAACTCTACTCAATATTTTGTAATAATCTAAGTGGGAGAAGACTTTGGAAAGGAATAGATAGATGTATAGCTGAATTACTTTGTTGCACATCTGAAACTAACACAGTGCTGTTGGTAGACTCTGTGTGCTGTGCTTAGCTGCTCAGTCGTGTCTCTCTGGGACCCCATGGACTGTAGCCTGCCAGGCTCCTGGGGATTCTCCAGGCAAGAACACTGGAGTGGGTTGTCATGCCCTCTTCTGGGGGATCTTCCCAACCCAGAGATAGAACCCAGGTGTCCCACATTACAGGTGGATTCTTTACCGTCTGAGCCACCAGGAATACTGGAGCGGGTAGCCTATCCCTTCTCCAGGGGATCTTCCTGACCCAGGAACTGAACCAGAGTCTCCTGCATTGCAGGCAGATTCTTTACTGGCTGAGCTACCAGGGAAGCCTGTTAATGGACTCTCAGTTCAGTTCAGTCACTCAGTCATGTCCGACTCTTTGCGACCTCATGAATCGCAGCACGCCAGGCCTCCCTGTCCATCACCAGCTCCCGGAGTTCACTCAGACTCACGTCCATCGAGTCAGTGATGCCATCCAGCCATCTCATCCTGGGTTGTCCCCTTCTCCTCCTGCCCCCAATCCCTCCCAGCATCAGAGTCTTTTCCAATGAGTCAACTCTTTGCATAAGGTGGCCAAAGTACTGGAGTTTCAGCTTCAGCATCATTCCTTCCAAAGAAATCCCAGGGCTGATCTCCCTCAGAATGGACTGGTTGGACCTCCTTGCAGTCCAAGGGACTCTCAAGAGTCTTCTCCAACACCACAGTTCAATAATGGACTCCATTCCAATACAAAATAAAAATTAAAATAAACAATTAAGTAAAGAAATTTTTAAAGGAAAAAACAAACAATAAAACACGGAGGCAAAGTAGGTAGGCAGGAAGAGAGATAAAATCAGATTAGTCATGAAGTGATAATTTTTGAACATGGGTGGTGCATATCTAGGGGTTCATTGTATTAGTCAACATTTTTATTCTGAAGATTTTTATAATAAAAGGTAAGGAAAAAACCCAAATACTTAGTGACTCCTTCTCAGCTCTTTTTCTCTTCCTTTTAGGACTCAGAATGATCCAAGCTTTGATTCACTAGAAACTTGTCTGCCTTCGGATAGGGATGAACAGGTAACAGCCATGTTGTACACAGGCAGTGAGTATGATATTTTTGATCCCAGAGTGGGAAGTTCCACACTGGGTGATCATAGCTATTAGACTAGTAACTAAAATCGGTGAGAAGGAGGCCAGGGTGTGATACATACAGAGCATTTTTTTCCTCAGTCAATACCAGCCTTTCCATTATCCACAGTGTCTCTGAAGTTATTGGCAATTACAGAAACTGGTGGTTTTCATGATATGTTTTTCCACTTAGCTTTGGTTAATAATTCCTCTCTCCTCTTCCCCCACCATCTCCTTTATAACATTGGCCTCAAAATACCATGTATGGTCCCAGAGGTTAGATCAATGGGCAGTATAAAATATACATGCTCAATGATTTACTATTCCTTTGAAGTCTTAAAAGGAACACAAAATAAAACATGGTATAATATCCTTACTCAAATCTATAGGAACCTACAGCAAGCTTCAGTGGTCCCTTTTGCAGGGATCTTAGCATCAAAAGACACACTCAGAGCTTTCAGCTGTTGGAGATGACGGTCACCCATATTGTCCTGGACCCTCTAATAGGACCCTGTGTTTATTCTTGTAACTGGCCTCCATGCTGTCTTGGGGGGGTTTCCATTAGTCTCCTTGTGTCCATCAATAACAAGTGCATATTTATCTGCTTGGGTGTTATCTTCTGAGCTCTTTAAAGAGCAGGTATGAGGCTGGGTTTTCAGCTGCTGCCTGGGGTTCTTTAAGGAACTTGGGATAGTTGTGAAGTTCAATAGCTGCTTGGGGGGAAGACTAGCTCCTTTGATTTTTCTTTTTCCCTTTGCTTTTCTAGGACAAGATGAAGGCCTCTAATAGGACAGTGATGAGGCCTCCTTTGTACACTGTCCATCTCCCCCATCCTCACCTCTGGTCCTCCGGGGCACTCACTGGACATGGGCCCGGGGCAGCCCACCCAACTCCTGCCCTCCACACCTCTGCCACCTCCAGGCCCACCAGTGCTGATGGCCAGTTAGAGGCATCAAGACCCTCTGCCAGCTTCCTGCCTCGGTCAAAGCACAAGGAGCACGGAGTGGAGGAGGGCAGTGGAGTGGCTGGGGTAGGAGACCCCAGGAAGACCAACCCAAGACCTGAGCTCGGGCAGGACGGGGCCAGGGCCCCGTGGGGGATCCAGCTCAGGACTCCACAGCTGGGCATCCTGCTCTGCCTCTTGGCCGTGCTGGGCATGGCCGTGGTTGTTGGCCTTCGTTACCTGCACACCCAGCATTGCCGCAGGCAGATGGAAGTGTCCTTTTGTGAGCCTGCAGGGGATGCGGTTGCCACGGGTGATGGTGGTGAGATCCTGCACGTCCGGAGAATTGGAGACAACGGTTTTGTTTTGGTCGAAGGGGAATGCAACTGGATTGCTCCCTCTGTGAGCGGCAAGAAAGCCGTCCTCTGAGAAAATCGTGATCCCAGGCCTCTCTGGGTTCCCCTTGCACCCTGTAGAGAGTCTCAGCCAGAACAGACCTACTGAGAATAGTTGATGAGGACAGCGATTCCCTGTGCACCCACCCCCCACCCCTGTCAGGGAGCAGTTAGGAGAGGATGCAGCACAAGGCCAGTTTTATCAACAGAGGGAATTCTTCCCCAGCTTTGTTGTCTTAACATCTGTAATTTAGCTGCCTTTTCTTTAGTTCTCGCAATTAGACGTTCTGTTTGAAGACTTACACCCAACACAATGAATATTGTATAACCTGCTCATTAACTAGACTCCCGTGGCCGACGAGCTTCCTCCATTGCCTTAAGGAACCCGCAGAAATAGAACTTCTGTCCCTCCTCAGCATTGTCAGCCTCATCACCTCTAACTCTTTGAAAAAAGTAGTAAGGGTGGAGTTGTGTCTCTTTCAGCCCTCCCTTTGCCTTGCCAAGCCACCCCCCAGAGAAGTCTTGTTTTTCCAAACTAGAGTTCAAAGTTGGCTCTGATGTCGTCGACTGGTGAGTGCAAAGGTATTTTGCCTTCCAGGAAACTCAGACATGTGGCAAATCTGCCATGGAAATTGGTCAAAGGCAAGGAAGATTTTAGAGAGTTTGATTGCCACATCTGTGGGGAAATATACAGGCGGCACGAGGCCTTAAATCCGAGAGAGGGGTAAGCAAACCTCCTCTTCAGGTGTAAATGGATCTGAGATCTCCCATCCATTTACACTTGATGAGAGACTAAGTATCCCACCAACTAACAGACTTCTTGCCTTTGCCAAAGGTCAGGCTGAAAAATAAATGATAATACCAGCGCAGTTTTAAGAGCCTTTATCTGTCTAAGAAAGCATGATGGACAGAGATCATTGTGACTTTATGAAGATCACTTTGCTGTAGCAAGAGTTCCATAGATACCAAATGAGTTCGAATATAACTGTTGAATATGGTCACCTAATATAACACACGAGAATTAGCTGCCTTTTCAGAGGTAAACCTACTACAGAGTCAAGGTCCATTTTAATGTGGAAACAAAAGCACTATAAATTTGGAAATGATATTTCCTGATTGAGTAGCTAAGTTGTGTAGGTTGAGCCAAGAACTGTACATATATGTTCACACTGAGCTCCTACAATAACTTCATGAGGAAGTTCAGTAATTTGCTAAAGAGAATGAGACATTCGTGACATTGCAACTCAATAACAAAAACATTAAAAAAAAAAAATCAGGTGTGTAGGAAAGGGCTGCTTCCGTGTTTCCAGCCTGTTAGCTCACTGGGCATCAGCTCCGACTCTGTCCATTCTAGCGTAGGCACATCTGTCCCTTGGCTTCAGGCAAGTACCTCAACGGGCACACGGAGACCTAGGGCATGTGAGTGTGCTTAGTCGCTCAGTCCTGTCTGACTCTTTGCGACCCCGTGGACTGCAGCTGGCCAGGCTCCTCTGTCCATGGGATTCTCCAGGCCAGAACAGTAGGGTGGGTAGCCATTCCCTTCTCCAGAAGATCTTCCCAACCCAGAAGCTGAACCCTTGTCTCCTGCATTGCAGGCTGATTCTTTACTGTCAGAGCCACCAGGGAAGAGACTTAGATGATTATGTCCATAAATGGAGAGGTTCTAGAAATGCTGTGGAGAGAGACACCCATGGGGACCACAGGAATCCATCCCACGTACTCCACCCTCCCCACAGATGCCCTCTCCCCAAGATTCATACGAGACATCTCACTAGCAGAGAGCTCCCATCTCTCTAGTGGGGAGCTCCCATCTCTCTAGTGGGGAGCTCCCATCTGGCCATGCCACATCAGAGCCGGGTGCGTCACATATACACTGCCTTCCAGATCTTTCCTGTCCGAGAGGATATCATCCTGTGGAAATAGGCTGTTTTGCTTATCCCTTACTATGAAATGAACTACCCTTTAACTCAGTGCTTTGAAACAGTGCCTACCGCTGATGGTCTCACATGGTGCCGGGGTTGCCTGGGCTCAGTTGGGCAGTTCTTCTGCTTGGCGGGTGGTCCAATGGGCTGGAATATCCCAGGTGACTCACGCAGGGACTGGCAGTTCGTGCTGGCTGCCAGCTGGGCACTCACTGGGTCCATTGATGAGTGTGGGAGACAGTTGGCTTCTCTGTTTTGTGGCTTCCTACTGCCCAATGGCAGAGTTCCCAGAGGGCGTGTCCCAGGCTGACAAAATCAGAAGCTGGGCTCTTGGAAGGCCTGGCTTGGGAGTAACATGATTGCACTCCTGTCACATTCTGGTGGTCATAGCAGGTCACAGCGATCCACAGCCCTCATTCTTCCAAAGGAAGGGCAACAGATTTCCACTTTTCAAAGGGAGAAGTGAAAAAAGGAGCTGAAGATGTGTTTAACTCACAGCATCCCCGGTTAGACTGCTGACCTGCCACAGGGCTGGCGTAGGACAGTCTGCTCATCTCCAGGAGATGCCATGGGTCACCTTCCCTTCAAAGCCTCAAAGGGGCTAAGGGAAGTCTCTGGGTTTTAGGATTTGTTTTTTGGCTGTGCCTTGAGGTTTGCAGGATCTTGGTTTCCCGAGCAGCGATCGAACCCAGGCCCACTGCAGTGAAAGTGCCGAATCCTAACCACTGGATTGCCAGGAATTCCCCAGGCTCTAGGGTTTAGGAACCTCTTCTTCCCTGGCTGGGAACCCCACGTCAGGCACACGAGTGAATGTGCACGAGTCGGCCAGACCTCTGAGCCTCTGCTTCCTCATCAGAGATCAATGGATCACAGAACGATTCACGTCTTCTGGCTGTTGTGAAGACTAAACACATGTTAAGCACTTAGCAGCTAACTAATCGATTTGCTATTGTTACTAAGGTCATTCTGCCGCTGCAGCACTATCTTTAAACCTAGTCCGTTGAAAGAAATCCTGTGACCACTCAAACCATGATTCCAATCCACGACAACTCCTCCCCCTGGGGCCCCACTGCCCCAGCCCAGCCGATGGTGGTATCACTGTTTTGGTTGTCATGGCAGCCACTGGCTGCGGCGGGGGTGGGGGTGGGGGGGGAGTAAACTCTCTTTTTGGCAAAGGTGGCTGGAGTCTCCAGGCCTGAAGTCAGGACACATAAAACCCCTCTGTCACAGGGATCTTGAAGGTCCTCTAAGCCTGACTTCAGAGAAGCCCTAGAGAGGAGCGAGTGGCAAGTGTTGACTTAACCTGAAGCCACTAACTAGAGCTCAAAGCAAGCCCTGAAAAGTTAGGCAGAGGACTCCAATGCACCATCTTAAAAATAGCCTTTTTTGTTTTGTGGGAACAGCTACAGAATTGTTCAGCCAACCACTTCTTGGAGGAGAAGGAGGTTTGGAGCTAAACACACATTTCAGGGATAATAACAAAAGCCATTGCTGAAAACTCTATTTTAGACAAATGGTTTTACATCTATTGTGCTAATTCCATAATCACAGATCAGGAGTAGGGGTGGATCTTAACCTTTTTACATCCACAGACTATTTCTGATATCTCTGATTAATTTCTCCCCTTGGATACAATGATTTTGGAAAATCACAACTTAACGCTTAACCGTAGCCTGGCTGAGCTTGCTCGCTGTCAAGGCTGTCTGGATTAATTTGCTGTTACAATGTTTGTTTTCTTTTTTAGAAAAATTCTAATTAACAACAACAAAAAAAATGGGTCAACAAGCCAGTAAATATTTAAACAAGTGTCACGTTTCATTTGAAAAGTTGTCTGAAAAGAGCTGGCAATTTGTGAATAAATTATAGATAGCATACCCTCTTCCAGGCTTGGACTTCCGGTATTAAAAAGAGATCCCAGTCTTTCTGGAATGCAGGCTCTGTGATTTGACTTCATACCACTCCAAACTATCCCCCTCTTCTAAAAATGGTGTGTGGCAAGGAATTTCTCCTATTCAAGTGAAATGAACTTGCATCCATTTGCTTTATTAAGCTTGAGAATTTCTCCCTGCTTTCAAGGAGCTATTCAGAACTCAGCTCCATCTGGCCTTTAGGGGTTTGCAAAACCAGCCATAATTATCTCTGACTTAGAATGTCAGGAAGGCCTTGATGATGAAAAAAGTAGGTTGATGTTTTCTGAGTTTGTTCTGTTCTGTCTTGGGGGCCACACCATGTGGCATGCGGGATATTAGTCCCCCCACCAGGGATGGAACCTGTGCTCCCTGCATTGGAAGTGCGGAGTCTTAACTGGTGGAATGCCAGGGAAGTCCCTTTGTTCCGTTCTTTAAATGCGAAAAGAAAACATGAACATTTTGAGACTCTGCTCCTCTGAGCAGATGGGTGGAGTGGCCAAAGCAACTGAAATCTGGGAAATGCTTTTTGGTTTCTGCATTTCGCTTTTAAAACATAAATCCTTTTTTGCTGCACTATCTCTGCATTCCCTAATGGCTCTCTATCTTACTCACAATAAAACCTCTACAGCCGAACTGGGTTGGCCAGGTATTATGAGACCTGGTCCTTGGACCACCTGCTTGCACATTCCTAGAGTTTTCAAGAATGGTCCAGGGATACAGCACAGCCCCATCCACCTCCCTTGGCCTGGCGTCTCTTGTTGTCTGGAGCCCCGTCCCCTCCAGACATCTGCAGCCTTCAGAATCGTGCTCCCACGTCGTCTCATGACCACTGTCCCCCTCCCCACTCTCTGCGCCCCTCCCTGCTTCCTAATATTGACATCACTTCTTACCTCCCAAGTCTATGCCTTCATTCATTTCTGTGTTTTCTGACTCTCCTCAACGAGGATGCTTTCTAAAGGCAGCGAAAACTGCTCTATTCCTTGTTATGTCCCCAGCACCTAGAATTGTCCGCGGTCTGTCATAAGTCATCAATAAATAATGAGGGAGTGAAAAGTTCAAAGTCTGTATTACCGCCACCACCACTAGACTGAACTTGAATGTGCTGCCCCTCGGGCTACTGCAGCTGCCTGAGTGCCAGGCAGCAAGAATTTCTCTGCAAAGGTGAACTAAGAGTGCTGGTGCCACAGTCCACAGGAGAGGCCCTTCTGTGTCTCAGATCCACAGCTCGTGCAGTTCTTGTTAGGGAGGAGCTGAGAATGGACTTGACTTCTCTGTCTGGGCTGAACAGAAGGAAAGCGGAACAGCTTTCCAGATTCACCTGTGAGCACACTTACTTAGTCTCTGTGGTCTGGCCCAGGGTTTCTCATCCTTCATGCCATCAACACTGGGGTCGGATCATTCTTTGCTGTGGGGGACTGTCCCACGCATTGTAGGGTATTGGGCAGCATCCCTGGTATCTCAGCTGGTAAAGAATCTGCTTGCAGTGCAGGAGACCCCAGTTCGGCTTCTGGGTTGAGAAGACCCCTTGGAGAAGGGAAAGGCTACCCACTCCAGTATTCTGGCCTGGAGAATTCCATGGACTGTACATTCCGTGGGGTGGCAAGGAGTTGGCCACGACTGAGCGAATTTCACTTCCACTTTTTGGTCTCGTACCCTCTAGAGGACAGTGGCACCCCCTAGTGTGACCACCAAAAACATTCCCAGACATTGCCCGATGTCCCCTGTGCAGGGTGGAGTCGGGGTGGGCCGGCAGAGTCATCCCCACCTGAGAACCCTGGCCTAGCAGCTAAGAGGTGCAAGGACAGGCCCTAAGATGAAGCAGCTGCTCCTAAACCATTCCCACATTCAGCGATGGCAGGGACAGCACTGGGACAGAGACCCACAGGATGCAAAGATCGGGAATGGCTTTAAAGATCACCTGACTCACTGGGTTTACATTTTTCCCTTTATTAGGGACAGCAATAAAAGCTGAACGCTGTAGTTGAAGCCTGTGTATATTTCCCTTTCCTCCCGTCCCGGCCCCTCCTCCCTCACCCTGGGGCACTGCCTCAGAAACTCAGGGCTCCAAGAAGCAGGGACTGAAAGTATTAACAACACCCCCTCCATGCAGATGAGGACAGCCAGGCCTCCGAGCCATCAGAGACAAATAAGGGAGGGTCTAGGTGGTCCTTGGACTCCTGCCTTCCGTCCCAATTTCCAACATACTTTTCTTTCCACCGCACTTGGCAGATCATTTATCTTCTTGGAGTATGTTGGGTGCTGTAAATATTTCAGAAGATCCAGAGAGAGCCTGGAATCAAACAGAAAAATGGCCTAGAAAGATTAATCTACAGTTGTCGTTAGAACCAGGAGGATGACGGGAGTTTGGAGACTGGCCACTGTGATGGGCCAGGCCAAGGCATGACCTGTGGCAGGGCCCTGCAGTTGGCCAAGGGGCGAGACGTGCTGGAGGAGAAAGGACCAGTAGACCCGGATGGGGCTGTGCTGGCTGTCCCGGCCCACTACCCACCTAGGAGCCACCAGTGTAAGACGTAGCTTTAATTTACAGCCACCATCTTGAACTCACTCCCTCCCTTCCTCTGGGTTCTGCCTTTTCCGCCCTTCAAATAGCACCTGGGGACAATCTTCCCCCATCAGCCAGAGAGAGACGGTTTTTGCCAAGTGTTCTGTTAGTTACTTCATGGAGGAAAGAAGCTGCCTGGAAATGCATTCCACTAGATATTAAAGAATGTATTTTCCTGATTTATAGTCAGGCTAGGCAGGGTTGTCTGAGAGGCAAGGAACCAATGGGGATATCCACCTGGACTAATGATTAATTATTATATATAAAGCGATGTTTTCCTATCAACCGACAGGCTAGAAAAAGAGACTACAGCTTGCCAGGTTAGCATCACGGGTCACAGATGTTGCCTCTGCATTTTCAGATTGTCTTATGCACTACAGACGGCATCTTCTCATTTAGAAACATAATTTGTTGTTATCGCAGATTAAAAAAAAAGCTGACATTTCACTTGCAAGCCAAAGATTAGCATCAAGGCGCAGGACTGCACGTGAGAGTACATTAAGATGGGCCTGTGCCGTCCCTGAATCAAGGACGCCCGGCTTGAGCCGACAGAGCTGTAGATGGCGGCTGACTTCTGATCTTTATTATGCAAATGTGCAGCCCCGTGAGCCAGGCCGTTTAACCTCATCAGGGGAAATGTCACTGATCATTTCGGGTTCCAAATGTAGCACAAGCATTAGTACTATTATGTTATGATTATTATTATTTGTAGGGCATGATGTAAGCCTGAGCCCTCTGATTAAGCTGAGTTTCTACTTACTCAGGCCCTCTGGGGTCGAAAACCAAAGACTTCTTGATATTAAACAAATAAACAAGTATATTTCGTTCTCTCTCTTTAATGCTAGTGGAGGGGGTGCTTCCCAGGGCTGGTGTCCTCCAGGCATGGGGAAGATGGTGAGAGTTTCCAGTGTTTGATTTCCACCCCCAGCTGCCACCTCTTCTCCTGTCTCCTCCAGGACCTCTGCCTCGGAGACAGAAATGTTTAGAGAAGCTGGGGCAGGAGAGGTGGGCAGATGTAAGGGTGGAAAATGGTGAGGAGGATGGAAAAGAGAGACAGATACTTACTGCATGGGATTAGAGAAGAAAGGGCCTAAGAAGGGAAAAGATCCTTCAGCCCTGGGCATGAGTCCCTGCTATCTAACTGAGGCATAAAGCAAACCGAGAAGGCTCCCGGATCTAAGAGGTGGAGACAAAAAGAGCCTGGAATCAAGCAACAAAGAAAAGGAAGTCAGCGAGAAGGGGAAAAGTCAGAGGCAGTTGATTTGCTGCCCAGGGTGACAGAAGGCGAAGGCTATGCCTCTCTGAATCCAGATTTCGGGACCTGAACCAGCAAGGTCCTACTTTCAGAAGAAAAGACTCCTGATGCAGGAAACGAGGAAAGAGAAGTACAACACACAGCTGTAGTGAAATTCTGGAGCAGAAAATCCAGCCCGAGTGTGTTCCCAGCCTGGCGCTAGGGAAAGGTCCAGCCTTAACGAGGAACCCGGGAGGGAGGCTGGTTCACTGCACAAATGGAGGCACTAGATGCTTCTCTGAGACTCTCCCACCTAGCCCCGAATCCTTCAGGTGTGAACGCCGACATCACAGTCTCAGTCCAATTAAATCAGACTTCTTAGGACTGGGGTCCACAGCCATATTGCTTAAAGCACTCTGGGTGACTCCATTGGGCCCCTGGGGCTGAAAACTGCTGCCCTAGATTCTGATGGACAGAAACTCCACAAACTCTTGCGTGTTTATTTTCTGCCGTATCCTCTGGCATCTAGCACAGTGCCTGACAGAGAGTAGAAGCTGCATATAGATTTACTGCAAAAAAGGCTAGTGGGTGAAAGGAGGCATTTCTGTACTAGAAACAAGGATGGGTTTCGCTGGTAGCTCCATAGTATGAAGAATCCACCTGTAATGAGGGAGGTGCCGGTTCGATCCCTGGGTTGGCAAGATCCCCTGGAGAAGGACCCGCTCCAGTATTCTTGCCTGAGAAATTCCATGGATAGAGGAGTCTGGCGGGCTATAGTCCAGAGAGTCACAAAAGCGTCAGACAGGATGGAGCAATTAAACAACAATAACTACAGCTGTATACAAGTAGGTCATGCAGGGCACCTGTGCAGAGGGGGTACCTCCCAGTCCTCCAAGAGCCCTGCTGTCAGGGGTACGTTTGTCTCTTGTCCTGGCACAAGCAGACACACAGATGTTGCACCCTATATGTGGGTTCTTTAGTTGACATGAGATCAACAACCCTACCACCCAAGGAGTTGGTCCAATTGCCTTCCTCTGTTCTCCTGGGAGTGCTGGTGTGACCACACAGCTTTCAGAGAAGGGGCTCAAACTGCCACTCCACCACTGGCCTGCAGCCCTCGATGGGCCATCATCTTTCTGCACCAGTAACTGAGGAAGAGTCAAGGATCACTTCCGGTGGCCATTTCTTCCTTACCAGATCCTGCTCAGGATCTGGTCCTAAACAGTTTGATGGGAGTGTTGGGTGACCTTTCCCTGGAGTCAGGAGACCTGTCCCTCTGGCTGCTGGATGAGAGGATCCTCATGAAGGGAATCGAAGGAGGAGCTCTGTGTGTGGACTTGGATCTGAGTTAGTTTGGTGGAGGAGCGTCTCAGCAGCATGTCTGCGGGATGGAAGCCAAGGGACTCTGACATCAGCTGCCAGACTTGTGTACCACTGACAAGAGCTGCAGAAACGACATGCTGGAGCAGTGTGTGGTCCTTCTGCTAATTCCCAAGAGTCCCTCAGCAGATGCTGCGAGAGAGTGGCGTTACTGTGAGCCCACTTCAGACCGTGCATGATGCCCCTGTGACACGTTTGGGCTGGGAGAGAGGTTAGGATCGCATTGTTTATCTCCCCGTTTCCACCAAGACGCAAGGCGTAGGAAAAGACATGTTGGGGAGCAAGATGGGCCTCCATTTCAAACTTGACGTCACTACTGATGAACCCTAAAACTTCTGGCAAGTCTTTTGACTCAGTTGTCAT
>SJYQ01004819.1:53029-64655 GCA_006410935.1 Redunca redunca | reverse complement strand
AGTCCAACTCTCACATCCATACATGACCACAGGAAAAACCATAGCCTTGACTAGAAGGAACTTAGTCGGCAAAGTAATGTCTCTGCTTTTGAATATAATATCTAGGTTGGTCATAACTTTTCTTCCAAGGAGTAAGCGTCTTTTAATTCCATGGCTGCAGTCACCATCTGCAGTGATTTTGGAGCCCCCAAAAATAAAGTCTGACACTGTNCCATTTCCCCATCTATTTCCCATGAAGTGTTGGGACCAGATACCATGATCTTCGTTTTCTGAATGTTGAGATTTAAGCCAACTTTTTCGCTCTCCTCTTTCACTTTCATCAAGAGGCTTTTTAGCTCCTCTTCACTTTCTGCCATAAGGGTGGTGTCATCTGCTTATCTGAGGTTATTGATATTTCTCCCGGCATTCTTGATTCCAGCTCGTGTTTCTTCCATTCCAGCGTTTCTCCTGATGTACTCTGCATAGAAGTTAAATAAGCAGGGTGACCATATACAGCCTTGACGTACTCCTTTTCATATTTGGAACCAGTCTGTTGTTCCATATCCAGTTCTAAGTGTTAAAGTTTACATGGGCTTTTATTCTGACATTCTTTTTCTTAGAACATTTACTTTAGAAAATGTATATTTGCAATTCCCTTCTCTGCCCCTCTGAAACATGAACTTTTTTCTCCCAACCTCTAGCCAGTTTTACAATCCTGGGAAATGATCATTATTAACAATCTCAGAAATGTATCTTTAAAATGTTAACACAGAAAGAAATGGTAATACTATCTTCTAGTCTCTGCTCCAGTGTAGGGGCATAACTTACATGAGTACCAATAAGCAAACAAAGATGGCTAAATTAAAGATAAACCTTTGTTCAACAGGAATAGCATGCATTCAGGAGTTGCTCAATGTGTTGAACACACTTGTTAAACAATGTTCTCTCCAATTTTCTCTAGGAATTTGCCACTAGACAGCCCCTGTGCTTAAAAACCCACCTGAATTTTGTTTCAATAGGGTTGAGTTCAGCCTCTCTCTTCTATTAAAATAGTCTTAATAAAGTATTCCCTACTTGTTTAACTTTGTCCAGGATACATATTACTTTGATAGAAATATACAGTATTCAGATTTTCAGACTTTTTATTTTCACTTAGTAATATGCCTTTAAGGCTCTCCCATGTCTTTTTGTGACTTGATTTCCTTTAATTTTAATTTTTGTATAACTGTCTCATTTTTTTTTCATATATTTAATTATTCAAGAACATTTTGGTGCCCTCCAATGCTTATCAATTTAAGACATTTCCTCTAAAATCAGGAAGAAAACAAGGGTGCCCACTCTCACCGCTTACTATTCAACATAGTTTTGGAAATCAGCCACAGCAATCAGAGAAGAAAAATAAATGAAATAATCCAGATTGGAAAGTAAGAAATAAAACTCTCACTGCTGTAGATTACATGATCCTCTACATAGGAAACCCTAAAGATACTACCAGAAAGTATAATTCTGGCAGTATCAACGAATGTGTTGATACTAATTAATGAATATAGTTAAGTTGCAGGTTATAAAGTTAATAAACAGAAATACTTTGCATTCCTATACACTAACAATGAAAAACAGAAAGAGAAATTAAGGAAATAATTTCATTCAACATTGAAACAAGAAGAATAAAATACTTAGGAATAAATTTACCTTTAGAAAGATCTATATATAGAAAACTATAAAACACTGATGAAAGAAATAAAAGATAACACAAATAGATTGAGAATTGTTAATGGATTGGAAGAATCAATATAGTGAAAATGAATATATTTCCCAAAACAATCTATAGATTCAACACAATCCTTATCAACCTATTAATGGTATTTTTCACAGAACTAGGACAAAGAATTTCACAACTTGTGTGGAAATACAAAGAATCTTGAACAGCCGAGCAACCTTGAGAAAGAACAATGGAACTGAAGGAATCAATCTTCCTGACTTCAGACTATACTACAAAGCTACAATCATCAAGACAGTATGGTGCTGGCACAAAGATAGAAACATAAATCAAGGAACAAAATGGAAAGCCCAGGATAAATCCATGTGCCTACAGACATCTTATCTTTGATAAAGCAAGCAAAAATATACAATGGAGAAGACAGTCTCTTTAAAAATTGGTGCTGAGAAAACTGGTCAACAACCTGAAAAAGAATGAAGTTACAACACTTTTCAATATTACTCACAAAAATAAACCCCAAGTGGATTAAAGACCTAAATGTAAGACCAGAAACTATAAAATTCTTAGAGGAAAACATAGGCAGAACACTCTCTAACATAAATCACAACATGATCTTCTGTGACGCACCAACCCAGAGTAATGGAAATAAAACAAAAAATAAACAAATGGGACCAAATTAATCTTAAAAATTTTTGCACAACAAAGGAAACAATAAGTAAGGTGACAAGACAGACTTCAGAATGGGAGAAAATAATATCAAACAACTGACAAAGAATCTCCAAAATATATAAGCATCTCATGCAGCTCAATACCAGAAAAACTAATAGCTCAATCAAAAAATGGGTCAAAAAACTAAATAGACATTTCTCCAAACAATACATACAGATGGCTAATAAACACAGGAAAAGATGACCAACATCACTTATCATTAGAGAAATGCAAAACAAAATCACAATGAGGTATCATCTCACACCAGTTAGAATGGCTGCATTCAAAAAGTTTACAAACAATAAATGCTGGAGAGACTGTGGAGAAAAGGGAACCCTCTTACACTGTTGGTGAGAATGCAAACTGGTACAACCACTATGGAAAACGGCATGGAAATTCCTTAAAAAAAAAAAAAAAGAAAGAAAAGAAAAGAAAACAAACAAAAAAAAAACTGGGAATTGAACTGTCATACGACCTAGCAGTCTCACTGCTAGGGATACACACCATGGAAACCAGAATTGAAAGAACACGTGTACCCCAATGTTCATTGCAGCCCTGTTTACAGAAGCTAGGACATGCAAGTAACCTAGATGTCCATCAGTAGATGAATGGATAAGAAAGTTGTGGTACATACACATAATGGAATATTACTCAGCTATAAAAAGGGATACATTTGAATCAGTTCTAATGAGGTGGATGAACCTGGAGCCTATTATACAGAGTGAGAAACACCAGTACTGTATATTATTGCATATACATGGAATTTAGAAAGACAGTAATGATGATCTTAAATGCAAGGCAACAAAAAAGACACAGATGTAAAGAACAGATTTTTAGATGCAGGAGAAGGTAAGGGTGGGATGATTGGAGACAGTAGCATAGAAACATGGTCTATATCATATGTAAATAGATGACCAGTGCAAGTTCAATGCATGAGGCAGGGTACTCAAAGCTGGCGCTCTGGGACAACCCACAGAGATGACATGGGGGAGAGTTGGGAGGGTGGTTCAAAATGGGGGGACACACGCACACCTATGGCTGGTTCATCAATGTATGATTAAAACCATCACAATATCATAAAGAAATTATTCTCCAATTAAAATAATTTAGAAAAGAAAAAAGCTGAATAAATATTCATGTGAAGGCTGTAATTGTGAATTTCTCTTTCACACATTGATTAAGCTCTCAAGAAGCCTAAGTCAATTAAGCTCTGGCAAAATAGTCTTCTTTGAGGGAAAACCTTTGTTAAGATGGGGACACTATGGGTTTATTTTTAAATTGATACTTATCCACTTCATCTACAGGAAGTATGGGGAATTTTTCTACGTCTTTTACCCCCAAAATTTAATGAAGTTTGTGATAGTAAAACTTACAAAAGTGTGAGTTTTGAGCTTTCAGACTTGGCCATAGCTAGTTTATAGCATTTCCTCAAATACTCTAAGTGTGCCTATCAATTTCTAGCTCTAACAAGAGATTCTTGTACTGGTAAACTGATTCCTTATATACAGTAACATTTTATTCTGTATGTGATACATTCCAAGACTTCTGGTGGGTGACTGAAACTGCATAAATTCTGAAAACCTATATATACTATGTTTCTCCCCAACCCTGTGCATATATATCTGTGATAAAGCTTAATTTATAAACTAGATACAGTGACTAAAGCTAAAACTCCAGTACTTTGGCCACCTCATGTGAAGAGTTGACTCATTGGAAAAGACTCTGATGCTGGGAGGGATTGAAGGCAGGAGGAAAAGGGGACGAAAAAGGATGAGATGGCTGGATGGCATCACCAACTCTATGGACGTGAGTCTGAGTGAACTCCGGGAGATGGTGATGGACAGGGAGGCCTGGAGTGCTGCGATTCATGGTGTCGCAAAGAGTCAGCCACGACTGAGAGACTGAACTGAACTGAACTGCATAGTACATCATGACAAGCACGGGGCTGGCAGAAGCACAAGCTAGAATCAAGATTGCTGGGAGAAATATCACTAACCTCAGATATACATATGCCACCAACCTTATGACAGAAAGCAAAGAACTAAAGAGCCTCTTGATGAAAAGAGGAGAGTGAAAAAGTTGGGTGTAAACTCAACATTCATAAAGCTAGGATGCCCTCCACTCCTTCTGCCTTTAATCTTTCCCAGCATCAGAACTTTTCCAATGAGTCAACAACTTGCATCAGATGCCCAAAATACTGGAGCTTCAGCTTCAGCATCAGTACTTTCAATGAATATCCAGGCTTGATTTCCCTTAGGATTGACTGATTAGATCTCTTTGCTTTCAAGAGTCTTCTCCAGCACCACAGTTTGAAGGCATCAATTCTTTTTCATTCTGCCTTCTCTAAAGTCCAGCTCTTGCAATCATATGTGATCACTGGGAAGACCAGAGCCTTAATTATTTGTACATTTACCAGCAGAATAATGTCTGCTTTCAACATACTGTCTAGGTTTGTCATAGCTTTTCTGCCAAGAAGAAATCATCTTCTGATTTCCTGGCTGCTGTCACCATCTGCAGAGATTTTAGAGCCTCAAAAGAGGAAACCTGTCACTATTTCTACCTTCTCCCTTCCTATTTGCCATGAATAATGGGGCTGGATGTCATGACCTTAGTTTTTTTTTTTTCCTTTCTAATACTTATTTTTAAGCCGACTCTTTCACTCTCCTCCTTCACCTTCTCATATGCATATTAATGTGCAAAAGAAATCAGTTCATAATACAAAATGTTATGCCTCAGTTTTTCCTAAGAATATATAAATCAACTGCAAGTACCATTTCTAATCAGAAAATATGGTTTCATGGAAATCAGAACTTCTTATTGATACTTATTAATCTACAAAGGAATTAGTTATGTGACCTATAGGTCTCTGACATGGACTTTTATTCCTATAAAATCAAGGAAAATAATTTAGAGTACATGTTTTTTAAAGCTATGGTAAATGCTAATGGCCCATTATCTTCTGCAAGTGATATTCCCATATACTGTCACTTAAGAAAACAGCCTATCTGAGGATTTGTACTAGTTTACTATGAAACGGGCTTCCCTAGTGGCTCAGATGGTTTAGAATCCTCTTGCAGTGTGGGAGATCTGGGTTCAATCCTTTGGTTGGGAAGATTTCTTGGAGGAGGGCATGGCAACACATTCCAGTATTCTTGCCTGAAGAATCCCCATGGGCAAAGGAGCCTGGCAGGCTACAGTCTTGCTTCACAAAGAGTCAGACACAACTGAGCAACTAAGCACAACCCTACTAAATATTGTTTTGAAAATGACTACAGTTAAAAGGTTTTCCTTTATTTCCTTGATTTTCAGGTCCACTTTTATTTTCTTAATTTTACTTTTAGTCAGCACTTTACTATTTATATACCAAGCTAAATATAGATGATTAGAAAGGTTAACACAGAAAAGAAAAACATTTAGAAGAAAAATAGATCAGATATTTAAACTCATGGCTAAGGAAACTATGTGAAGCCCTTGGGTTATATACAAAGGAAAGAAAGATTAAAAACAAGATAGATCCCTGTGAATCACAGAAATGCAACACTTCTAAACCCCAAACATTTCCTCTAGGGAATAATGACCTTAAATATATTTATAATTTTTATAGCCCTTGATCTAACAATAATATAATTAATAAACATGTATACCATACACTTCCCCAAAGTGGGAGTCTCCTTGCCTCAGGAGATTAGTGGCAGAGGATAATGGCACTTTCTAAGAATATGTCCACTCTCAAATATATTTTATATTAGGTTCTTTTCTTTTTGTTTATTTTGTTAGGTAGTTGAATAGGCAAAGAGACTCCAGAATGATGGTGGCTAAAAGACAAGGAAGGGAAAAGCCCATGAAAATGGAACAAAGGAAGGTCCGAGGATCAGATTGAGAACCTAAGGTAAAACAAACAGCCCTCCTGGCTAGCCCAATTGACATAGGACAGGCTCAGGGGGAGGAGAAAAAACATTAAAAAAAAAAAAAAAGCTAAAATTGGGGTGGGGGCCTCTCATTTCTCCCCATCTTTTGGGTCGGCATGCTCTCATATCTTGAAGATGTATTTTCCTTTACTTTCTAAATGAAACTGAGCTGTAACACGGAGCTGCAACACTGGTCCATCTGAGGGCTGTAACGCTAGTCTGTCCCAGGTCTGTAATGCTGGTCCATCTATCACTTCAAATTTTTGTTGCAATGAGACAGAACTGAAGAAATTACAAACTCCCCCAACAATTTGTTTTAGGGTTTAGCCATTTAGAGGAAGCATTGCTATTTAGACCATTTTAGAAATTGCAAAAAGTTTAGTGACAATAAAACTAAAATTGAACATGATTTGTGTATAAAGGAAATGTTCAGACACTATAGATTTCAGTTTTTTTCCCAACTCATACAATACAAAATTCAAATTCACACTTGTAATAGAAATATTGGAAAAATATTTTTTCAGACTGTAAAATAAAGTCGTTTGCTACATTATTTGATTTCCAGCAGTTTGTCTAAAGTATATTAAACATGGTATTTCAGAAATTATTTTTATTCCCTCTGGCAAGTTTAAGGAGTTAGAAGAATTTAACATCTTAAAGGACTAACCCTTTTCCCCCTTTAACCTGCCATTTCTCTTGATGTAAATATCATTTATATTAAGAAGAGAGTCATTCACTGCAAATCTCCATTCTTTAAAAGAAACAGAAACGTCAGTGATTCAGGAAAAGAAACAGAGAATGTGCATTACCAATTGAGATTTGGATATTAAATAGTGTGAATATTTTGTTGTTGTTTAGTCACTAAATCGTGTACTACCCTTGTGACCCCATAGACTATATCCCACCAGCCTCCTCTGTCTATGGGATTTCCCCAAGAAGAATACTGGAGTGGGATGTTATTTCCATCTTTAAGGGATCTTCCCAACACAGTTATGGAATCCACTTCTCTTGTACTTCAGAGGTGTTCTTTAACACTGAGCCAATCTAACTAACACTAAAACTTAATGAAGACTCTCTTGATATACAAGAAATTGCTAACCTGGACTGTACATTCATGGCATCAGAGTCTTGCTTTTATTTGTTAGTTGGGTTCTTTGGATTTATGCATCCTTCCTTAACAAGACTTGAAAGAATTTGTTAACTTGTTCCTTTGGGACTGTCTTGTAAAATGAAATAAAACAAAGAAACATTCCAAAAAATGTTATTTTCTTATCAAGAATTTTGGAATAAATCATACACAATGTGGTAGATGGTATAACTAAATAGCAGCATTTAAGGTGTAGAAAATGGAATAATTACATGTAGAAAAACTTTTTTTTTTTTAAGAAAAGCATGGTGCTCATATTTAGTTTCAGCATCTTTTATTAGGACATATTATCATCTTATGCTTAAGTAAGAAAAAAAATCAACATATCTCAGTGGTTTAAAACTCCTTGGGTTCATTACATCAGTTTGGTTATGGCTCTACTGGGCTTTCCTGGGAATTTATGGCAACATTTTGGTGGACTTGATTCAGTTCTACATGTCTTCTCATCCTATTATCACAGCAGAAACCTAACACTCAAGGGTGATTTCAGAAAGTAGTGCATAATTTAACTGTGTAATCATATTTAAATTTATAGCTTAAACATGTCATATATTACATGCATTTGCATACTATTGGCCAAAATCAGTTACGTGGTTAGCTCAGAATCAATGAGTCAGAAAAATACATTTTTCCTGCAGAGAGGCATGATGGTATTATGTAGGGAACTTAAAAACATGAGCAAATTGTGAGCAAGTACAAACAAGAATTGGTACATCATAGTTTGGTGTAAGACAGATACTATTTAGATATAATATTAGTGTTATGCAGTATTTTTCTTACATATTATCCTATTTTATGTAAAAATGGAGTTCTGTGTATTGATTTTGTCTAGTGTCTTTTAAAAATTCCAAATAGCAGAGCTCTCAGTGTCTTAACTATAGTTACAAGTTTTCTGTGATTATATACATAAAACAGTGTTTTTCTCCTTAATGTGTTCAGCTATGGACAAATGCATACAGAGTTCTACAAATACATAAGATTTAGAAAAGGTAGAGAAACCAGAGATCAAATTGTCAACATCCATTACATCACAGATAAAGCAAGGGAATTCAAGAAAAATATCTATTCCTCTTTCATTGACTACACTAAATCCTTTGACTTGTGAATAACAACAAACTGTGGAAAATTCTTAAAGAGATGGGAATACCAGGCCACCTAACCTGTCTCTGAGAAACCTGTATGCAGGTCAAGACACAACAGTTAGAATCAAACATGAAACAACTGACCACTTCCAAATTGGGAAAAGAATACAACAAGGCTATATATTGTCACCCTGCTTATTTAACTTATATGCAGAATACATCATGTGAAATGTTGGGCTGGATGAAGCACAAGCTGGAGTCAAGATTTCCAGGAAAAATGTCAGTAACCTCAAATATGCAATTGACACCACTTTAACAGCAGAAACTTAAGAGGAACAAAAAAGCCTCTTGATGAAGGTGAAAGAGGAGAGTGAAAAAGCTGGCTTACAACTCAACATTCAAAAAACTAAGATAATGGCATCTGGTCCCATCACTTCATGACAAATACATGGGAAAACAATGGAAACATGGACAGACTTTATTTTCTTTGGCTCCAAAATCATGACAGATGGTGACTGTAACCACAAAATGAAAAGACTTTTGCTCCCTGGAAGCAAAACAATGATGAAACTAGATAGCATATTAAGAAGCACCAGACATCACTTTGCCACAAAGGTCCAGTACTCAAAGCTATATTTTTTCCAGTAGTCATGTATAGAGGTGAGTGCTGGACCATAAAGAAGGCTGAGTACCAAATAACTGATGCTTAAGGACTGTCGTGCTGGAGAAGACTCTTAAAGTCCCTTGAACAACAAGATACCAAATCAGTCAATCCTAAATAAAATCAATCCTGAATACTCATTGTAAGGACTGATGTTGAAGCCAAAGCTCTGATTCTTTGGCCACCTGATGTGAAAAGCTGACTCACTGGAAAAGACCCTGATGTTGGGGAAGATTGAGGGCAGGTGGAGAAGGGGGAAACAGAAGATGAATTAGTTGGATAGCATCATTGACTCAATGTACATCAGTTTGAGCAAACTCTGGGAGATAGTGAAGGACAGGGAAGCCTGGTGTGCTGCAGTCCATGGGGTCACAAAATGTCAAACACAACTGAGCAACTGAACAACATTAACAACAATAAAACGCAACTTTGGAACTTAAGATAGTTTGATCTTTTAAAAAATTCTCTGTAAATTTTTTTGCCTTTGCCATAGAATGCTTTTCCTAAATCTCTATCCATGCTGCTGCACTGGTGTTCTCTCTTTTCCCTGTATTGTCCACAACACTGAAAAAAGTTGTATAATTTTTATTTTTTTTGCTATGATAGAAAGTTGATTTCCACTAAGAATATGCCAACAAATATTTCCTCCACTGAACAGGAGTACTCAAGTTTAACCTGGTAGAATGATATTAAATTAATACTTTGTACTTTCCTGTTTAACTATTACATAATCATCTTGATTTGAAAGTGACCAATAGTATCCAGACAAGGCATAGAAGATCCAGAGAAGATCTAGAGAGCTAAACTGTCTGTTAAGAAAAATCCAGAGAAGATGAATGGATTGAAAAAAGCATCCATTACAGAGGCCCATGACCCTTAGGTAGGATAAATTGTTAAAAGACAGAACATTGACCAGTCAGGTAGAGTGGGGGCTTAAGCTATTGTAACATGTTGGACTGGAAAAGGTGAATTTAACTCAGATGACCATTATATCTACTACTGTGGGGAGGAATCCCTTAGAAGAATGGAGTAGCTATTATAATCAGCAAAAGAGTCTGAAATGCAGTACTGGGATGCAATCTCAAAAATATCAGAGTATTGATATATTTCTATCTATATCAGTATGCAATGTGTTGTAAATTGGGATCATGGCATAATATTATATCAATACTCTGGTGTGAGTGTCTGTGTGATTGTTTAGTCACTAAATTGTGTCTGACTCTTGTGACACCATTGACTGTAGGCCACCAGGCTCCTCTGTCCATGGGATTCTCCAGGCAAGAATATTGGAGTGGGTTCCCATTTCCTTTTCCATATATATATGTTGCATTCTAATGCCCACTGTGATAGTATTAGGAGGTGGGACTTTGGGAGGACAGACTTTGGCCACCTGATGAGAAGAGCTGACTCATTGTAAAAGAACTTGTTGCTGAGAAACATTGATGACATGAGGAGAAGGGGAGCGACAGAGAATGAGATGGTTGGATGGCATCGTGAACTCAATGGATATGAGTTTGAGCAAACCCCAAGAGACAGTTAAAGCTGAAACTCCAATACTTTGGCCACCTCATGCAAAGAGTTGACTCATTGGAAAAGGCCCTGATGCTGGGTGGGATTGGGGGCAGGAAGAGAAGGGAATGACAGAGGATAAGATGGTTGGATGGCATCACCGACTCAATGGGCACGAGTTTGAGTAAACTCCGAGAGTTGGTGATGGACAGGAAGGCCCAGCGTGCTGCGATTCATGGGGTCGCAAAGAGTTGGACACAATTGAGCGACTGAACTGAAGTGATCTGAAGCTTGGTGTGTTGCAGTCCATGGGGTCACAAAAAGTCAGACACATCTGAGTGACTGAACAATAACAACAGTATATAAGTTCTGATTCTTTTTTTTTGATGTTGCATTTCACTACCAGTTATACATAGTTGATAGATGTTTATATTGATTTCAGTTATTAATTATCACTATGAAAGCTACCATAAACAATCATGTACATATCTTTGGGTAAAACCTTGTATTGTGATGACCCCACCATATAGCAAGAATATTTTTAACTTTTGGGGAAACTATCAACTGTTTTCCAAAGAAATTTAAGCATTTTGCATTCCATGGTAGTGCTGTTTCACATTCTTGCTAACATTTGTTATGGTCTGTTTTCATTTCAGTTATTTTAACAAGGGTTTGAGATATCTTATTTTGAATTTAATTTGTACTTTGCATATATTTATTGATGCCGAGCATCTTTTCATGTGATTATGTGTCACCCATTTATCTTCTTTGGTGAATTGTCTATTCAATTATAATACTTAGTTAATAAAAAAAAAAAGAATCATCTTTTTATTGAGTTTTGTTATTTTTCATATTCCTATCCAGTGGTTCTAGTATCAGTGAATTATCTTGTATTTTTTTTTTTCAAAATAA
>SJYQ01004819.1:34642-47340 GCA_006410935.1 Redunca redunca | reverse complement strand
TCTGTATCTGAGAAACTTCTTACTCTTATAATCAAATTATAAACCTACACATTCCAAAATAAAACATGTGATATGATTTTATTTTATCATGGAGCCTAGAAACTTCTAACAGTTACACAATGTAAGTCATTTATGGAAATAAAGATGTCAAAGGGATTAGTTAATTGCTTGGGATCAGATATCACTAAATATTTCAAAACAAATTTACATTTTACAGGTAAACATATATTAATACCTGAATACATATTCTAGAATTTTCTCTTAATTTTTTGTAGGGAAGTGATGACCATTAGTGATGGTCCCAATATCATAAGGTATTTTCTGTATTTGGAATGGAAGAACTATTAAGCAAAAACCTAGTCCACTATATGACGAAGACAAGGTTGCAGTAAAACCATATACGAGTTTGATATTTATATAAAAATAACTAAAATTAATCTGAACATATGCCAGACGTAATAAAAGAGGGAGCAGTGAATAGAATTTAAAACATAGAAAGTATTCATTAGTTAAATCTTAGTAATTCTGTCTGGGATTCATTCTTTTATCGAAGCCACACACCCCCTTTTTTTTTCTTTTAAACATATGATTATTGGAACTCAAAACATAGTGTGTTAACCGCACAGTTGTGTCCAACTCTTTGTGAATCCATGGATTTTAGCTCACCAGGTTCTTCTGTCAAGGGAATTCTCCAGTCAAGAATACTGGAGTGGGTTGCCATTCTCTTCTCCAGGAAATCTTCCTGACCCATGGATCAAAACCAGGGCTCTTGCATTGCTGGCAGATTCTGTAAAGTCTGAGCCACAAGGTAAATTTGGAACTCACAAACTTCCATTTTAATCAACTTTATATTTTAGTTTAACTCTAGCTTTGTTATTTGAAAGAGGATTTGTTTGAGAAGAAGAAGAATGAAGAAAATAATTTAATTTACAAAAATCACCACTCTAGAAGCTTTCAAAATTACTGGCACTTTATTTTCATGCTATATAGAGTGATGGAAATCTCTTAATAATAAACTATATCCATTTACATTAGTTCCCAATATTAACAAGGCAAAAGTATTTTCAAGTCAACTGATGTAAAATTTGTTATAATGTTTTCTTAATTAGTTTTATGGTTGTTCAGTTGTTAAGTCATGTATAATTCTTTGTTGACTCCATGAACTGCACCACTCCTGGCTTCCCTACCCTTCACTATCCCCTAGAGTTTGCTCATATTCATGTCCATTGAGTTGGTGATGCCATCTCAGCCTCTGTTGCCTCTTTCTCCTCCTGTCTTCAATCTTTCCCAGCATCAGGGTCTTTTCTAATGAGTCAGTTCTCTACATCAGGTGGCCAAGGTATTGGATCTTCAGCTTCAGCAGCAGTCCTTCCAATGAATTTTCAGGGTTGATTTTCTTTAGGATTGACTGGTTTGATCTCCTTGCTGTCCAAGGGACTCTCAAAAGTCTTCTCCAGAACCACAGTTCGAAAACATCAATTCTTTGACACTCAGCCTTCTTTAAGGTCCAATTCTCACATCTGTACTCTACTACTAGAAAAAACATAGTTTTGACTATAGGGACCTTTGTCAGAAAAACACTAGGCCATTCAGATATAACCTAAATCAAATCCTTTATGATTATATAGTGGAGGTGATGAAGAGATTCAAGGGATTAGATCAGGTAGACAGAGTGTCTGAGGAACTATGGACAGAGGTTTGTAACGTAATTAGTTTGCATTTTTAAATTATTTCATTTTCAAATTATTAACATTTGATTTGAAATACCTTAAATGGGTATTATATTTATAAGCTCAGAACTTGATATCTTATGGACTCAATTTTTTAACACATTTAAAAATATTACTTTAATTTAGTATGACCATTGCAACTGATTTTGGGGGAAATTGATGAATCAGATGCATTTATATTTATTCACACACTGAAAGAGCTCTTTAAAATCTGCTATGGATAGACAAGTGGTGGGATGGTGAATGCATAGAATTGAATTTTTAAATGTGGTGTTGTTGCTGTTGTTGTTTTATCTTATGACAGTGAAACTATTTGCAGACATGCATCAAACCAATCATATATAAAGTGAAGTCCTATATAAAGTGAACTGTTTTATCTCATTTTATTTAATCATCAATATTTCTGATAATATCTAAATACAATTATACTTAATTGAATATTATATATGTGCATTGATGACTTTAATTTCACTTTGATTACTATTTCAAGTTGTAAAGGGGTTCTTGGATTTTACTTCATAGTGAAGGACCTAAATTATCTTTAATAAATCACCACCATTAAGACCTGTTTCTTCTAACAACTGCAACTTATATATATTAAATTTAAATTTTAGTAGTTCTACTTCCAGATCAGTGAAATATTAACTGTTAAATACAGTGTTTACTATTCCCAGGCTAACCAATAGTCTTTCTTTAAGGCCATTCACTACGCACAGATTAAAGAAAGGGCTGCTCTAGATATTCCTTTTTTTTTTTTTTTCAGTATAGTTCACATGTAATATGTTCCTTTCAGATACACAACATAGTGGTTCAGCATTTAAATATCTTATGAAATGATCACTACTATAAATCTAATAGCCATCTATCCCCACATGAAGTTACTAAAATACCATTGAACACATTCCTTATGCTCTATATCTCTGAGACTTATTTATCTTATAATTGGAGGCTTTTTAACCTCTTAATTCCCTTTGCCTACTTTGCCACTCCCCCACTCCCTTCCTTTCTGTATCTATAAGTCTGTTTTCATTTTATTTTGTTTGTTTGATTAAGATTTTATATTTCACATGTAAGTGAAATTATGCAATATCTGTCTTTTCTCTCTGTCTGTTTATGTCACAGAGATGCTGGGGGTTATGACTTTAATGTGTTAATGAAGGAACACAGCTCAGCCCATAACACCTCCCAGCTGTAAACAATTTTTTATTGTCATTACTATACTATTTTCTCTCCAGCCATCTTACTCATCTCCCTTGAACTGACAACCTGTGTGACTACACTCCTTGCTCATGGGTAACTTTACTTGGAGTATGCTTTGACACCCTGCGCAGACCAGCCTTTTTACATATAAACTCTCCAAACTGTCTGAGCTATAATGTCTCATGCTAGGGTACATTTTGATGTGGATCCCCTCTTTATTCCACTTCAGGTCAGTCCCTTCAGCCTGGTGGGCTACAATCCACGGGGTTGTGAGACTTGAACACAACTGAGCAACTAAACCATCACCACCAAATCCCTTTCAGTTTCAACACTCCATCTCAGGAAGTTCTTTGTTTTAATTATTGCCAATGGAATTCAAAGGTTGACGAACAGTAGCCTTGTTGACTCTTGAGCTGCTAAAGTAGCTCAAATATCACTAAAAAGTTTTAAGTGAGTTTTCAAAGAATTTTAGTTTCCAAGAGGACAATTATCTGTTTCAAGTCAGATGCATTCGTGGGGGAGAAAAAAAAAAAAAAAGAAAGAGAATTCAAAAACACTTACCAGATTTTCAACACAGAGGCTGACAAATGAAGTAGCTGCCCAAGGAAACATTATTCACTGACAGATCAGGTGTTCCTTGTGATTTCTATCCCTCATAAAGTGAGCCTTGGTATCATCTTTTATTACACACACCTATAATAAAACAACATTGAGTAAATAAGTCTTTCTTTTTTTTTTTCCTTTCATTTTCCAAAAAAAAGGCATCCTAATTGCCAAATTGTCTGGTGCAGGCAGATAAATTTTATTTTCCATTTGAGTCATTATACTATATACTATGGGACCTGAATTTGGAACTAGAAGCAATAAATGTATGAGGTTTTGGGTTATCTCCTTTTGGCGTGGAGAAGTATTGACACATTTTGAGGAGCAGTGGTCAATTCTGAAAATGTGTATGCAGAGACCAAGGTAAGCCCCCTCTGCTAGGGCCTTTTTCAACTGACTCTAGGGATGAGAGGATACTCAAGAACCAAGAATACTCAAATGGCCATTGAAAATGTGTTAGCACGTAAACAAAACAATGAAATCTACCTGACCTGTGGACTCCTGATTGTGATATATTTGTTTCATTATTTTAACTTGAGATTTGTATCATTAACTGATGCAGGCTATCCTGGCAATATCGCAATCTTCAATAAAACATAGCCATAAGTGAACAAAACTCACACAACTAATAGAGATGATCAGGAACGTTTAGTACCTTTCTCTGTTTAAAAAAAAAAAAAAAGGAAAAAAAAAGAAAGAAGACTTTAGAAAAATATTTTTGAGCGTGAAAAATTACACAAACATAAATATGCACAGATACAATAGTATAATTTTCCAACTGTTTATATATTTTGACATTGTATCATGTAGCTTTCAATTTTTTTGGATATTACACATAGAAATATGTTTTGTATTCTATGGTGTGTGAATATTTTCAACTTACACAGTTTATAATATTCGTGTATGCCATTCTATGTCTGGGCTTCCCTGATGGCAGTTAAGGGGTTGGGAAGATCCACTAGAGAAGGAAATGACTACCCACTCCAGTATTCTTGCCTGGAGAATTCCATGGACAGAGGACTCTGGTGTGCTACAGTCCATGGGGTTACAGAGAGTCAGACTCGCCTGAGCAACTAACACTTTCACTTTCACACTGTCATTCCAGTTATAATATGTAAAACATTATTTTTATTGTATTAATGGATCACATTTTTTATATTTTTACATTTTTATATTTATTTGAGTTTAGGCAGTTTTACATTTTAACAAATAATGCTGTTTTGCATAATTTGTGTGCATCTTCTGGCATAAACATGCAATGTTCTACTGGGGGTACACCCCAGCAGAAATAACAGGGGGAAAGCATATGCATATTTTCAACTTGTTTTTCAAAGAGACCTATTGGAATTTTTTCTTTCTTTCTTCCTTTCTTTCTTTCTGGGAAAATAATCTCTGGTGGCTCAGATTGTAAAGAATCTACCCACAATGAGGGACATCTGGGTTTGATCCATGGGTCGAGAAGATCCCCTGGAGGAGAGCATGGCAATCCCATCCAGTATTCTTGCCTGCAAAATCTTCATAGACAGCGGAGCTTGGCAGGCTATAATCAATGGGGCCACAAAGAGTTGGCCATTATTGAGCAACTAAGCACACACTGGATTTTTTTTTTTTTTCCTAGGATAATAATCTCTGGGCAGGAATCTTGTGGAGGCAGGCTTATAGTAAAGAACTCATTAAGGGCCTTTTTTTGTACACTTAGGACATCAGATTAAAGGGAGGTACATATGTATAACACTGCTGTATTCTGTATGGATAAGAAGTTCTGAAGCATGTTGAAGTACATATATATGGTAGCAGTGAAATGACACTTGACTACTTAAGCCAATTATAATTTTATTACTATAGAAATTTTAACCTGCTACAGCTCATAAGCCTTGAAAATTATATGAGACAATTTTTAAATTTAAAGATCTAGGCTTTAGATCCTTTGATTCATCATCATGGCCTTTTATAAGTGACAAAAAAATGCTAAGAGATATGTTATGAATATTGCAGGATAACACTGAGTTTTAAATTACTTGACCTTGGTGTCATTTTAAATTATTTGCACAACTTTTAAGAACATATTGCATGTTGTATTGAAATGGTAAGTGGGATGTATATTTAAGAAGAAAAAAGTACAATCTAGAAAACTAGATCTGATGCTAAAAATCAGCATAGTTCAATGCCATTGATCAATGTGTTTCAAGTTCTAAGATTAGAAATAAACACAAAAAGTCCCCTCTATCTCCTCATAAATCTTTTGAATATTGATCTTATGTAAATAATTATAGCAAGTTAAACACATTAACTTGTGGCTAAGATTGCTTTAACCCTTTTGATTAGAGACTTGCTTGGACAAAGTATTTTCATTGCTGTAACATACTATGTTAAAACACATACCATAAAATTAAAATTTGTTAATACAAACTCCACAAAAACTAGCTAGTCCTTGGAAGAAAACATATCCTCTTCCTAGAGTCAACATTTAACTTGAGATAATGATATAATTGAGTTGGCTTTGCTAATCTTTTAAAGGTTGATTTAGCTTTATATTTTCATCTTAATATAAAATAGAAGTTGTGAGTAAATTTAATTAGGTGTCATTATAGTGCACATAGGGGCTTCCCTGATGGCTCAGAGGTTAAAGCGTCTGCCTGCAATATGGGAGACCTGGGTTTTATCCCTGGGTTGGGAAGATTCCCCTGGAGAAGGAAATGGCAACCCACTCCAGTATTCTTGCCTGGAGAATCCCATGGATGGAGGAGCTTGTTGGGCTACATATGTTGTAAACTCTTTGGACTTTTAAAATATACACTGTTAAGCAGCTCTGGCCATCAAAATTTCAGAGAAAATATATTTTAAATATTAAAAAGAAAATCATTTGTATGTAGTTTCAAGACGACTTAGTAACAATATTTGGTGCAATGATAAAAGATAAAGTAAAAGAAAAGAAATTAACATAGTCAGTAGTCCATACATTTTACTGAATGAATAAATGATGATTAAGAAATAGATGGGGAAACAGTGGAAACACTGTCAGACTTTTCTTAGCGGGGTTCCAAAATCACTGCAGATGGTGATTGCAGTCATGAAATTAAAAGACGCTTACTTCTTGGAAGAAAAGTTATGAGCAACCTAGATAGCATACTGAAAAGCAGAGACATTACTTTGCCGACTAAGGTCCCTCTAGTCAAGGCTACGGTTTTTCCAATAGTCATGTATAGATGTGAGAGTTGGACTGTGAAGAAGGCTGAGCGCTGAAGAATTGATGCTTTTGAACTGTGGTGTTGGAGAAGACTCTTGAGAGTCCCTTGGACTGCAAGGAGATCCAACCAGTCCATTCTGAAGGAGATCAGCCCCGGGATTTCTTTGGAAAGAATGATGCTAAAGCTGAAACTCCAGTACTGTGGCCACCTCATGTGAAGTGTTGACTCATTAGAAAAGACTTTGATGCTGGGAGGTATTGGGGACAGGAGAAGGGGACGACAGATAATGAGATAGCTGGATGGCATTACTGACTCGATGGACTTGAGTCTGAGTGAACTACGGGAGTTTGTGATGGACAGGGAGGCCTGGCGTGCTGTGATTCATGGGGTCACAAAGAGTCAGACACGACTGAGTGACTGAACTGAACTGAAGAAAACCTTTAACTATTTTTATCTCACTTGTCTTGAAACTGTAGATATTAGATTTTAATATTTCTATGCATCAATTTTCCTGTTTCTAAAATGAAGTTTTCAATACAAGGCACAGTTGTGTAGCAGTTGTGTTGAAAACTTACCAATAGATCCTGATAGATTTTAGACATTATTGCTGGTCTCAAATTTGTCATTGCTTCAGCCACTCACTCATTCTTCCAAAAATATTAAATACACATTTACTATGTGAAACCACAGCAAAATCTTCAAACATCCAAAGTTTGAAGAAGGCAACTTCCTGCCTCCAGAAGCACTTACCTGTTAGAGACAAACTAAGTTAAAGACATTGACATGCAACATTATGTAAGAATATTGAACCAACATAGGTTAGGAGGCCTATGAACATATCATATCTGTGTTATGATTTAAATATTTCCCTATAAGACTATATACCAACCCACATAGAACCAGCAGCATGTTGCACAGTATCTAGCACAGCGTGATAAAGTGATTTTTTTTTGCAAGAACAAACTGTACTTAATATTGATTTCATAATTACTATATTCACATTAACATTTTAAGTGACTTTATATACGAGAT
This sequence comes from Redunca redunca, assembly GCA_006410935.1. Lineage (NCBI taxonomy): Eukaryota > Metazoa > Chordata > Mammalia > Artiodactyla > Bovidae > Redunca > Redunca redunca. The sequence goes on along the minus strand of SJYQ01004819.1, from coordinate 39,587 downwards.
TTTACTTTTACAGCATTCTTATACCACTTTTTCCATTTTACAATTGAGGAGATCAAGACATAAGAATGATAAGCTATGCATCTAATATGTAGAATAAGGGATAGAAACTAGATGAGTTAATTATATAATCTTAAATTTTAAGAAGGCACTCTGAAACTTTGTATCCATCATTCTGCATATACCATGGAGTGGAGATGTGGACGTGGTTTGGCAATCATGTCTGAAGAACTAAGTGTCTTAGTTCTTTCCAAATAAATTGGTTGGTTTGGAAGATCCCAAACCAACTAAGTGTCCAGTGGGACTGGAAGACCCACTTTCAAGATGGCCTCATCAAGTACATGTCAGCACCAAGGTGCTTCCTGGATACCTCATTTGCCGGGGAGATGCCATGAGGCTTGAGACTCTAACAGAAAAGTGGTTCAGAATATTTGCACTTCTGACATGGAAATTAACTTCTAGGAGGTAGGGAAACGAATCCCCCAAGCCAGTTAAGTGTTACTCATCTTTTCTGTCACATTATATTGATCAGAACAATCATAGAGCACATGCAGTCTCATGAGGCTGGAGAAATAGAGCCCACATTGAATCGAGNNATTGAATCGAGAGGGGAAAGGCACGCTGTAGGAGAGAATGTAGTGTAGGAAATGTTTTTTGAGGCCATTTTTGGAAAACTGTCTTCAAACACTAGGAATGTGAATGTAATATCTTTACTATCAATATTATAAGACTCTGTATTAAACTTATGAATTCATTCACATACTCGGAGTTTGACAAGGGTATTAAATTTTATTTTTTAATTGGAGGATAATTGAGTTACAATATTGTGTTGGTTTCTGCAATCCATCAACATGAATCAGCCACATGTATATATATATGTCCCCTCCCTCCTAAACTCCGTTCCCATCTCCCACACCATACCACCTGCAAAATCTTGAGCATAATTTTGAAGGCATTTTCTGGGATAATGGTGCAGGAAAATAGTATTAAGAACAGAAACAAAACATGGGTGATGTAGATAGAAGCAAAATATGTGGCTGGGGGTGAGGTTTTTTAGCTTTTTGTTTTGTTTTGTTTTTTGGTTAATGTTTGGTTATTGTTGTTTTGGAGGATGCTCTGGGGTGGTGGGGTGGGGGGGGAACAAAGCAAAACACTGACTTTAAATGAACTTATGTATGTTTTTTAAAAGATTTTGATAAATATTCACTGATATTTATGCTAATTCTTCTCAGTGAATTCTTTGTTTTTAAATTTAGTTCATAATAATTACAATTCACTGTTTTATCACAGATTTAAAAATAATGAAAACTGTCAAATCTGTCACATTTTTAAAAGCTGGCATTGAGTTATATGTGTAGGTTGCAAAAATGTTTTTATCATCCTTAAAAACCCTTATAGTTCTGAATTATCCTCCTATAAGCTTGACTTTATGTCTGAAAAAAAGAGACCAAATTAAAAGTTTAATTTAATTTCTTACTAACAGAGGTTATTTAGTCAGTGTCTTAAAAGCTATGCCAATGTGTAAGTGATGCAGGAAAAGAAATTTTCTTTGGAATAGGGATGTGTTATGCATAACACAAGTTCAGTTCAGTTCAGTTCAGTTGCTCAGTCTTGTCCGACTCTTTGCGATCCCATGAACTTCAGCACTCCAGGCCTCACTGTCCATCACCAACCCCAGACTTCACTCAAACTAATGTCCATCGAGTTGGTGATGCCATCCAGCCATCTCATCCTCTGTTGTCCCCTTCTCTCCTGCCCCAATCTCTCCCAGCATCAGAGTCTTTTCCAATGAGTCAACTCTTCACATGAGGTGGCCAAAGTACTGGAGTCTCAGCATAACATAAAGTAGTACTTAAAATATCTGTGTAGAACGACTGTATCTAATTCATTTACCCTGGAGAATAAAGGACTTGGAGAAAAACAAACTTAGAGAATGATGTGAATGTTGACTTACACTTAGGAAGACAGAAAATAGGAGATGGTGACCACTGCAGATTTTGCACCAAAGTGAAATGCAAGAATCAGAACAGAGTACCTTACCTGGAAAATAGAGTAAGAGATAGTAAAGGGGTAATTTTCCTTAGCGATTCATTCATTGAGTAAAAACATTCAATGAACAGCTGTATTGTTACAGGAACTAGCCCTGATATGGAGGATAATATCATCAGCCAGATAAAACATAGCAATAGGCTGTACAGGGAAAGTTAGGGTGAGCATTAGGCACAAGAGACTCTCAACACTGTACCTTAAATCTGAGAAAAGGAATACAGATCTTGGTTAAAAATGAAGAAAATGAAGCTGCATACATCAAATGCATGCTAGTTTTTTTGTTGTTGTTTTTGTTGTTTTATAGTATTCAACACTTGCATTTTTTTTAACATCAAAGCAATTTATTAACGGAAAGCAATAATTTGAGGATTTCCGTTCACAAATGGTGATCACAGCGACCCCCCTTCCTGTGGGTGCCATTAGAGGGGATGGGGGTGACATCCTCAATCCACCCAATCTTCATCCCTGAGCGAGCGAGGGCTCTGAGTGCTGACTGGGCTCCTGATCCAGGAGTCTTGGTCCTATTTCCTCCTGTGGCCTGGAGTTTGATGTGGAGAGCAGTGATGCCCAGCTCCTTGCATCTCTGAGCTACATCCTGGGCAGCCAACATGGAAGCATATGGAGAGGACTCATCTCGATCAGCCTTCACCTTCATCCCACCAGTTACATGGCAGATGGTTTCCTTGCAAGAAAGATCAGTGATGTGCACAAAAGTGTCATTGAAGGATGCAAAGATGTGGCACACCCCAAATACATTTTCTCCTTCAGCCATCTGAAGGCTGAGGCTGATGACCTGTTCTTTCTTCTTTTCCTTCCCCTTGCGAGGTGCCATTTCTGTGCATCTTCTCCAGACTCTGCCACTGGAAAGAGAGGTACACTCACATTTTAAAAATGATCATCTCAGGCTAAGCATCATTAGCCCAATCTGTCGTGAGACTCTCCACAGGCCCTTAGACACCCTGGAAGTTCTTTTATTTTTTTTTTTTAATTTTATTAAAGTCTAGTTGATTTACAATGTTGTGTTAATTTCTACTTCACACACAAAAAAAGCCTCATATATATATATATATATATATATATATTCATATTCTATTTCTTATTTGTTTCTATCATGGGTTATCACAGGATATATCAATATTGTTTATTGTGCTAAATCGTAGGACCTTACCGTTTACCTATCCTGTGTATAATATTTGCATCTGCTAACAGGCTGTGTATTGTTACCCTGCTTATTTAACTTATATGCAGAGTACATCATGAGAAACGATGGGCTGGAAGAAACACAAGCTGGAATCAAGATTGCTGGGATAAATATCAATAACCTCAGATATGCAGATGACACCACCCTTATGACAGAAAGTTAAGAGGAACTAAAAAGCCTCTTGATGAAAGTGAAAGAGGAGAGTAAACAAGTTGGCTTAAAGCTTAACATTCGGAAAACGAAGATAATGGCATCTGGTCCCATCACTTTATGGGAAGTAGATGGGGAAACAGTGTCAGAGTTTATTTTGGGGGGCTCCAAAATCACTGCAGATGGTGATTGCAGCCATGAAATTAAAACAAAATTACTCCTTGGAAGAAAAGTTATGACCAACCTAGATAGCATATTCAAAAGCAGCGACATTACTTTGCCAACAAAGGTCCGTCTAGTCAAGGCTATGGTTTTTCCAGTGGTCATGAAGGGATGTCAGAGTTGGACTGTGAAGAAAGATGATTGCTGAAGAATTGATGCTTTCGAACTGTGGTGTTGGAGAAGACTCTTGAGAGTCCCTTGGACTGCAAGGAGATCCAACCAGTCCATTCTAAAGGAGATCAGCCTTGGGTGTTCTTTATCTCATGTGAAGAGTTGACTCATTGGAAAATGCTCTGATGCTGGGAGGGCTTAGGGGAAGGAGGAGAAGGGGACAACGGAGGATGAGATGACTGGATGGCATCACCGACTGGATGGACATGAGTTTGGGTGAACTCTGGGAGATGGTGATGGACAGGGAGGCCTGGAGTGCTGCAGTTTATGGGGTTGCAAAGAGTCGGACATGACTGAGCGACTGAACTGAACTGAAATGAATCCCAAACTTCTAATACTTTCCTTCCTCACTCTAGAAGTTCTTTTTCTTTTAGCCAAACAAATGGTGGTAATACAAATCTAGGGTTGCAGCCTTCAAGGATGGTTCCACTCAGGATAAGCTCTTATCATTTCTTTTAGAACATTTAGTATTGTTTTTCCTTAATTTTCTTATATTATTTAAAAAATCCAATTATCAGAATGTAAGTAACCTAAAATTGATTTTTGTTTTTATTTTGCTGGTTTAGAAAAGGCAGAGGAACCAGAGATCAAATTGCCAACATCCGCGGGATCATGGAAAAAGCAAGAGAGTTCCAGAAAAACATCTATTTCTGCTTTATTGAGTATGCCAAAGCCCTCGACTGTGTGGATCACAATAAACTGGAAAATTCTGAAAGAGATGGGAATACCAGACCACTTAAACTGCCTCTTGAGAAATCTGTATGCAGGTCAGGAAGCAACAGTTAGAATTGGACATGGAACAACAGACTGGTTCCAAATAGGAAAAGGAGTACGTCAAGCCTGTATACTGTTACCCTGCTTATTTAATTTATGTGCAGAGTACATCTTGAGAAACGCTGGACTGGAAGAAACACAAGCTGGTATCAAGATTGCCAGGAGAAATATCAATAACCTCAGATATGCAGATGCCACCACCCTTATGGCAGAAAGTGAAGAGGAACTAAAGAGCCTCTTGATGAAAGTGAAAGAGGAGAGTGAAAAAGTTGGCTTAAAACTCAACATTCAGAAAATGAAGATCATGGCATCCGGTCCTATCACTCCATAGGAAATAGATGGAGAAACAGTGGAAACAGTGTCAATTTTTTTTTTTTTTTT
>SJYQ01004819.1:16764-34141 GCA_006410935.1 Redunca redunca | reverse complement strand
AAATTATCCAGAAATGATGGATGTTATATTTAAGAATAGAAGGAATGCTTTAACTAATGTAAAATTTTTAAGTTTTACCTTCAAATTCTGCAAGTTTATGAAGCATTCCTAAAGCTGACTTTCAATTATAGATCAGTTTATTTGATCACTTAATTTTTTTATCAGTATTTGGCCAATTAATGTTTCGATGTTTCATGGAGGAATACTACCTGCTGGCCATTAGCTTACCTTTCATAGGTTTACAAGTTTCAGTTTTTCTGCACAATAATATTACATTGTTTTTAATTTAATTATGTCTATTTTACAAAATTTTAAATTTAATACTTTCTAAACCCAACATTGAATATTAAAATTCTTGTTTCTAGAGATAACATATGTAGACTTCACAAATTAATATAGAAAGAAAATTTTTAAATATTCTTGATTCTATATCATTAGGGTAATTAGGTGCTTAAGTAGATCAAAGCTAACTGCAGCATGTTTAATTTTGAAAAAAAAAAAAACTTAAGAAAAAATATTTCAACAAACATAGTGCTGAAATTATGTCTTAAAAATGAAGCAATATTTTAAAACTCTATTTGAGTAAAACCCCTGCTTTCCCAATGTCACATTTTGGTTCAAGTTTCAAACATTCAATGTTTATACACATTTGTGGAGTGCATTACATACAGAGAAGTAGGAAATTACACTTCAAAATATGTGAGAAATACTTATTAAAAGTCTGGACAGTTGAATGAAAAATATTTTGTATTTATTGAAAATAAATAGAAAGCTACAAGAAATGACATGACCAAATGCACATTGTGTATCATATTTACTTTTGCTTATGTGTACTCAAAAAAAAAAAAAAAAGATGGGGATTAGGCTCTTAATTAAGACTATGACTTTGCAACAATAAGCTGATGTTGAATGTTGGATTATACAGATTAATGGCATCCCACTCCAGTACTCTTGCCTGGAAAATCCCATGGGTAGAGGAGTCTGGTAGGCTGCAGTCCGTGGGGGTCGCTAAGAGTCAGACACAACTGAGTGACTTCACTTTCTCTTTTCACCTTCATGCATTGGAGAAGGAAATGGCAATCCACTCCAGTATTCTTGCCTGGAGAATCCCAGGGACGAGGGAGCCTGGTGGGCTGCCGTCTATGGGGTTGCGTAGAGTCAGACACGACTGAAGCGACTTAGTAGCAGCAGCAAACAATCCTAGTCTGAAGAAATGGCTGCCTGAGGAGGCCTTACATATAGCTGTGAAAAAAGGGAAGTGAAAACAAAGAAGAAAAGGAAAGGTATATTCATTTGAATGCACAGTTCCAAAGAATAGCAAGGAGAGATAAGAAAGCCTTCCTCAGCAATCAATGCAAAGAAATCTAGGAAATCAAAGGAATGGGAAAGGCTATAGATTTCTTCAAGAAAATTCGAGATACCAAGGGAACATTTCGTTCCAAGAGGGATTCAATAAAGGACAGAAATGGTATGGACCTAACAGAAGCAGATGATATTAAGAAGAGGTGGCAAGAATACAGAGAACTGTACAATAAAGATCTTCATGAACCAGATAAAAACGATGGTGTGACCAATCACCTAGAGCCAAACAACCTGGAATGTGAAGTCAAGGGAGCCTTAGGAAGCATCACTATGGACAAAGCTAGGGGAGGTGATGAAATTTCAATTGAGCTATTTCAAATCCAGGAAGATGATGCTGTGAAAGTGCTGCACTCAATAGGCCAGAAAACTTGGAAAACTCAGTAGTAGCCACAAGACTGGAAAAGGTCAGTTTTCATTCCAATTCCAAAGAAAGGCAATGCCAAAGAATACACAAACTACCGCATAACTGCAATCATCTCACACACTAGTAAAGTAATGCTTAAAATTGTCCAAGACAGGCTTCAGCAATACATGAAACGTGAACTTCCAGACATTCAAGCTGATTTTAGGAAAGTCAAAGGAAACAGAGATAAAATTGCTAACATCCACTGGATCATCAAAAAAGCAAGAGAGTTCTAGAAAAAAATCTCTCAGTTCAGTTCAGTTCGGTCGCTCAGTCGTGTCCAACTCTGTGACGCCCTGAATTGCAGCATGCCAGGCCTTGCTATCCACCACCAATTCTCAGAGTTCATTCAAAATCATGTCTGTCGAGTCGGTGATGCCATCCAGCCATCTCATCCTCTGTCGTCCCCTTCTCCTCCTGCATCCAACCCCCCCAGCATCAGAATATTTTCCAATAACTCAACTCTTCGCATGAGGTGGCCAAAATACTGGAGTTTCAGGATTAGCATGATTCCTTCCAAAGAACACCCAGGACTGATCTCCTTTAGAATGGACTGGATGGATCTCTTGCAGTCCAAGGGACTCTCAAGACTCCTCGTCAACACCACCGTTCAAAAGCATCAATTCTTGGTGCTCAGCTTTGTTCAAAGTCCATCTCTCACATCCATACATGACTACTGGAAAAACCATATCCTTGACTAGACGGACCTTTGTTGGGAAAGTAATGTCTCTGCTTTGCAATATGCTGTCTAGGTTGGTCATAACTTTCCTTCCAAGGAGTAAGCGTCTTTTAATTTCATGGCTGCAATCACGATCTGCAGTGATTTTGGAGCACACAAAAATAAAGGCTGACACTGTTTCTACAGTTGCCCCATCTATTTCCCATGAAGTGATAAGACCAGATGCCATCATCTTCATTTTCTGAATGTTAAACTTTAAGCCAATTTTTTCATTCTCCTCTTTCACTTTCATCAAGAGGCTTTTTAGTTCCTCTTCCCCTATAATGAAAAGGGCATCTTTTTGGGGTATTAGTTCTAAAAGGTCATGTAGGTCTTTATAGAACTATTCAACTTCAGGTTCATCAGCGTTACTGGCTGGGGCATAAACTTGGATTACTGTAATATTGAATGGTTTGCCTTGGAAATGAACAGAGATCATTCTGTCGATTTTGAGATTGCACCCAAGTACTGCGTTTCAGACTCTTTTGTTGGCCATGATTGTTACTGCATTTCTTCTAAGAAGTTCCTGCCCACAGTAGTAGAAAAATATATATTTCTGTTTTATTGTCCATACCAAAATATTTGACTGTGTAGATCACAATAAACTGTGGAAAATTCTGAAAGATATGGGAATACCAGACCACCTGACCTGCCTCTTGAGAATCCTATATGCAGGTCAGGAAGCAACAATTAGAACTGGACATGGAAAAACAGACTGGTTCCAAATAAGAAAAGGAGTATGTCAAAGCTGTATATTGTCATCCTGCTTATTTACTTATATGCAGACTACATCATGAAGAATGTTGAGCTGGACAAAGCACAAGCTGGAATCAAGATTTTTGGGAGAAATATCAATAACCTCACATATGCAGATAACATCTCCCTTATGGCAAAAAGTGAAGAAACTAAAGAATCTCTTGATGAAAGTGCAAGAGGAGAGTGAAAAAGATTGGCTTAAAGCTCAACATTCAGAAAAGTAAGATTATGGCATCTGGTCCCATCATTTCATGGCAAATAGATGGGAAAACATTGGATACAGTGGCTGACTTTGTTTTTTCTGGGTTCCAAAATCACTGCAGATGGTGATTGCAGCCATGAAATTAAAAGACACTTACTCTTTGGAAGGAAAGTTATGACCAACCTAGACAGCATATTAAAAAGCAGAGACATTACTTTGTCAGCCAAGGTCCATCTACTCAAAGCTATGGTTTTTCCAATGGTCATGTATGGGTGTGAGGATTGGATTGTAAATAAAGCTTAGCGCCCAAAAATTGATGCTTTTGAACTCTGGACTTGTAGAAGACTCTTGAGAGTCCCTTGAACTTCAAGGAGATCCAACCAGTCCATTCTAAATAAATCAGTCCTGAATATTCTTTTGAAAGCCTGATGCTGAAGCTGAAACTCCAATACTTTGGCCACCTGATGCCAAGAGCTGACTCATTTGAAAAGACCCTGATGCTGAGAAAGATTGAGTGTAGGAGGAGAAGGGGACGACAGAGAATGAGATGGTTGGATGACATCACCAACTCAATGGACATGGGTTTGGGTGGACTCCGGGTGTTGGTGATGGACTGGGAGGCCTGGCGTGCTGTGGTTCATGGGGTTACAAATAGTCGGACACGACTGAGTAACTGAAATGTACTGAAGTTTGAAGAAAGCAACTGCTTCAGTAATTCTATTTTATTTATGAAACACAGATGATTAGTTTGTGATCTCCCTTTCTAAACCCTTTTGCTTTCTCCTGCCATTGTATTCCTGCCAACCTCACAGATTTGACACATTCATAATCTGCTATGATTATTAAAATAATTTTACAAACTCTCCTTCTTTCACACTGTTTCATAATCTCTCATTAACTACGCCTCCTTTGTCCCTTCGTCTAATTTTCATGTAGAGCACCTCATCTTGTTTAGCAACTACACACTTCCAAACATTTGTAATTATGGAGAAATGCAGGTGCATGTTTCTATATAATACATTTATAACGCTGATATTATATTTATTTTAATGTATAATAGTTTCCAGGGAATGCAATCAGTGTAAAAAGTACTTTACTAAATGTATATACTATGATAGAAAGCATGCGAGCAATTGTTTTTATTCTCTATTTATCCATACAATGCATATTATTGCTAAAATCTTTAAAACAATACACAATTATAATTACACCNTTTATTTTCATATTCATAAGATTGTGATATTTCTTTTTATCTTTTAAAATATGCATGTTTAACATTTTAGTCATTCTGATTTTCATAAATGAGATATAACTGTAAGACTAAGCTATAAATATATACACACACATACACACGCAAGTATACAAGTCTTTAGGGGTAACTAAGTCTCAGTAGGTTTCTTGAAGCCAGGATATTTTCAATAATTTCATGATCTACAAGGTAGAAAGCCTGCTATTAGATGTTTAGTACCTGATCCCAGAATATGGGATACTGATAAATGAAATAGGTGATATGTGTGCATGTTTTTCCAAAATAGTAGAAGCCTGATAAACAGAGTGTTTGGAGTGGACAGGAAGAGCAAACTATGAAGGGGAATTAAAAGTTTCAAACCATGACTTCAAAAGAGGGTCATGAGAGATTTTTGAAATAGGATATTAAAATTTATATCTTTATGTCTTGATATCAATTTTGAGCTCAATTATTTGAGGTACTAGATTGGCCTGAATAGTAAAGGAGATGTCCAGAGAATAGGGCATGAATTGCTTTAAGTACCATAGAAAACATTTTGTTGTGACATTAAAAAGAAAGCAAGTAGAAACATTTTCATTCCAATCCCAAAGAAAGGCAATGCCGAAGAATGCTCAAACTACAGCACAATTGCCCTCATCTCACATGCTAGTAAAGTAATGCTCAAAATTCTCCAAGTCATACTTCAACAGTACATGAGCCCTGAACTTCCAGATGTTCAAGCTGGATTTAGAAGAAGAGGAACCAGAGATCAAATTGCCAACGTCCAATGGATCATCAAAAAAGCGAGAGAGTTCCAGAAAAACATCTATTTCAGCTTTATTGACTATGCGAAAGCCTTTCACTGTGTGGACCACAACAAACTGTGGGAAATTCTGAAAGAGATGGGAATACCAGATCACCTAACCTGCCTCTTGAGAAATCTGTATGCAGTCAGGAAGCAACAGTTAGAACTGAACACAGATCAACAAACTGGTTCCACATAGGAAAAGGAATACATCAAGGCTGTATATTATCACCCTGCTTATTTAACTTATATGCAGAGTACATCATGAGAAACACTAGGCTAGATGAAGCACAAGCTGAAATCAAGATTGCCAGGAGAAATATCAATAACCTCAGATACACAGATGACCAACCCTTATGGCAGAAAGTGAAGAAGAACTAAAGAGCCTCTTGATGAAAGTGAAAAAGGAGAGTGAAAAAGTTGCCTTAAAGCTCATCATTTAGAAAGTTAAGATCATGGCATCTGGTCCCATTATTTCATGGCAAGTAGATGGGGAAACAGTGGAAACAGTGACAGACTTTATTTTTTATTTTTTGGCTCTATTAAATCACTGCAGATGGTGACAGCATCCATGAAATTAAAAGACATTTGCTCCTTGGAAGGAAAGTTATGACCAACCTAAACAGCATATTAAAAAGCAGAGACGTTTTGCCAACAAAGGTCCATCTAATCAAAGCTAAGCGTTTTTCCAGTGGTCATGTATGAATGTGAGAGTTGGACTATAAAGAAAGCTGTGTGCCAAAGAATTGATGCTGTTAAACTTTGGTGTTGCAGAAGACTCTTGAGAGACCTATGGACTGCAAGGATATCCAACCAGTCCATCCTAAAGGAAATCAGTCTTGAATATTCACTGGAAGGAATGATGCTAAAGTTGAAAATTCAATACTTTGGCCACCTGATTCAAAGAACTGACTCAATAGAAAATTCCTGAAGCTGGGAAAGATTGAAGGCAGGAGGAGAAGGGGATGACAGTGGACAAGATGGTTGGATGGCATCACTGTCTTAATGGACATGAGTTTGAGCAATCTCCAGGAAATGGTGAAGGACAGGAAAGCCTGGCATGCTGCAGTCAATGAGGTCTCAAAGAGTCAGAAATGACCGAGCAGCTGAACAACCCCAACAAATATTAATATTAAAAATGCCTTCTTGATTAGCTAATACATAGTCTATGGCCAATCCCTTGTCAAAATTTATTTTTTCCGTGCTTTCCCAGCTTTATTTATGAAGGTTTTATATTTTTCCTACTTTAAAATATGAGATATTAGATTTTTGGTCATGTCATTTAGTGTCAGTACTTTTTGACTATTAAACCTATGATTTCTGCATCATTTCAACAAGTCCCTCAGTGATGGTGGATTATCATATTTTACGTATGAATGTGGTATATTTATGATATTTGGCTGGGGTGGGTAAAGAACAATTAACATATATGTAAACGGAAAGGAGGCTGGAATGTATCTACAATTTGGGGTTTGAAGGTAATGAAGAGCAAATTGGAAAAGATGAACATAGGGCCACAGTATAGCTTTATATAAGGCTTCCCTGGTAGCTCAGACGGTAAAGCGTCTGCCTACAATGCAGGAGACCTGGGTTCAATCCCTGGGTCAGGAACATCCCCTGGAGAAGGAAATGGCAACCCACTCCAGTATTCTTGCCTGGAAAATCCCATGGACTGAGGAGCCTTGTAGGCTAGAGTCCATGGGGTTGCAAAGAGTCGGACACGACTGAGCAACTTCACATAACTTCATAGCTTTATGGACTTATCTTTTGATTTAAAATTGCAGTTTGCTTTACAGTTTTGGTATTCCTAAGGAATAGGACTGGATGAAAATAATCGTGCTTTCCAGGCATATAGTGAGGAAGTAGAATTGTCCATTAGATATTAATATCTCATCTTGGCTGCATATTGAGGAAATTGAACATTTTCCACTTGCCATGAGGAGACACGCAAAGAACAAGCAAAGGTAAGAATTTGAAAGAGGTCTTAGTTTCCCAATATCTCTCCTTCTCACAGCTAGATAAATGTATGGTATGGAAAATGCAGAAGCAGGAGGCTGATGGTATTCTATAATTACGGAGGGTCAAAGTATGTGAGGTTAGTTCAGTTAAAGATATGTAATTTTGTATAATTTGTATAAAAATCTAAGGGGCTGGGGAAATAGGTTTAACTTTTCTTCGCCATATAATGTTTTGGAGGACATCAGATTAGGCACTGTTACAGTTGGAAAGTTGGCAAAGGGAAAGTGATTCTGGATAATGTGGGAAAGGGAGGGAAAGGAGAGAGAGGGGAATAGTGGTTTAAGCACTGAGAAGCCAATAAATTCTGTTATACCAAGGAAAAAACATTGTTCAATACTTTGTTAAAGTCACCAGTTAGATGGGAAAAATTCATGAAACTAGCAAAATTTTAGCCTTGAGAATATTGCAGAATCATTGCATATGGGCTTAAAATTGTTAAAATTATAGGGGCCAGACGTTTTTTTATGCCAGTGCCTAAAAACGTTACAGTTTTACAGGTAACACACACACACATACAAATTGAATCATGGAGCAAGCAAACTGAATGTCTGGAAAATCATTATAATCTAGTTGGTTTCACTTTCCTAAACATGACTTAGCAGTGTAGTTAGCCACTGGACAACTGAGAATATATGAAGTCTTCTGTGAGAAGTGAGACTTTCTACCTCTGACATAGTTGGGACTTTTAGTAGTTGGTTAATAGGCAGAAGAAAGGTCATCTCGAAAGATAAGATCTTAGGCTGGGACAATGTCTTCTGAGGAGGTGCCTTCACCAGCGAGCATTTGGACTCTGATGGTGTGGGACTAGAATATCTTTCCTTGAAATACACTAGTTAGAATTGATGTGGTCATGCTTTAGTAGTCCTTATAGTATTATGAGGCTGAGCTGCTTGTAGAATACGAAGGCAACTTAAGTATGTGAACATGACTTCAAAATACATATTAAATCAAGATTTTGAAGGGGTATACTGAAAGCCAATGTAACAATGGCATCTGTGACACTGCCATAAATGGACGAAAACTCAACGACTCACTTGCCACCATTAACGTCTCAATTAAGGGTGGCTGAATCTAAAAACTCCTAACAAATAAAGGTTTTGTTCTGATTGATGATGAGAGAGGTTCTAATGCATATAGATTTAAAAGCATAAGGTTAATTTTGGCAGATGTGATTAATAGTGTGTCAGGATATTTGTCGATTAAAACACCCAAAGCTGAAGCTAGGGGCACAAGATTAATCTGCAGTTAGGTACTCCAGAGACAGGGATCAAGACCATCCACATGAAAAAGAAATGCAAAAAAGCAAAATGGCTGTCTGGGGAGGCCTTACAAATAGCTGTGAAAAGAAGAGAAGTGAAAAGTAAAGGAGAAAAGGAAAGATATAAGCATCTGAATGCAGAGTTCCAGAGACTAGCAAGAAGAGATAAGGAAGCCTTCTTCAGTGATCAATGAAAAGAAATAGAGGAAAAGAACAGAATGGGAAAGACTAGAGATATCTTCAAGAAAATTAGAGACACCAAGGGAACATTTCATGCAAAGATGGGCTCGATAAAGGACAGAAATGGTATGGACCTAACAGAAGCAGAAGACATTAAGAAGAGGTGGCAAGAATACACAGAACTGTACAAAAAAGATCTTTACAACCCAGATAATCATGATGGTCTGATCACTAATCTAGAGCCAGACATCCTGGAATGTGAAGTCAAGTGGGCCTTGGAAAACATCTCTTCGAACAAAGCTAGTGGAGTGATGGAATTCCAGTTGAGCTCTTTCAAATCCTGAAAGATGATGCTGTGAAAGTGCTGCACTCAATATGCCCACAAATTTAGAAAACTCAGCAGTGGCCAGAGGACTGGAAAAGGTCAGTTTTCATTCCAATCTTAAAGAAAGGCAATGCCAAAGAATGCTCAAACTACCGCACAATTGCACTCATCTCACATGCTAGTAAAATAATGCTCAAAATTTTCCAAGCTAGGCTTCAGCAATACGTGAATCATGAACTTGCTGATGTTCAAGCTGGTTTTAGAAAAGGCAGAGGAACCAGAGATCAAATTGCCAACATCCGCTGGATCATGGATAAAGCAAGAGAGTTCCAGAAAAACATCTATTTCTGCTTTATTGACTATGCAAAAGCCTTTGACTGTGTGGATCACAGTAAACTGTGGAAAATTCTGAAACAGATGGGAATACAAGACCACTTGACCTGCCTCTTGAGAAATCTGTATGCAGTCAGGAAGCATCAATTAGAACCAGACATGGAACAACAGACTGGTTCCAAATAGGAAACGGAGTACGTCAAGGCTGTATATTGTAAACCTGCTTATTTAACTTATATGCAGAGTACACCATGAGAAACGGTGGACTGGAAGAAACACAAGCTGGAATCAAGATTGACGGGAGAAAGTTCAATAACCTCAGATATGTAGATGACATCACCCTTATAGAAGAAAGTGAAGAGGGACTAAAAAGCCTCTTGATGAAAGTGAAAGTGAAGAGTGAAAAAGTTGGCTTAAAGCTCAACATTCAGAAAACGAAGATAATGGCATCCAGTCCCATCACTTCATGGGAAATAGATGGAAAAACAATGGAAACAGTGTCAGACTTCATTTTTTTTTGGCTCCAAAATCACTACAGATGGTGATTGCAGCCATGAAATTAAAAGACCAACCTAGATAGCATATTCAAAAGCAGAGACATTACTTTGCTGACTAAGGTCCGTCTAGTCAAGGCTATGGTTTTTCCTGTGGTCATGTATGGATGTGAGAGTTGGACTATGAAGAAGGCTGAGTGCTCAAGAATTGATGCTTTTGAACTGTGGTGTTGGAGAAAACTCTTGAGAGTCCCTTGGACTGCAAGGAGATCCAACCAGTCCATTCTGAAGGAGATCAGCCCTGGGATTTCTTTGGAAGGAATGATGCTAAAGCTGACACTCCAGTACTTTGGCCACCTCATGCTAAGAGTTGACTCTTTAGAAAAGACTCTGATGCTGGGAGGGATTAGGGGCAGGAGGAGTAGGGGAAGACAGAGGATTAGATGGCTGGATGTCATCACTGACTCGATGGACGTGAGTCTGAGTGAACTCTGGGAGTTGGTGATGGACAGGAAGGCCTGGTGTGCTCTGATTCATGGGGTCACAAAGTTTCAGACACGACTGAGTGACTGAACTGAACTGAACTGAACTGAACTGTGTACCTTTTATTTCATTTGTTGGTTTGGTTGATGAAGAGCAAGCCAGTGAAATCTTTGGTCTGTAAGGCTTGCATTAGCCAAACTCAGTGGTATGTGGCCCTTTGTATTTGTCCTGTTTGGTTAAAACAATGACTTATTGGAGAGATTGAGCTTACAGATTATAAGCCAATGAAAATACTAAGATCAAAAATATTCAGATCAATACGACCAAGAGCCAACAGAATAGTATGCCACTGAATCTTATGCTTTTTTTATTGTTTGATATTTCTTTCCCTCCAACATAAATCATTACCAAAGAGGGATTGTCTTCTTTGATTATGGTGGAGTAGAGTCTAGATTCCATGATAATCTTTTAATGTGATTTTCATTTGCCAAGTGAAGTTGCTTATCTCCCTTCTTGAATGTCATACTGTCTGTAGAAATGACCTTAGGACAATAATTCCTACTTCCTGAAGAGAATCAGAGAGGGAGGCCAGATTAATCATCCATATCTTACAGCATGAAGAATGTGGAAGATTTTTAAATGGTGAAATTTTAGGTTCAAAAGGGTTTCATAGCAAGTGGGACAAAGGCCAGGCCTGAAGGGCAATGTCTCATTAATGGATGTCATACGAATATCCGTACTTGATCTGACTTCTAGCTCTTGTGGTATGGAGCAAGACTAAAATTTTACATTCATTGGAGGTTTTGTTAAAAGATCTCTTGTAAAGAATATTCCTAAACATAAAAATGAGGTCTGCCCTCTTTAAATATAGAAAACCTTGATAGGGGGTTGGATAAAAATTAGCATGAGGTAAAGTTCTGGTATTAAAAGAAATTAGTATTGATACAAAACTGACACTTATTTAAGAATACATTTGCTAGACTGAATTTCAAAAAACAATTGTTCAGCTGGTGTAATTAAACTAGTTGCCTGGGAGCCATATGCCAGATGGATAGTTCATTGAAAGTCCTGTTCCAGGATCAACAGTTGCACTATATGTGCTAATCAATGAGAACCCAGATCTAAATCAATAATGTTAGAATCCCAAAGGAGACAAGAATGGTCTTGGTATGGCCAGTTATTGTGCTTTAAGCCATTTCTTGCCTAGTATGAAAGGCCACTAGGAGGCCAGTAAAGTTATCTACCATAGCTTGAGCATAACTCTCTGCTGAAGGGAGAGTCACTCTAATATCATCCAGTTACAATCTCCTGTAGGGAATATTACATATGTGTGTCTGTGTGTTTTAGCTCATTAATTACTGATGACACTCTATGAATAGTGAAGTTTACCAGCATTGTATTAGAGAAAGTCCTGTAGCCTAGTCTTGATCCATCAGAGAAATGACTCCTCAGAAGCCAAATGTCTCATAGGTTCAGACTCTCATGGTAACAAAAGTGAGGAAGTTTGAGTAAGTATAATCCTGGCCTGTTTATCAGCCTTATTACGAAAGGAAGTCTTGGCCTTGGTATAAACAGAGAAATAAGCTACCCAAAGGGAAATACGGTTTCTGCCAAATGTAGTATTCTCATAGTTCTTTCCCTAAATGAACAAATCATCCATTTCCCATTGACTAGAACAAATAGCAAGTCTGTTAGCTATTCCTCAGAAATTGCTAAAAGAGTAAACCACTAATAACTTTGCCATGGCCTGTAATTCTGCTAATTAAACCAAGCCAATGGTGCTATTTTGGGGTTTGCCTCATAGCTCAGTTGGTAAAGAATCTGCCTGCAATGCAGGAGACCCAGGTTAGATACCTGGGTTGGGAAGGTCACCTGGAGAAGTAAACAGCAACCTTTTCCTGTATTCTTGCTTGGAGAATTCCATGGACAGAGAATCCCATGGACAGTGGAGCCTGGAAGACTACAGTCCATGGAATCACAAGAGTCGGACATGACTTAGTGACTAAACCACCACCAAGGGTGCTATTTCACATGAGGAAATAGCTAAGTGAAATGTAGTTGCTTTCTAGGGAGAGTTCCATCACCTGTGAAGTTAATAATGTCATCAGTGACTCTCCTCTTCAGATAGTTGGTGCCAGAGGGCTCCTCATTTTACAGCGGGGTTAAAGATGGGAGAAGTCACCTCCTCCTGTAGTGCTGAAAGACCTTTGGGGTCCAGTTTAGCCCTATACTGAATAGTGAGAATTCTGTGGCCATGCAGAGCCACATAGGTGGTAAGTTCTTAACCCACTGAATAATGAACACCAAAATATGCAGATGAACAGATAAGGGTACTATAATGGCTTTGTTTCCAAGAGTGTCCAGTGTATCAGAAGGTGTTGCCAGAAATGTGTATTCTTTTTGTGTTACATGTAGCCACTAAGTCCAAAATTCCATAGGCAGTCTCTGTCCAAATAGGTTTCAACAGACATAGTCCTTGATGACCAGGGCCTCCACTGAAAGGTTGGACCTCAGCAATGCCAAAAGCAAGTCCTGTGGTGTGGCCAAATGGGCAAAATCCTAGGCACATAACATTTGGATGAAATATGGGGAATTTGAGAGAAGCATCTTATTATGATAGAAAAATTAGGAATATGTTGTCTCTAAAACCCTATGAAACATAGGAGATGTGAGGATTGTTTTAAGGCAGAGTTGATTCTTAATTTTCCCAGCAATTGATCATCCTTCTACTGACCAAACAATGCAGACAAATTCAGCAAAAAACAAACAAACAAAATGGCCTTATGATTTTATGCGGGATGGTAGCCCAGTCTCTGGCTTGAGGTCCTGCCAACACCACACCCAAATTGGCCTTGATGGCCCCTGGTTCCCTGGTAGCTCAGTAAAGAATCTGCCTGCAATGGAGGAAACCCTGATTTGATTCCTGGGCCAGGAAGATTCCCTGAAGAAGGGATAGGCTATCCCCTCCAGTAATCAGGTTTCCATGTTGGCTCAGATGGTAAAGAATCTTCCTGCAACTTAGGAGACTTGGGTTTGATCCCTGGGTTGGGAAGACCCTTTTGAGAAGGGAAGATACCCTGGAGAAGGGAATGGCTAACCACTCTGGTATTCTGGCCTGGAGAGTTCCATGAACAGAGGAGCCTGGCAGGGTACAGTCCATGGGATAGCAAAGAGTCAGACACAACTGATTCTTATTATATTATTTATATAATATCAGCAGAGAAAGTAAAATATAGCTGTTCTCCAGTTCTTGGAGACCAAGTATACAGGCTGAGGCAGGAGTATTTAAATATCCTATAGGTGGAACTAATGGTATAGTGGATAAGAATTCACTTGCCATTGAAGGGGACATGGGCTCAGTCCTTGGCCTGGAAAGATTTCATGTGTGTTTGGACAACTGAGATTGTGCATCACAACTACTGAGCCTGTGCTCTAGAGCCCTCGTGCTGCAACTACTGAAGCTTGTGTGCCTAGAGGCTGGGTTCTTCGACAAGAGAAGCCACTACAATAAGAAACCTGCACACTGCAACTAGGCAGCAGCCCTTACCTAGTGCAACTACAGAAAGCCCACATGCAACAATGAAGACCCAGTGCAAGCAAAAATAAATAAAATTAAAGTATATTAAGCATATACATTTATTTAAATATATATTTATATATGAATATATAAATTATATATATGTATATATACATAAATCTACATNACGTTGTAGTAATAAGAAAAGAATAAAGCCTATTGACTAAATCATGATGGAAAAATATTTCCTGGGACTTTTGAGTGTTCTCATTCATCTCAATGATATTGAATATGGGAGCTTTGATGAGAGGAACTATAACATTTAGATTATCACAATAATCAGTAGTGAGCCTCCATTTATTTTTATCTGCCTTAAGGACAGATCAAATTATACTATTAAAAGGATAAATTGTGGATATTATGGCCTATTCTTTCAATAAATCTTGTATGACTGGCCACAGTTTTTCTGGTTCTTGTTTCAACTGGTAGGCTGAAGTATTAGCTATTTTAAATAGCATAGGTAAATCAATGGGTTTCCATTCAATGTGGCCCATTAATAAGGCTACAGATTTTTTTTTTTCCCCATTCAGTGGATTTCCCTGAGATGGCATCTATTTCAATTATGGAAATTTCAGTTTAAGAGGAAGAGTAATCACTAAAACATTTCTCAGTCAAATGATTTCAATTTTGACATGTTTAATTAACAAGAATAAGACTTTAAAGCCAATGGCCCCTTGTAAGTTAAAGAGAGATGACATATTTAGAGAGATTTCTAGGCAAGATAGTTATTTGGAATTCTGTATTTAAGAGAGGAAATACTGGGGATTTGTTGATTTCAATGTAGCACCAAAGTAATGTAGGGACAATTGTCCTCTGACAGCTATAGAGGTCCAAAGTGAAAGTCACTCACTAATGTCTGTTTTGGACCCCAAGGACTATACAGTCCATGGCCAGGATACTGGAGTGGGAGCCTTTCCCTTCTCCAGGGAATCTTCCCAACCCAGGTCTCCCACATTGAAGGCAAATTCTTTACCAGCTGAACCATAAGTTAAGCCTAAGAATACTGGAGTGTGGTAGCCTATCCCTTCTCCAGGGGATCTTCCAGACCCAGGAATCTAACCAGTGACTCCTGCATTGGAGGTGGATTCTTTACCAACTGAGCTATCATGGAAGTCCACCAACTGAGCTCTTGGGGAAGCCCAAAGAGGTCCAAACAGAGTGCTGAATTCCTATAGGAGAGGCCGAGTCGGTTTCTTTGGGTCAAGTCACAGGAGGGGCTTGAGCTAGAGCTGATGAGGGCAGGGATCTGGAGATTCTTGGGTCTGTGGCCAGGAGAATTTCTAAGGTTGAAACACATGTATGGGATTTAGGATATATCAACATTACTAGAGTAATCCTGGATGCTTTAGACACCTTGTTTACCAATACAAAGTTTCTGGGGATTTTGAGATGATGAGAACTAGAGGAAGGCTCAGGAGACTGGGTAGAATTAGATTCACTGGAAGGTTCTCTTTGGAAGCTATTTTAATTATTCTATTAGTACTTAAGGTTGGGAAATGAAGGTAGGCAGTTTTTTTCATTATGGATTAGCATCTCTATGCTATCTAATACTTCTTAAATTGTATATATAAGACTTATTAAAGAGAGTAGAGAGACCTGATAAAGAGTAAAGCTCCATTGTAAAAAGAGTTGTTTTGCTAACACACCGTTGCAAATCAACCATACTCTGATATTTTTTTGAAGAGTTATTTTGTTTCAACTCAATAAAAGTGTTTATTTGGGTATAGTTACAGGTTCCTCAAAATTCTCCAAGCCAGGCTTCAGCAATACATGAACCGTGAACTTCCAGATGTTCAAGCTGGTTTTAGAAAAGGCAGAGGTACCAGGAAAGGAATATATCAAGGCTATATATTGTCACCCTGCTTAGAAACACTGGTCTGGATGAAGTACAAGTTGGAATCAAGATTGCTGGGAGAAATATCAATAGCCTCAGATACACAGATGACACCACCCTTATGGCAGAAAGCAAAGAACTAAAGAGCATCTTGGCGAAAGTGAAAAAGGAGAGTGAAAAAAGTTGGTTTAAAGCTCAACATACAGAAAGCTAAGATCATGTCATCTGGTGACACCACTTCATGGCAAATAGGTGGGGAAACAGTGACAGATTTTTTTCTGGGGCTCCAAAATCACTGCAGATGGTGACTTCAGCCGTGAAATTAAAAGATGCTTGCCTCTTGGAAGAAAAATTATGACCAACCTAGACAGCATAATAAAAAGCAGAGACATTACTCTGCCAACAACATCTCTCTAGTAAAGGCTATGGTTTTCCCAGTAGTCATGTATGGATGTGAGAGTTGGACTATAAAGAAATTGAAAGGTGAATAATTCATGGTTTTGACCTGTGGTGTTGGAGAAGACTCTTGAGAGTCCCTCGGACTGCAAGGAGATCCAACTAGTCCATCCTAAAGGAAATCAGTCCTGAATATTCATTGGAAGGACTGATGCTCAAGCTGAAACTTCAATACATTGGCCACCTGATGCGAAGAGCTGACTCATTTGAAAAGACCCTGATGTTGGGAAAGATGGAAGGCAGTTAGAAAAGATGATAAGAAAGGATGAGATGGTTTGATGACATCACCGACTCAATGGACATAAGTTTGAGTAAACTCTGGGAGTTGGTGATGGACGGGGAGGCCTGGGGTGCTGCAGTCCATGGAGTCACAGAGTGGGACATACTGAGCAACTGAACTGAACTGAGCTGATTACATTACACCATCTTCTCCTTGTTTTGTTTATGGATGGCCTATTTTTCTCTATTCCTTTGCATTATTTTTCTATGAATCTTTATATTTAAAATGTAGTTATGTTACTGATAAGTTATATTTGCTTTCTTGCTTTTATTCATTTTCTTTTGGTTGAACTAATAGTCAGTATGTGTTTAATGCAATTATCACTAAATTAATGTTTACATTTATCATTTTTCAATTTGATAATTATATAGATAATTTTATATTTGTTTTGTCTTCCTTGTGGCCTAATATTATGTTAAATATGATTTCCCTATTTTTTTAATTTGCTGTAAATATTTCAATTTACCTTATTGACTAACTAAAGTCTAGTATAAATTCATCCCTATACTACTTCATGGATAATGAGAGGAATGTTAAACCCATTAAATCTATTTATTTTCCATCCATTTATATTTTTTCCCAGGTGTTATTAATATTATGCATCTTAATCCTCATTTTGGGAGTATGTAATCATATGTTGAAACCACCTATTGAATCTTAAGGG
>SJYQ01004817.1:38132-57288 GCA_006410935.1 Redunca redunca | reverse complement strand
TCATGGGGTCGCAAAGAGTCGGACATGACTGAGCGACTGAACTGAACTGAACTGAACTGAACTAGGTAGTTAACAGTGGACAATTATCACAAGGCCTGTGGTCATACCCCAATAAGCATAATAGAATGTATGATTCTATTTGTTTACACAGGTAATTAGGGTATTCTTTTTGGTGATGGAGAGCCATAGGGCTCTTCCTTCTGGGGGCCTGGTTTTCCAGTTCATATGTTGTTTCCATAGATACTGGGCATATAACTCAAAATCCACAGTCCAGCCCAAGATGGAGTTCTGCTTTCAAGATACAGCCTGTTCTGTTTCCTCCTTCACCTAAGCCCCAGGGTGTTCTATTAGGGCACTGTCCCAAGTGGGCCCTATATTTCATGCATTTCCTAGGTCTAAGCCACTTAGGTTCTTGGGTGCTCTACAAGGACACAGATCCAGATGGACTGTGAGTTTTGTGCCCTTCTCAGGCCTGAGCACTGAGAAGGCAATGGCAACCCACTCCAGTACCCTTGCCTGGAAAATCCCATGGATGGAGAAATCTGATGGGTTGCAGTCCATGGGGTCGCTAAAGTCAGACACTACTGAGCGACTTCATTTTCACTTTTCACTTTCATGCATTGGAGAAGGAAATGGCAACCCACTTCAGTGTTCTTACCTGGAGAATTCCAGGGATGGTGGAACCTGGTGGGCTGCCATCTATAGGGTTGAACAGAGTCGGACATGACTGAAGCAATTTAGCAGGAGCAGCCGCAGGCCTGAGCAACTCAGGTGACTGGGTGTTTGGCAAGCACACTGTCCCAGATGGGTCTTTTTCACCTCTCTGGTCCCAGCTGCTTGGTTTCCCAGGTGCTCCATGAGAGTACAGTCCCAGGTGTGCTGTGTGTCTCCTCTGGGGAATTCATCTCAGGCTGTGACACAGTTGGCAGATGTTAACCGTCCTGGATCCCAGGAAGGCATGGTTAGCAACTGGGAACCTGCTCATAGTTTGTGGAAGATTAGGTCTCTGAGGCTGAGATTGCAGCACCCCCTTGCCTCCTGACTCTGGCTGTCACATACCTGCCTCTCTGTCTATGGGGAGGGAGGGCCAACTGGCTTGCTCCCTTTTGGTATTCCCTCTATCCTTTATTCTATGACTGTGCCAGGGATCACTGTGCATCATTAGAACCTTTCATGGGAAAGGTTTTTTATTATTATTATTATTATTATCTTAATCTCTCTGATGATTCCACGGTTTGGGTTGCTATGTCACATTAGCTCGCTGATTGTCCTCAGGGTATTCAGGCCCAGTCCCTACCTTAAGGGCCAATGATGCAGTCCACATCTCCCTGCCCAGCCCCCACTTGCTGGTGGCAGATGTAAGCATCTGTGCCACTTCTCTGTCTCAGCATGTAGTTGTGGTTAAGTGCATATTCTTTTTTTTCTTCTTCTTCTTTTTCTTTCCAGTTATGTTGCCCTCTGGCACTCCAAAATTCCCCACAGACATGCCTATGAGAGAATTTCCTACTGTATGGGAGCTTCTCCTCCTTCATGACGCCCTCCCCAGGAAGGACCTCCATCCCTAAATCTTTTGTCTCAGTTTTGGCTTTTAATACTTTGTCCTACCATCTTTCAAAAAGATCGGGCTACCTTTCTGGGTGTCTGGTGTCCTCTGTAAGTGTTTAGAAGTTATTTTGTGAAAGTTGCTGAACATTCTAATGATCTTTTGATGAATTTGTGAGGAAGAAACTGATCGCTCTGTTGCATTCCTCCACCATCTTGGAACTGCCTCCTAATGTAATTGATTTCTAATTTACAGTGTTGTGGTTGGAAAAGATGCCTGATATTTCAATCTTCTTAAATTTACTGAGACTTATTTTGTGGTCTCTCACGCAGTCTATCCTGGAGAATGGTCTATGTAAACTCGAAAATAAACTATTTGGAGACTCTTTTGGATGGAATGTCCTAAAGATGTCTAGTAAACTATCTGGTCTAGTATGCCATTTAAGGTCAATGTTTTCCTATTGATATCTAACCATTGATTTAAATAAGAGCATTACAATTACAGTCCAACTCTCAGATCCATACATGACCACTCGGAAAACCATAGCCTTGACTAGACGGACCTTAGTCAGCAAAGTAATGTCTCTGCTTTTGAATATACTATCTAGGTTGGTCATAACTTTTCTTCCAAGGAGTAAGCGTCTTTCAATTTCATGGCTGCAATCACCATCTGCAGTGACTTTGGAGCCCCCGAAAATAAAGTCTGACATATATGATATTTATTTTTCTTTTTCTGATATGTCATTCTGTAAAACAAATTCTAGGTTCATCCAAGTCACTAGACTTGACTCAAATTTGCTTTTTTTGTGTGTGGCTGAGTAATATTCTATTGTATATATGTACCACATCTTTATCCATTCATCTGTAGATGGTTAGCTAGGTTGATTCTATGTCCCGACTATTACAAATAGTACTGCAATGAACATTGGGTAACATGTGGCTTTTAGAATAGTAGCTTTCTCCAGATAATATGCCCAGTGGTGAATTATATGGTATATACATTTCTCCATACAGTTCTTCATAATGACTGTGTCAATTTATATTCCCACCAACAATATAGGAGGATTCTCTTACCTTCAAAATTTATTACAATATGTTACTACAATCTTACTACAATATTTATTGTTCATAGATCTTTAGATGATGGCCATTCTGCATGGTTTGAGGTGATAATTAATTGTAGTTTTGATTTGCATTTCTCTAACAATTAGTGATGTTAGCCATCTTTGCGTGTATCTATTGGCCATCTGTATGCTTTCTTTAGAAAAATCTCATTTTAGATCTTCCATCCATTTATTGATTGGGTTCTTTGCTTTTCTATATTGAGTTGTATGAGATGAATCATTTGTCAATTGTTTCATTTGCAATTATTTTCTCCCATTCTTAGTATTATCATTTAATTTTGTTTTGTGTTTCCTTTGATATGCAAATGCTGTTAAGTTTAATTGTGTCCAGTTTGTTTATTTTTGGTTTTATTTCTTTTACTCTGGGGCTTCCTTGGTGGCTCAGAGGTTAAAGCGTCTGCCTGCAATGCAGGAGACCCAGGTTCGATCCCTGGGTTGGGAAGATTCCCTGGAGAATGAAATGGCAACCCACTCCAGTACTCTTGCCTGGAGAATCTCATGGAGGGAGGAGCATGGTAGGCTACAGTCCATGGGGTCGCAAAGAGTCGGACACGACTGAGCGACAAACTACTACTTCTTTTACTCTAGGAGGTGGGTCATAGAAAACATTTCCATGATTTATGATAAAGTATATATTGTTTATGGTTTCCTCTAAAAGCTTTATATTTAACTATCTACTCCATTTTTAGTTAGTTTTTGTGTATGGTGTTAAGAAGTGGTCTAGTTTCATTGTTTTACATGTAGCTATCCAGTTTTCCCAGCACCATTCATTGAAGAGGCTGTCTTTTCTCCATTAGATTTTCTTACCTCCTTTATCAGAAATAAGATGTCCATATGCATGTGGATTTATCTTTGGAATTTATATCTTGTTACACTGGTCTAAATTTCTGTTTTTGTGCCTGTAAAGTACTGTCTTGATGACTGGAGCTATGTAGTTAATTATGAAGTCAGGAGGGTTGATTTCTCCAGCTCTCTCTTTCTTTCTCAGGATTATTTTGATTATTCAGAGTCCTTTGTGCTTCCATACAAATTGTGAATTCTTTTGTTTTAGTTCTGTGAAAAATACCATTTGTAGTTTGATAGGGATTGTATTGAATCTGTAGATTACTTTGGGTAATATAGTTATTTTCACAATATTGATTCTTCCAATCTAAGTACATGGTATATCTCTCCATCTGTCTGTATCATTTTTTATTTCTTTCATCAATTTCATGGTTTTCTGTATACAGGTCTTTGGTCTCTTTAAGGAGGTTTATTCCTAGGTATTTTATTCTTTTTGTTCTAATGGTGAACAAGATTGCCTCCTTAATTCCTCTTTCTGGCTTTTCATCATTAGTGTATAGAAATTTAAGGAATTTATGTGCATTAATATTACATCAAATTGCCAACATCCGCTGGATCATCAAAAAAGCAAGAGAGCTCCAGAAAAACATCTATTTCTGCTTTATTGACTATGCCAAAGCCCTTGACTGTGTGGATCACAATAAACTGGAAAATTCTTCAAGAGATGAGAATACCAGACCACCTGACCTGCCTCTTGAGAAATTTATAAGCAGGTCAGGAAGCAACAGTTAGAAATGGACATGGAATAACAGACTGGTTCCAAATGGAAAAAGGAGTACTTCAAGGCTGTATATTGTCACCCTGCTTATTTAAATTATATGCAGAGTACATCATGAGAAATGTTTGGCCTGAAGAAGCACAAGGTGAAATCAAGATTGCTGGGAGAAATATCAATAACCTGAGATAGGCAGATGACACCACCCTTATGGCAGAAAGTGAAGAGGAGCTAAAAAGCCTCTTGATGAAAGTGAAAGAGGAGAGTGAAAAAGTTGGCTTAAAGCTCAACATTCAGAATACAAACATCACGGCATCCAGTCCCATCACTTCATGGGAAATAGATGGGGAAACAGTGGAAAGAGTGTCAGACTTTATTTTTGGGGGGCTGAGTGCAATCGTGCGGTAGTTTGAGCATTCTTTGGCATTGCTTTTCTTTGGGATTGGAATGAAAACTGACCTTTTCCAGTCCTGTGGCCACTGTTGAGTTTTCCAAATTTGCTGGCATATTGAGTGCAGCACTTTCACAGCATCATCTTTCAGGATTTCAAATAGCTCAACTGGAATTCCATCACTTCCACTGGGTTTGTTCATAGTGATGCTTTCTAAGACCCACTTGACTTCACATTCCAGAATGTCTGGTTCTAGGTAAGAGATCACACCATCGTGATTATCTGGGTTGTGAAGATCTTTTCTGTACAGGTTTTCTGTGTATTCTTGCCACCTCTTCTTAATATCTTCTGTTTCTGTTAGGTCCATACCATTTCTGTCCTTAATCGAGCCCATCTTTGCATGAAAGATTTGTGACTCAAGATGTGATCTATCCTAGAGAATGTTACATGAGAAAAAGTGAAATCTACTCTTTATGGAGGAAATGCTCTATAGATGTCAGTTAAGCCATCTGATCCAAAGTGTCATTTAAAGGTTGTGTTTCCTTATTAATTTTCTGTGTGGATGTTCTGTCCATTGATGTGAGTGCAGTGTTACAGTCCTCTGCTATCATTGTGTTACAGTTTCCTCTTAATACTTGTTAGGATTAGCCTTATGTATTGAGGTTCTCCTATGTCGGGTGCATATATATTTGTAGCTGTTATATGTTCTTCAGGTGACTTCCGTGGTGGCTCATATGGTAAAGCATCTGTCTACAATGTGGGAGACTCAGATTCAAGACCTGGGTTGGGAAGATCCCCTTGAGAAGGAAATGGCAATCCACTCCAGTACTATTGCCTGGAAAATCCCATTGACAGAAGAGCCTGGTAGGCTACAGTCTATGAGGTCGCAAAGAGTTGGATCCGACTGAGCAACTTCACTTCACTATATGTTCTTTAGTGATTTATCCTTTGACTATTGTGTGGTATCCCTCCTGTCTCTTTGTTCAGTTGCTCAGTTGTGTCTGACTCTTTGAGACCCCATGAGCTGTAGCCCATCAGGCTCCTCTGTCCATGGGATTTTTCCAGGCAAGAATACTGGTGTGGGCTGCAATTTCCTTCTCCAGTGATTGTCTCTTTTCAGTTCAGTTCAGTTCAGACACTCAGTCGTGTCTGACTCTTTGCGACCCCATGAACCCCAGCACACCAAGCCTCCCTGTCCATCACCGACTCTCAGAGTTCACCCAAACTCATGTTCATCGAGTTGGTGATGCCATCCAGCCATCTCATCCTCTGTTGTCCCCGTTTCCTCCTGTCCCCAATCCCTCCCAGCATCAGAGTCTTTTCCAATGAGTCAACTCTTCGCATGAGATGGCCAAAGTATTGCAGTTTCAGTTTTAGCATCAATCCTTCCAAAGAACACCCAGGACTAATCTCCTTTAGCATGGGCTGGTTGGATCTCCTTGTAGTCCAAGGAACTCTCAAGAGTCTTCCAACACCACAGTTCAAAAGCATCAATTCTTCAGTGGAAATATTTTTAATCTTGGTGTTTTTTGTTATTCTTCTTTGCTAATTGTCTATTCTTGATTTATTCTAGGTCCTTACTAAACATTTCTTGTATTTTCTCACTCTGTGCCTCCATTTTATTTATCTGCATCTTCATTTTATTTCCAAGTTTTGGATCATCCTTGCCATCATTGCTCTGATATTTCTCTCTCTCTTTTTTTGTCTTTCTTTTTTTTTTTTTAGGTAAATTGCCTATTTCCTCTTTTTTT
This sequence comes from Redunca redunca, assembly GCA_006410935.1. Taxonomy (NCBI): domain Eukaryota; kingdom Metazoa; phylum Chordata; class Mammalia; order Artiodactyla; family Bovidae; genus Redunca; species Redunca redunca. Next base: position 50,922 of record SJYQ01004817.1, on the reverse strand, counting down.
TATTTTTTAATTTTATATTTTTGGTCTTATGGCCCTACTATGTCCTTTCATCTGCTTCATCTTTCTCTGTTTTTTCCTTTTATTTAATTTACTGTGTTTGACATATCCTTTCTGCAGCACAAATTGTTGCAGTTCCTCTTATTTATGGAATCTGCTCTCCTTGGGTCAAGTTTCACATGTGCCTTGTGAAGGTTTTGGTTGTTGGGACACATGCCTGTGTTCTGGTGAATGGAGCTGGATTTTTTCTTTCTGATGTGCAGTGCTACACCTAGTAGTGTATTTTGGTGTGTGTATAGGCTTGGTATGGCTTTAGGCAGCCTGTCTGGTAATGGATAGATTTATGTTTTTTGCTGAGGTTTTCATATAGGGCATCTGGCATTGGATTTTGCTAGCCTTAGTATCGAGATGGAGGCCTTTGGGAGGACTCTTGCCAATTAATGTTCCATGGGGCCAAGAGTTCTCTGGTGGTCTGAAGTCTTGGATGCATGTCTCCCACCTCAGAGGTGGTTCAGGCCTGACACCTTAATAGAGGAAAGACTCCACAAGCCATGAATCTCAGAAGACAAAATCCCAAGAAAAATGGTGAAAACAACAGTCAATAGCCAAGAATATCTTAATAAATTCACACACTTCAAAGAAAAAGAAGAGAGTCAAAGAGAAAAGAAGATGGGGAGAAAAAGAAAATAAAACAAGAAAAACAAGAAAAAACAAGACAGCAACAATGCCAATAAACACATAAGTGAAAATGAATACTAACAACTAGACTAGCAAAAATGCAAAATCAAAAACATGGACAAATGCAATATAACTAAATAGTACTGTAAAAATAGGGATAAATAAATACATTTATTTAAAACAGCATGATTTTAAAAAGGTAAAAGTAAATTAGCAAATAAATATTAAAGGAATACCATTAAAACAATACAAAGAAGCAAAAAAAAAACCACAAAAAAAAGCACAAAAAAACCAGCACATATATATCATATATAGAGCAGTAGTAGTTAAGAATGTCCTTCTGAATCCTCCATTATTCCTGCAGTGAGCACCAGCCAATCTCCTTAAATAGGAAGTCCTCCAACATTTCTAGGTAGGTCTTTGGACCTGCTATGGATACTGTATGGTCAGCTCAGATTCTTATCTGGCCATTTGCAGCTTGTATTTGCTCCCAGACTCCACAACTGCACCCAAATGCACAGTCTCAGGCTCATTGCAGATATTTAACCCACTGTACCTGAAGCTCCTGGAGTGAATTTCCTTATTTTCCTTTAGTCATACAGCCCTATTGTTTCAGTTTGGTTTGAACCTACCTCTACTTGTAGGTCACCTTCTGGTGTCTGTTTCCACCCAGACCAGAGGGAGCCAAAGTAGCAGCTTAGTAAAGCTCACTTGCTCTGTCAGGCTGGGGAGAGAGGAATATGAAATCCACTGCTGGGGTTTCTGGGTTGTTTCCAGTTTGTTAGAGTCCTGCAAGAAATTGCCACAGTCTGAGGTGGGTTATGTGCTCTCCTAGGGGAACCGGCCCCAGGTCACGTGTCCCTTGGCAGAGTTAAGCTGCAAAGGCTCCCAGGAGGGTGTTGGCAGCTACCCATGCCCACTCATGGCTTGGTGGCAGCTGCTACCTCTGGGTTTTGTACCACAGCATTAGCATTTTGTCTTCTGCCTCAGGCACTCACCCTGGCTTTGGCAGTAAACATGAGGCTGTGTTCCCCACCCGCAGGATTGTAAACTGCTGTCACGTCTAGTTCTGCGTTTGGCACTTGTGCCTGCTTTGGAAACAGCTGGGATTATCTAGCTCTGGGGTGGCACAATTCACAGCCACTGTCGTCTACCCATCCCACTTACAGCAACCATGAATGCACATTCCTGTTGTCTACAAGTGCGTGGGGCCAGAGGGTCCCCGAGGCAACAATTTCTTGCCTCTCGGAGAGGCCTAGGGTTTTCCCTGGGCCCCCTCTGTTGTGTCATACTAGCTCCCTCAGAGTAACTTCACAGCAGTCAACCTCTGTCCTCTTCCTGGGTTCCAACCCTTGAAGCTTGAACTCAACACCCAGCCCCCATTCACTGGGGCAAGCATGAAAGCCATTTATCACTTGAGAAGTACTGTTTACTTGCCACAATCTCTGTGGTGAATTCTTTCTGACTTGTCTACCAAGCACATCCCCTTCCGATGCTGTGTTCCCTTCTGAGGCTCTGAAGATCGCAAGCGTCTTCAACCATGAATAGGTTTCTGAATGGGTGGAGACATTTCCTCCTTCATGGCTCCCTCCCCAAGATGCAAGTCCCCATTCCAAAATCTTTTGTCTCTTTTGTATCTTTATCTTCAGCCCTACCTCATTCTGAGGATACCAGCTTGCCTTTTTTGGAAGTCTAAGGTTTTCTGCCAGTGCTTAGAAGGTGTTGTGTAGAAGTTGTTCCATGTGCAGATGTATTTTTGATGTGTTTGTCAGAAGAAAGGTGATCTTCCATTGCTACTGATGCTAAGTTGGTTCAGTCGTGTCTGACTCTTTCCGACTCCATAGACAGCAGCCTACCAGGCTACTCCATCCCTGGGACTCTCCAGGCAAGAACACTGGAATGTGTTGCCATTTCCTTCTCCGATGCGTGAAAGTGAAAAATGAAAGTGAAGTCACTCATTCCTGTCCGACTCTATGTGACCCCATGGACTGCAGCCTACCAGGCTCCTCCGTCCATGGGATTTTCTAGGCAAGAACACTGGAATGTGTTACCATTTTCCTTCCCCAACGTATAAAAGTGAAAGTGAAGTCATTCATTCCTGTCTGACTCTTTCCGACCCCATAGACTGCAGCCTACCAGGTTCCTCTGTCCATGAGATTCTCCAGGCAAGAGTACTGGAGTGGGTTGCCATTGTTTTCTCCATTATCTCCTTCCAAATTTTCTTCTTTATTTTTGATAACCATTTTTATGATTTTAAATGATAAAGAGTTGCTTCAAGCATTTCATCCAGTTAATTACCTATCTCTATTTCTTTAGTGTTTTATTCCCCCACCCCCAGGGTTTTATCTTTCATTTAGAATGTATTCCTCTATCTTATAATTTTGTTTGATCTTCTGTAGTTGTCTCTTGAATTAGTTCAAACAGTAACCTTTCTTGTTTTTGAAGGAATGTTTTTGTGTAGGAGCATTCCTATTCTGACTTCATGTGACTGGTGGGTTTAGCAGGAGGACTGGTACTGATCTGAGCAAGGGTTGGGTCTTCATTCAGAGTGCATTAAAAGCTGATGATTTTTCAGAGGAAGTCTGAACCTGGATGGGCTAGAGTGGAGCCTAGAATTGGAAGTAGCTTTTCCAAGGTTGAGCTTCAGGCTTTCTCCTTTTTGGAGATATTGCAGCTGAAGCCAGGCTGCGGTCATGATGGAAAGGTCATGCCACACTGGCTAGAAAGCCAAGAGCTTTTCAATCTATCTCTGTGATGGGACTTGGAGTAAGTTTGTTCATGGATCCTTACAGTTAAAATTTTAGTTTTCTATAGATATCCAGATCTCCAGGTCATAAGTCCCACTCATTTTCAAATCAAGTTAAGTGGGCTCATCTTTCTGTGCTAGTCTCCAGGGCTTGGATGTCCAGTGTGGGGCTTGAACCTCTCAATCTTTAAGGAAGACCTCAGAGATTTTTATATTTCTTTCCTTTTTTGGGTTGCCTGCCAGGGCATGGGTCCTGACTAGTTTGCTTCACTTTGCCTTTCACCCATCTTGACACATTTTTTTTTCCCCATTATATTTTTAATTGTAGAAGAGCTGTATTCTCAGTTGTAGAAGAAACCTGCTAGTTTTCACTCTCTTATAGATTTTCTCCATATGTAGTTGTAGTTTTGGTATATTCGTGATTGAGTTGAACACAAGGTTTCCTACTCTAACATCTTGATTCTGCCTTTAATAATACCTTATTTTATTGCTAAAATTCATAGCTAATGTAACTAGCGAATTCTTAGCTAATGTAACTAGGTTGTAACTAATTCACAAAGGGAATTCAATTTCTGCATGGATTTTTATAAGAAAATAAATTATAAGTCATCATATGTTATAAATATTATTTCCTTTAGGATTATAAGATTTTAACTGGAAATCAAAAATCAATATCAAATCCAGTATATGAACTTCTCATGGGAAAAACTTGGCATTAAATTTTTGACTAGTTGGGTGCATATTGAGAAAGCTTGCTTAAAATGTAGTCTCTGGTTTCATCAAGATCCTCAAATGTTTTATAGCCATGGTAATTTTTGAGAGGCATTGTTAAATCACCTTGCATAAACAATTATCTACTTTATCTCTAACTAAGATGAAGACTAATAAACCTGTTCAACTAGAAAACAAACTTTGAAATGAGCATTCATGTTGATGTGTGGCAGAACCAATACAATATTGTGAAGTAATTAGCCTTCAATTAAAATAAANTCAAAATGATGGTTAGCTATAATTAGGAAGAAAATGTTAAATATTCCATCTTGACCATCACACTATCTTTTCTAGCTTTTCATTATTCACACCAAGTATCATCATGAAAATTAATTCACCAATGTAACAGAGATAAATGAGCCAACACAGAACAGACAGAACTATATTCCGGTTCTTAGGAGGGAAACTGTCACATTGCCCTATTATATCAGTGACAAAAATGTCTGGACTTTATGAACATCACTTTATATATATATATATATATATATATATATATATATATAAATGGCAAAGTGATTTAACTTCAAAAGTAGTTACAAGAAAGTGCTTATAAAATACTTCCAAGGTGAAGACTGAAGATAAAACTAATCAAATAATCTGAAATATTTGAATAGTTTGTGTATGCTAAAGGATATTATTAACATTAACATAAAAATGCAATTTAAATAAAGCAAGCTAATAAGTCACAATATTCATATTTTACATATAAAACACCTACTTGGGAAATATCTAGTAGCATAAGCAAACATATACTCTCTCATTGTCATAAATGCATTTTAGAGGGTATCCTACTTTGAGGTCAAACTCTATAAATCTTTCAGATTTAGGTAGTGAGGGCATAAATGAGAAGTGTATATTGAAACATCATAGACTCTACTTTCATAAAGCACTGATATGCTTTCTGGGAGAAAACTTACTTAAAGGAAATTGCAAACACAGTCAAGGAGTTTGTTTCATTATCCAAGCATTGGTTATCAGAAGAGATGGTGATTCTTGGCATCTGTCATTAATACAGGCCACCTGTCTAGTTAGTGGAATTATGTTTAGATCATATAGAAATATTTGAGAAAGCTGCTTAAATAGAAAATTAATAAAGCATTAAAGGAAAAGCAGCAATGTGATGCTGATTTTATTTAATCATATTCATACAACTGGTTATTATACTCATATGTAATGAGTATAATTCAAAACTGTGCAAACCACAGAAGACCTTTGTTGTCGGTAGTCAGAAGTTTCCACATTAATGGAACATTGTCAGTGGAGAATAGTGAGAGGCTGTGGTGAAAAGCCAAAAAAATATCAATATCCCTTTTATAATTAATATTATAACAAGTCATAATATTAATAGCTACACGCCTGAAAGATGCTCTGTAATAGCTGTCTGGGCTTGTACATCAGAGCCAGGGTCGTTGATTGTCTTTCGTTTGAGAAAATGTAATGGAAAGTGAACAAAATACACTAATTATTAATAATAAAATTAGTATGTGCCCACAAATTGATTAGGCCATCAGAAATATTGTTAATCATGCTATTAAAAATAAACTGATTCCCAGGTCATGAATGAAAAAGAGTATTAGACTGTTTCTGAGTGGATCACTATTATTACTCTGGTGGTAGCTGACTGAAGGGAAACAGAGAGAAACTGTCACTTCTACATGCTTGCTATTTAAAATCATGTCTCTAACACACACCTCTGCACACCCATATATACTCACAGGGACATGAATGCAGAGTGAGTGAATCAACAGTCAGGAGCACAACTTTCAGGTAAATGTGAGATATTTCTATCAATCAGTTCAGTTGTTCAGACATGTCTGACTCTTTGTGACCCCATGGACTGCAGCACGCTAAGCTTCCCTGTCCATCACCAACTACCAGAGCTTGATCAAACTCATGTTAAATGAATTGGTGACAACATCCATCCATCTCATCCTCTGTTATACCCTTCTTCTCCTGCCTTCAATCTTTCCCAGTATCAGGGTCTTTTCCAATGAGTCAGTTCTTTACATCAGGTGGCCAAAGTATTGGAGCTTCACCATCAGTACTTCCAATGAATATTTAGGACTGATTTTATTTAGGATGGACTGGTTTGATCTCCTTGCAGTCCAAGGGACTCTCAAGAATCTTCTCCAACACCACAATTCAAAAGTATCAATTCTTCGGCACTCAGGTTTCTTTATAGTCCACCTCTCACATCCATACATGACTACTGGAAAAACCATAACTTTGACTACATACCTTTGTTGGTAAAGTAATGTGTCTGCCAAGAAGCAAGTGTCTTTTAATTTCACGGCTTCTGTCACCATCTGCAGTGATTTTGAAGCCCCCCCCCCCACACACAAATGATAATGTCTCTCACTCTTTCCGTTGTTTCTCCTTTTATTTGCCATGAAGTGATGGGACAGGATGTTGTGATCTTAGTTTTTTGAATGTTGAGTTTTAAGCCAGCTTTTTCACTTTCCTCTTTCAATTTCCTCAAGAAGCTCTTTAGTTCTTCTTCACTTTTTGCTGGAAGGGTATTGTCATCTGTCTATCTGAGGTTATTGATATTTCTCCTGGCAATCTTGATTCCAGCTTGTGGTTCATACAGCCCAGCATTTCACATAATGTGCCTTGCATATAAGTTAGATAACCAGAGTGACAATATACAGTCTTGATGTTTTCTGTTCCCAATTTGGATCCAGTCCATTGTTCCATGTCCAGTTCTAAGTGTTGCTTCTTGACCTGCATATAGATTTCTCAGGAGGCAGGTAAAGTGATCTGATAATCCCAGTTATTTCTATATCCCATGCCTTACTAAAATTCATCTAGTAAAGTGACAGGACTTGTATATTTTTAAAAACAACTGGCACATTTTTGAAAACCCAAGTAAGTATGAGAACAATGACAATTTAGCAGTTTGGTCATGATCACAGAGAAGGTACAAATAAATGGTCCCCTGAATTTTACCCCCAGAATGTTAGAGGAGAAATGTTTAGGATAGCATCTTATTTATTTGTTCCTCTTGGTCTTCCTTCATGAGTAAGCTAGATATGTTTTCTGCCATTGGCCTGATATAATCGAGTTGTACTAGTTACTCAGTCATGTCTGATTCTTTGTGCCACATGGACTAGCTGGCCACGCTTCTATGTCCATGGGATCCTCCAGGCAAGAACATTGGAGTGGGTTGCCATTCCTTCCTCCAGGGTTGTAACTGAGTAGTGACATGTGATTAAAAAAATAAGTCCTATACTTAATCTAACAATGAAAACTGCTTTCTCAATCCTTTGGGGTAAAATCTGAAAACTGAGGGGTACAATATATAGATCCAGATTAGCAAATAAGGCTAATGTGTGATGGAAAATCTTTTTCAAAATTGGATTAAAGCTTTTGGCTTCTTTAGCTAGCTAATTTCTCCTACTCTTCAAACCAGGATTTTCAACATGTCAAGGGCCAGGATCAACCATTCCCATTAAACAAACATGCCTTGCCAGATACTTTACACATGCAGAGTATTCACAAAATAAACATACAAAAATATAGGAAGGATCTTAAACTTCAGAATAAGAAATTCCCTGATTTAAGGAAATTAATGGAAATAGACTTAGAAAATTTTTAATTTCAAATTGAGACACAAGAACAAAAGATTAACAAAATTTAGTCCAGATTAGCTAAAACTAATCAGTTTCCACTTTCTTTTATTTCTCAGAAAATAAATGGAAAATAAGGAAAGCTAGAATTGAAAGCCATGTAGAAGAAATAAAATTTGATGAGTACTGGGAACACAATTATTTTCATATAAGAAAGATTGTAGACTATTAACTAAATGATTAATATATAGAGATTAGAAAGAAGAGTGTATCATCACATATGCTTCATTTGTGTTGGCTGAGGCTCTTCACTTAGGAAGGAAACCTAAAAAGGAAAGGCCTCAGGAAGTTGACATGTCATCAGGTGCCTCTTTAACTCATAATGAATATTCTAATACTAGAGGTTCAGTGTTGGTCTTCTTAGATTATATACTGGACATGCAGAGGTAGGAGGAAAATCACTAGTACTGGCTATTGGACCCACACAGAGCTTCCACCTGACATCATGACTCCTCTGTCCGTTGCATCGTTATTGGATGATCAGTTGATGATGATTAAGGGACAAAGTCATTTAGCCTATTTCATTGTTCAATGCTTCTTTCATGACAGAAGTTTTCTGGTGAGAATTAACGAGTGATTAAAAAAAAAAAGGAAAAACAAAACAACCTTCATTCTCATTTCATTATGTCATTGACACACCTCTACCCAGACCTTTGTGTCTTCAACCTTCCATATCATTTCCCTCTAAAAACCTGATCAAATGACTAGACCACTGGCATTGCTAGGAATCAGTATGACATTTTTGGGGGGGCTTTTCTTCAAAAAGTGGATGACAAACTGTCCAATTTGTAGGCAGGAAGATTTTCTCTCTTCACTGTCACTATGATGCAACCACTGTACATTTTAATCTTGCATTCATAAACATGTACCAATCTCCACTTTTTTTTCCTTCTTATTGGACTAGTTATACAGGACCTTCTGTAGGGTATCAGATTTGAGTTGGGACAGGGGTGTATATTAGTTTCCTATGGCCAATGTAGCAAACTACCCCAGGCTTGGTTGGTTAAAACAACAGAAGTGCATCTCAGTTTTAGAGACCAGAAGTCCAAAATCAGTTTAGCTTGTTGCTAGCAGGGCTATATTCCCAGTAGAGGCTTAATAGATTTTAATCTCTTCTCCTTCCAGCTTTTGGTGGCCACTATCACTCCTTGACTTATGGCCACATCAGTCCAATCACTGCTTCTACGGTCAAACCACCTACTCTTGTTCTTTGTCAAATCTTTCTTTGTGTCTCTCTTATAAGGATATGGTATACACAACATAACAATATGTTTTCATCTCTTTATTTGCTAATAATTGGATGTGTCCTATGAAAAGGCAGTTTAGTGAGAAAAAGTTTATAAAAACTAATTATTATTATTACATAGTCACTTTCACATATGCTTACCAATTTGATGAATTCATAGCCCTGTACTTCGTCAGAAGTGAGATAGATAATTTTATATAAAAACAGAAAATGTAAGATGAAAAACAATTACAAAAATTAGGCTATTTTCAATAATTATATGTGCTCTATCCAATAATTGCTTATTGAGAGACCGTTAAAAAAAATAAAAGAGAAAGGTACATTCTAAGTCCAAGGACCCACAAAGGTGAATACCAAATGTATATAATTTGCCTTTAAATAATTTATTAGAATTGATTATATATCAAGGAGTAATGAGTAATAAATTATGGCTCCTGATGTTTTGAATGATCCTGAGCTCTATAATTTTAAAGCAACCAAACCACCACCTAGAATAGAAAATAAGTAGTGAATTAATTTCTAAGCACATGCCATATACTTTGTTTTGTATCAACTCTATTAGAATCTTAATCACATATATCCCAACCTTCACATTATCAGGACCTCTGTTTACCTCACAAGACTCTGCATCTCAATAGGTGTACTTGGGCTTAGTGATCAAAATATTGTGGGTGTGGGTGTGGGTGTGGGTGTGCCTATTGAGAGAAAAAGAATAAAAGAAATTGTCAGGAAGAGAGAACTTAAAACATTTTTTAATTTTACTATTTATTTGAAAAACCAAATTAACTGGGAAACTGTTACTTTGCCTTCTGAATTAAGGCAGTATCTTTTAATTCCTGTTTGGTGTTCTTCAGCTGCTCAGTCATGTCTGACTCTTTGTGACCCCATGGATTGCAGCAGCCAGGCTTCCCTGTCCTTCACCATCCCCAAGAGTTTGCTCAAGCTCATGCCCTTTGAGTTGGTGATGTCATCTAGCCATCTCATCCTCTGTGATCCCCTTCTCCTTCTGCTTTCAATCTTTCCCAGCATCAGTTTCTGTTCTAAAGAGTTGGCAATTCATATCAAGAGGCCTAATTATTGGAGCTTCAGCTTCAGTATCAGTCCTTCCAATGAATATTCAGGGTTGAAATCATTTAGGATTGACTTGTTTGATCTTTTTTTTTTTTTAGAGGCACTCAAAAATCTTCTCCAACACCACAGTAAAAAGAATCAATTCTTCAGCGCTCAGCTTTCTTTATTCTTCAGTGCTCAGCTTTCTTTTTTGTCCAACTCTCACATCCATTCATAACTACTGGAAAAATCATAGCTTTGACTATGTGCTGATCTTTGTTAGGAAAATAATGGCTCTGCTTTATAATATGCTGTCTAGGTTTGTCATAGCTTTTCTTCTAAGGAGCAAGAGTCTTTTAATTTCATGGCTACAGTCACCACCAAACCACAATGAGGTACAGTGATTTTGGAGCCCATGAAAATAAAGCGTCACTGTTTTCATTGTTTCTGCATCTATTTAACATGAAATGATGAAAATGGAAGCTGAGATGTTACTTTTTTGAATGTTGAGTTTTAAGCCAGGTTTTTCGCTCTTCTTTCACCTGCATTAACAGGCTCTTTAGATCCTTTTTGCTTTTTGCCATAAGGGTGGTTTCATTTGCATATCTGAGCTTATTGATATTTCCCCCAGGAATCTTGATTCCAGTTTGTGCTGCAACCAGCCGAGCATTTCACATGGTGTATTCTGAATATAAGTTAAATAACCAAGGTGACAATATACATTCTTGATGTTCTTTGTTTCCAATATTGATCCAGTCCATTGTTACATGATTGGTTCTAACTATTCCTTCTTGGCCTGCATACAGGTTTCTCAGGAGGCAGGTTAGGTGGACTGGTATTACCATCTCTTTAAGAATTTCCCACAGTATGTTATGATCCACACAGCCAAAAGCTTTAGCATAGTCAATGAAGCAGAATTAGATTTTTTTCTGGAATTCTCTTGCTGTTTCTATGATCCAATGGATGTTGGCAATTTGATCTCTGGTTCCTCTGCCTTTTCTTAATCCAGCTTAAACATATGGGAGTTCTTGCTTAATGTACCTTTGAAGCCTAGCTTGGAGAATTTTGAACTTTACTTTGGTAGCAGGTGAAATGAGTGCAATTGTGCAATAGTTTGAACATTCTTTGGGATTGCTTTTCTTTGGGAATGGAAAGAAAACTGATCTTTTGCAGTCCTGTGGCCACTGCTGAGTTTTCCAATTTTGCTGACATATTGAGTGCAGCACTTTCACAGCATCATATTTTAGAATTTGAAATAGCTCAGCTGGAATTCCATCACCTCCACTAGCTTTTCTCATAGTGATGCTTTCAAAAGCCCACTTGACTTTTCTTTCCAGGAGGTCTGACTGTAACTGAACGATCACACTTTTGTGATTATCTGGGTCATGAAGAAAACTTTTGTATAGTTCTTCTGTGTATATTCGCCACCTCTTCTTAATATCTTCTGCTTCTTTTAGATACATACAGTTTCTGTCCTTTATTGTACCCATCTTTGTATGAAATATTTCCTTAGCATTGCTAATTCTCTTGAAGATATCTGTAGTCTTTCCCAGTCTATTGTTTTCTTCTATTTCTTTGCATTGCACACTTAAGAAGCCTGTCTTATTATTTTTGCTCTTTGGAATTCTTCATTCAGATGGGTATATCTTTCCTTTTTTCCTTTGCCTTTCATTTATTTTATCACCTGTCTGTAAGTGCTCCATAGACAACCATTTTGCCTAGTTTACATTTATTTTTGGGGGGGTTGATCTTGATCACCAACTCCTGTACGATGTTACAAACCTCCACCCATGGTTCTTCAGGCACTCTGTCTATCAGATCTAATCCCTTGAATCCATTTGTCACTTTCAATGTACAATCATAAGGATTTGATTTAGGTTATATCTGAGTGACCTAGTGGTTTTACCTACTTTCTTCAATTTAAGTCTGAATTTGGCAATAAGGAGTTCATGATGTGAGCCATAGTAATCTCCCATCTTGCTTTTGCTGATTTTATAGAGCTTCTTCATCATTAGTCTCAAAGATTATAATCAATCTGATTTTGGTGTTGACCATCTGGTAATGTCCACGTGTAGAGTCATCTCTTGTGCTCTTAGAAGAGGGTGTTTGCTATGATCAGTATGTTATCTTGGTAAATTTGTTAAATTTATCCTGCTTCACTCTGTACTCCAAGGCCAAATTTGCCTGTTACTCCAGATATCTCTTGACTTTCTTTTTTGGTGTGCATTATAGAAGGTCTTGTAGGTCTGCATAAAACTGTTCAACTTCAGCTTCTTCAGCATTACTGGTTGGCCATAGGCTTGGATTTCTGTGATATTGAATGGTTTGCTTTGGAAATGAACCAAAATCAATCTGTGGTTTTTGAGACGGCTTGGTCTCTTGTTCACTATGAGGGCTACTCCATTTCTTTTAAGAGATTCCTGCTCACAGTAGTAGATATAATGTTTGTCTGAATTAAATTCACCCATTCCAGTCCATATTAGTTCACTGATTCCCAAAATATCAATGTACACTCTTGCCATCTCCTGTTTGACCATACCCAAACAATTCTTGCTTAGTTGTTCATAATTCAAAATATGTTGAATATGAAATTAATTTCAATAATATGTAAGAAATAGTATTAAAAATATTATCCAAGTTGTTACATATTCTTTTTATAAATAAGAATGATTA
>SJYQ01004817.1:0-11397 GCA_006410935.1 Redunca redunca | reverse complement strand
TATCATATTAAAGTCAAAAGGTTTACAGCTCTAAAACCATTTTACCCAAGTATGGATTTTATATGACTCAGACATTCTTATTCTATCCTCTAAGAGTAAGAAAATTTCTGTAACAAGAAGAGAAAGTATGGTTGCTAAAAAAGGATACTAATTTTCAAAGCATCAACAAAGAAAGAACACAATAAAAGGGTTTGACCAATAAAGAAAGAAAAATTCAAGTTGCCTATGTATTCCTTGTATAGCATTGATTTACTCTCTCTCTCTCAAGGTCAACTCATTAGCTATTCCGGACTTTTACTGGACTACTGCATTCCTACATCTCTCCCATTCCCTTTTATTTCCAGCAGTTAATCTTTCCTTTGCCTAAGCCTTCATGGAATAAGTAGAGACAATTTGGTAGAGAACTCACTCAATTTTCTATGTCACTACTTGCTTCCTTGTGTATACACACACACACACACACACACACACACACACCCTCACATCTTTAATCAAAAAAGAAGTATCTTTCCATATGGACCACTAAGAAAGCTAATACATCCCCATCTTTAATATCATTAAGATAGTTAATCCCAGAGCCAATCCCCCTACTTCTGTTGTGACTCTTTTTACTCATAATTAAAGATATGCTCTAGGAGAACCTCTCAAAAAATAAATAAATAAATAAAAGCCCCACAAAGTCCACAGTCACACACACACACACACACACACACACACACACACACATACACACACACACACACACACAAAGACAGCTAAACAAATTAAAACTATTGTCCTTGATTTGAATGATTATCTTCCTTTCACCTTAGTCCAGGGAATAAGCTAGCAAGAATTCTGTGCACCATTTCTCCCTTTTTTATGCTCCTTTTTTACTCTCCTCTTCTTCTTTCACCTGTCATTCTATAAATCTGTCCCAGGAATGTATTATCAGCTCTACCATATGTTGAGAAGACACAGACAACTAGTTCCTTGTTGTCAAGAAGTTGGCTCACCTATAATGTAATAGAAAGAGATTAAAAAATGTAAACAAGTGGGTGCAATCTGGGAAAGATGAGAAGTCAGTATTCCACGCTGGGGGATCAAAAAAAAAGAGGAGAATGGGCCTTGAAAAGTTAGAAGATATTTACTTTTTGAAAAGGATGAATACATAGAGCAAAAGAGAAGTTCACTCAAGATAAGAGGTAAAGATAAAATTAGTGATTTTTGAGTGGGTTTACTAAGATAATAGCATCTGGTGCCATCACTTCATGGGAAGTAGACGGGGAAACAGTGGAAACAGTGTCAGACTTTATTTTGGGGGGCTCCAAAATCACAGCAGATGGTGATTGCAGCCATGAAATTAAGACATTTACTCCTTGGAAGGAAAGTTATCACCAACCTAGACAGCATATTAAAAAGCAGAGACATTTGCTAACAAAGGTCTCTCTAGTCAAGGCTATGGTTTTTCCAGTCGTCATGTATGTATGTGACAGTTGGACTGTGAAGAAAGTTGAGCACCGAAGAATTGATGCTTTTGAGCTGTGGTGTTGAAGACTCTTGCAAGACCCTTAGACTGAAAGGAGATCCAACCAGTCCATCCTAAAGGAGATCAGTCCTGGGTGTTCATTGGAAGGACTGATGCTAAAGCTGAAACTCCAATAGTTTGCCTAACTCATGCAAAGAGCTGGCTCATTGGAAAAGACCCTGATGCTGGGAGGGATTGAGGGCCAGAGGAGAAGAGAATGACAGAGGATGAGATGGCTGGATGGCATCACCAACTTGATGGACATGAACTTGAGTGAACTCCGGGAGTTGGTGATGGACAGGGAGGCCTGGCACACTGCCATTCATATGGTCACAAAGAGTCGGACATGACTGAGCAACTGAACTGAACTGAAATGAACTTGGGATGTTTGGAGATCTTCAAACAGTTATAAATGGCATCATGATGAGATGCAAGCATTAGAGATGGGAAGAAGTATGAGATAAAGCTAAAGAGACAAACAGATTAGAACATAAAGGATTTTCTTTAGCATGTGAGTTTAGAATATATCAAAAGGAAATAAGGAAAGAAGAGTAAAAAATTTTTTTTTCAGTAAATTTTGCTGTGTAACAAGCCAACCAATTCTTAGTGAGTATAAAACAATAAATGCTTAGCATTTCTCAGATATTCTATGTCAGTTACACTGTTCTGATCTGCTCTAATTCAACTGATCAATGAGGCCAAGTAGCAGTTCAGCTGAGATTGCATGGCCTATGATCGTCTAACTCATATTTTTAATAGTAGGCTTGATATCAGCTGTAGTATTATAATGACTTGGCTATATGTCTCTCACCATAGCTATCCATAGCTGGATAGTCCAAGCCTTTTTCCATAATAGAAATCTCAGACTAGCAAGAGAAGGCAAACCCCAGTGGAAAAAAGTGAATTTAAGTGTCTGGTTATATTACAGTGACATCATCTCACTAGCCAAACAAATTCACATAGCTAAAATCAGAATATATATGGGAAGAAATCACCCAAGAACATGTATAAGGAACTAGTGGCATAATTATGATCATTTATTAAAAACAAACTTGCAGAGCAAGGAACCAGACTTCTATAGCACAGAATGTCATATGTTGTTTAAGAATATTTTATCGCTAATTGATTGACCAGAATCACAATACATATTAGTCCTTGTCTTCTGCAGGTATGTTATCTGCCCTTAACAGTTGTTGAGTAGAGGTCAGAATGCAAATGAATATGTCTAAATATTTAAAAGTTATAAAACAAGCTGCTGCTGCTATTTAGTCACTTCAGTCATGTCTGACAATGTGGGATCTTGTGGATTCCAGCATGCCAGTCTCCTTTGTCCATGGAATTCTCCAGGCAAGAGTATTTGAATGGATTGCCATGTCAACCTGGGTCTCCTGCATTGCAGGCAGATTCTTTAGAGCTGGGTCATCAGGGAAGCCCTAAATCAAGATAACATGCATTAAACAAAATATAGACTAGTTACTACTTTGAAAGATGAACATCCATAATAACCTGGAAGAACAAGTTCAAAGCTGTGGGACTTCTTGGAGATCCTTGCTATATTATGGAGGCCAAGGTGAGCTGTTCCACAACATACCTTTTGTGCTTTCTGCCTCAGCTCTAACACTATAAGAACCCTCACCCCCATCCATTTGTTTATCAGAGTCCACACTTCTAAGTTTTTTCTTTGTCTCCAGACAGCAAAAAGTAACCTGTTGGGCCTACTATTGTAGCCAGTTGTGGGATGATCCTTTCTCTGCAAAATCAACATGGAGAAGAGAAATCTTTATGACCTGTAAATGAACTTAAAACCATGTGGGCAAGAAGTATGGAGTGCAGGCAGGACACACTCTATAAGTTAGGGCATGACCCCTGACCCATGCAGACTTCCTGCCCCTTGAATAGGAGTAGCTGAAAACAACATGACTAGGACAGATAACCTCTTGTTTAGTGTGCTGGTGGTTGTTTCAGGTGAGAAAATGCAAATATTTTTAAATTCTATTTTTACCATCATATAAACTGAACTCAAAGCCAACAACTTTGACTGGAGCTCACTGATGGATTTCTCTGTGAGAAGCTGTTTGAGGGCCGTGAACCTATGGACAGGATGTGACCATTCACTATGCCTCTTTTCCTTTACACCTATTAAACCACCATGGTGTTACTTTTGTAGCAGCTCAGCTATTAATCTAGCATCAATGAATTTTTAATTGTCTAAACCAAGAGATATTTCTCAGAACTTACCTCACCAGCAATAACAGTGTTTCTGATGGTCTGTTAATAAATTAGATTTTCCTGCTTTTTGTAAGAGTAGACACATGATGCAAACTGGCCAGTTGACCTATTTTATTCTCTTGGGAGAGTGATGTAACCCAAGCAGAGCCAATCAGGGTCCTTTTCCAGAATTTATATCAATGCTGTGGGAGAGAAAGTCATGTTCTTCCTCTCTTACTCTGGAATAAAAGATGAGCCTGGAACTGCCTGGAAGATTAAACAAGAATTGAGAGAGAGGGGGGAAGCAGAGAAATAAATAGAGAGAAAGTAATTCCTAATAATGTCTTAAAACTCTGGAGACAGCCATGACTGTCAGCCATCACCTAGACATTCCATGAATAGGAAAGGATAAATTCACTTATCCAGATATTAATTTATTTAAGTGGTTTGAGTTAGGTTTATGTCATTCAAAGCAAAAATTTTCTGTCATGTGGTATATGACATTGTTGAATATTTCCTTTGTTTTTAATTATCCTTTTCCTAAGTTTCCAACAAATGTTTCCCCAGTTGCCCCTACTGCATTTTTAATACCAAATTTACCTGTTTTCTTTCTCTGTCTGTTCCTTGAATGTGGATATATCTCAGCACTTGTTGTTTTCATTCTATAGACTCTCTCTCGACAAAATACCAGCATCCATTGTCTGTTCCCCTTTTACATCAGTAATGTTCAAGCCATGTCTTTAAATATAGAAAGCAGATATGAATTGACAGTATATTTTCATGCTTTAGTTTAGGAATGTCTTTCACTACCCATTCCTCAACTTCCCTTCCTTTATCCATATACTATTGTACATGACTTAATAGTTTGAGCCTGGCTTCATACTTTGATTCTTTGTTTTTTAGTCTCTCTTTTTGCTCTTTCACTACTACCATTCTTATTAATCCTGATGGAGATAATCTGATTTAAAAAAAAACATTCCTCAGCTCATTTTTTAGTATTGTCAGGTGATACATAAAAAGCTTACTTCTAGGAGAGCAAGATCAATCATTGAGGTCAGTGGTTCTCAACATTTAGCAGGCATCCAAGTCTCTTGGAGACCTTGCTAACACACAAAATACTGGGCCCCACTCCCAGAGTTTCTGACTCAGTAGGTCTGGGGTGGGACCTGGAAATATGAATGTCTGGAAAGTTCACAAGAAATGCTGACCTGGTGGTGTAGGCCATAGGAATAATTATGATCTAGACCATATTGTTTATTATTCTCATTATTGCAAACCATTGTATTATGCATTCTTCTTGAGTGTGGGAGGAGCCGATGACTTATGTCTAATCAATAGAACACTCCCACAACAATATTATGAGCCATATAATTTAGCTGACAGGAAACAGACAAATTCTCCTATTGCCTTGAAGAAACAAGCAGCTATGTTATGATTGTGAACTCCTTGTACAAAAGCATATAAGGGTGACCTCCAAGAACTTAAGGTAGCCAAGCAGACAAACAGTCATGCATCCACATGACTTGTTGTGACATAAACAAGTTGTGTCAACAACCTAAATGAATTTGGAAGGGGATATTTCCCCCAACTGAGTATACAGGTGAAAACAGTCCAGCTGTCCCTTCCTTGTAGCTTGTGAATCCTTAAGCAGGGGACCTAAATAAGCCATGTCTGGACCCATGACCCACAGAAACTGAGATTATAAATGTGTGTGGTTTGAATCTGCTATGTTTGTGATAATTTGAGTACAGAATCCTCTAAGAAATATTATTCTCAATATCGACCTCTCCAAAGCTTGCAAGATACAATTTAAACACCTTAGCAGGGCATTATGAGGCTTCTTGTGAAAGATGTCCTGCTTCCTTCTGTCATTTCCATACTCAAAATCCTGCACCTCCTGCTTAGTAGTAAGATATTAAAATTCTCTCCTGTAACCTGGAAACATGCTATAATAGATATACATCAGAACTTTGGATAAGTTTTCACTTTTTCTCATTTTATATTCTCTTCTATTCTCTTCAAAATTTACTTTTGATGTTGTCATCTTCCATGACCTTCTGTGACACCACTGAACTCCTGAGCCTATATTTTTTGCCTCTAAACACCATGTGTTTACCTTTAATTTTCGAGTTATCATATTGCCTTGTTAAGTTAGCTTGCTTTTTCATCTCCTCCAGGAGATCTCAACAACTTGAAAGCAACAGGTCCCTTTAGTTTGTCTGTATCCCATAAGCCTAGGGAGTTGTACCCATTCAGTTGTTCAACCAAGAGCAATGATTTGTAAGAAAATCACATGCATTTTTAGGATGATAATTATTTATTAAGATGCCACTAATGTAAAAAGCTAGGATTCTTGATAAAGGAAAAAATATATAGCATGGACTAAATAATATCTGAAATCATGTTGTGAAATAAAACATAATAGGAGGTCTTTGTCTAGTCATGGCAGGCGGGCGAAGCACTGAGTTTTTATATTTATATTTATATTGCCACACATCTAAGTTCTATATAGTTTTACATGGATAGACTCTGAATGAATCAACTATTGTTATCACTTTTGATGGAAGATATTTAATTTAATTATTAAGTAAATAGATAATTATATAGTTTAAAATAATACAATTTCAAGTGTGCTACACAGTGAATACATCATAGGGTTTTCAAAAGCCGGTGATCTATTACACTTTCTATCTCATTATAAATTTCATTCCTTCATAGTTTTCAGATTTATATTGAAAGCCTTCCCATGAGGAAAGCTTTTCATTCTAGTTCTATTGCTCTTCTCTTTAAGATGTATATTCTCCTTATAGGTATCATTCAATGTAAAAATCATATTGAAATCTTTCTCTTTTCCTTTCTGTTGTCCTAGACCACATTGTTGTGTTAGTCACTCAGCCATGTCTGACTCTATTAGACTGAATGGACTAGAGCCTGGCAGGCTCCTCTGTTCATGTGATTTCCCAGGCAAGAATACTGGGGTGGGTAGCCATTTTCTTCTCCAGGGGATCTTCCCAACCCAGGGATTGAACCTGTGTCTTCCACATTGTGGGCAGTTTCTTTACTATTTGAACTACCAAGAAGCTGGTCATATTAGACCATAGTGATAGGTCAATTTCCTGTAACAGTCTTAGTAAATAGTATTTGTAATACATAAACAGTTGCACAGGAATTATAATAAATAGGTACAGTTCCATAAAGAAAAGTAATATGAATAAATATTATGTAAATAAATATATTATTCTCAACAAGTCAAATCTATATTTTTTGGATAAGAAAACAGCAAAAATCCATACTTTCTGTGTGGATATCTACTGGCCTCCCAAACTTAATAACTCAGAAAGTGACTATATTTGAGATAGGGATTTAAATAATTAAAGTAGATCTTAGTCCAAACTGATTCGTGTCCTTGTAAGAAGAGGAGACTAGGACAGATAGAGAGGCACCAATGATGCACATGTACACAGTACAGGCCTTGTGGGGGCACCTCCAAAAGGTGACCTTCTGTAAGTCAAGAGAGAGATTTCAAGAGAAACCAAATTGTCTAGCACGCTGATCTTGAACATTTAGACTCCAGAATTGTAAAAACATAAATTTCTATTGTTCAAGCTACACATTCTGTATTATTTTGCTATGGAAGCCCTTGCTGGCTAACACATTCCAAACTAATACATACTAAGGGCACAATGACAACAATCTTAAAATAGAAAAAAAATGAACAACAATAACAAAACCCCAGCACATTTCTCACCCTTTGAAAAATGAAAGAAAAAAAATAACTGTTGATGCTATATTTTTTCAGAAAAAGTTTTATAAATGGTGCATAAGTTTGATCTATCCTTAATAGTGTCAGTGCTATTTCCTCTCCCTCAACTCTTTACCCTCTCTTGTTTTACCTTAACAGAAATCTACTCTGTCCTGTCTTACAGAATCACCACTCTGAGTATATTACATAAAAATTAGGGAAAATGATAACTGTATTTAATATATCTCTAAAGTATTTAGCAATACATAGGACAGTGAGGGAAGGAGACCCATTTTAAAGTCTATGCCAGAATACTGAAACAAAAGTAGACTGCATAAGGTGCTGCTGCTGGTAAGTCGCTTCAGTCGTGTCCGACTCTGTGCGACCCCAGAGACAGCAGCCCACCAGGCTCCCCCATCCCTGGGATTCTCCAGGCAAGAACACTGGAGTGGGTTGCCATTTCCTTCTCCAATGCATGAAAGTGAAAAGTGAAAGTGAAGTCGCTCAGTCGTGTCCGACTCCTAGCAACCCCATGGACTTAAGGCTACCAGGCTCCTCTGTCTATGGGATTCTCCAGGCAAGAGTCCTGGAGTATAACATGCAAAGGTTTACAAATTTCTTTATTAAATATCATTACAAAGACAACTTGATATTTGGTCTTTATGGTTAAATGATGAGCTCCAAGTTAAGAAATGTTGAAGTATTTTATGTCTTATAAACATGTATGTACTTTAACAGCTAAAAGCTTTCTTTATCTTCCAACCTTCATTATAATTGGCACTACTTAATCAATGGNCATTTTTCAAGGTTGATGATTGAATTTGTAAATGTGTAATTATTATTCAGATAAACAAAAAATATATTGTTGTCTATTAACACACTGCAAGCCTAAAGCCCTTTGTTAAACTCTTTATTTCATTATGAATGAAAAAATTCATAATGAATTTTTTTTAATTCTTAATATAAAGGAACAGTACTTTATGATCCTTAATATGTAACAAGACACCTGTTCTATACAAAATTTAATTCCACTAGTCATGTATCATTTTTTAAGGTTCTTAGGCTACTATGGTAGCAGATATTATATCTTGAAGTCATTGAGCAATATACTAGCTGACAAGCTCACTGAAAATTGAAAGACAATTTTCAATACTATGCTCCAACTAAATACCAATTTAGAAATGAAATTTAACTTCTGGATTCTGTTTTCACTTCTAAAATTACATTCCAAAGTTTAATAGTAGAATGGAATTTTCTGTAAGTTTCACATTCTCAGGTTGAGGCTTAGGTAAAATTTGTTCCAAAAGAATGGACATTGTTACTTAAAATGCAAAAATCATTTTTAAATACATACACAGATACAATTTTGAGGTAAGAAAAAGTTTGTAACATTTAACTTACCAGTCATCAGGGTAAATAGGAACAGATGAGATGGAAAAAACCACAGCTTCTACTGCTAAGGAAGGATGACCTGTACTTAACTATACAGAACCCTAAGTGATTCATTTTACATGTATGGAAATCTAACTATCTCTACCTGCTAAAGAATGCCAAGACTCAGGCATTAAAATCAAAGAGTTCATAAGCAACTGGGGAAGGAACAGATGAAACAATGACACCCCAGTGATGTAACACATAGGTAAAGGGTGCAATTGAGGTATTAGGAAAAATTTATTCCCGTGAAAGTATGTAGTTGAGAGGGGGTAAGTCTTGATTTCTTGCAAGAGGTGACATATAAAAAGCTTTAGAAAATAAGTAGAAAGTTAACTAGGGAAAGAATCATGTATAAAGACACAGAAGCTTGCATACCATGGTCTGATAATTAGAATGTCCAACATGGAGAGATAAATAGTCAACAGGAGAAATTATGCAGGTGTTTATTTGTAAAATCTATAGAAAATCACCAAATGGTAGGGTACTTTATGGTCAGGTATTATTGCTCAGGTTGCAACCATGCAACCAGTTTGCTACTTCCTATAATAAGGAAGTTCTACATTTGAATAGTGATTGAAACAGTCCTTTCTGTTTGGGGATACTTATAAAATGGTAATAGTAAAGTCTACCTAGTAGCTTAACTGTGATAAAAAACCAAATTAGGAAGAGAACAAGATGTGGAATACATCTATCTCCATGGATACATCAGATGTACACCTTTAGACACAGAATAGCTTCCAGAACACCTTCTGAGAGTGAGCAGCAGTACCTCACCACCAGAAAAGAATATATAGAACCACACAAAACTTGGTAGGAAGAAGGAAGTAGAGGAAAAAAGAGGAGAGTTAGTAGAACTGGACCTGCCCTTGGTGGGTAGGGGAAATGGAGCAGGGGTCTAATCCCTACCATCAGGCAATTCTTTGGGACAGAGGAGAAACATTTGAAGCTGAGAATGAAGCAGCTGATGTGTGACAATCTAAATGGAATGAAAATCACACAGATAATCCTTACTGCAGCCATATGTACCCTGGACAGGGACACAGGTCCCCTAGAAGGCACAGTAGCTGGGAGCTGGAGCATAGGGATTGTGGAGCAATTCCAGGGTGAAGTCTGCTGTTGACTATGGAGACATGGCCCAAGGGGACCTGAGGGAGAAAACTGTAGTGGGAAATGCCTGTGGAGGAAAACAGGCAGCCATGGAGTCAAGGCAATACTGAAGAGTCACATGTAAGGGGTAGAGCCATCACTGTAGCTTCTCTCCTCACACTGCCAGCACTGGCAACTGAACAATAGAGGCTGTCCCTTTAAAGTGCCTGATGTGCCAAACAACAGAGAAGAACCCCAGCCAAGGGAGCCCTTTAAGTGCCTGAATGGGTGGAACAACAGAGAAAGACAAGTCAAAGAGGCCTTCTGATCACCAACTGACAGAGGCTAGAAAAACTCTGACTGGGCCATAGCTCCTGTGGTTGAGGCACTTAGTGTACCTGTACACAAGGCACTTTCAGGGTCCCTGGGACCCAACCAGCTGCACCACGTTCATGCTCAATCCTCACTGGGGTAGAGCTGCCACAGGCTAGAAAAAGCCCTAATAGCACCATATCTCCTGTGACAGTAGTGCCAGCACTCCTATGTAGCCAGCATTGCCAGGGTCACATGATCCAAGCTACTGCATGCATGATCACCACGGGGACAGATGCTAGAAAAAGTCCTGCATCTATGCATGTAGGGTTGCTTTGATTGATCATGTCTGACTCTTTGCAACCCTGTGGACTATGGCCTGCCAGGTTTCTTTGTCCATGGGATTCTCCAGGAAAAATACAGGGGTGAGTTGCCATGCCCTTCTAGAGTATCATATTTCCTGCTTCCCTAGCTGCCAGTTCCCCTGAGTACCTGGTGATGCCAGGGCCCCTGTGATCCAAGCAGCTGCACCACTTCCACATCTAGTCCTTACTGGGGCAGACCTGAGTCTTCCACAGCAGCCTCAGGAACAAAACCCTGTGGATGACATACTTGCAGAGGTAGAGATAAAACCATAATTGAAACCCAGAGGCAGTGTAGCTAAGGAAGAGGACCAAACCCTTCCCACCATCTGAGCAAGCTGCATATTAAATCCACACAATCAACTAGGCAGACTCTGCCTATGGAATATATAAATGGAGAATTCCCATGAAAGAAAATGAGCTAATTCTGACAGTTGTGGACACTGGAGGTAAGAACACACAGGAGTAGGACCAGATAAGAGTCTAAGTTGTCCCCATAGTGGGTCCAAAGACCAACACAGTGTTGGAGGGCATCCTAGAAAGACGAGGTGGACTGTGATGCCCAGTGAGGGAAAGGACACAGACAGCAGAGAGTCAAGAGCTTTACAGACAAGCAAAAGTTAAGAGAATTTAGTATCACCAAACCAATTTTACATCAAATGTTAATGGGAGTTATATAGTTAGGAAACACAAGAGAAGAAAAAGGCCTACCAAAACAAACAAACAAACAACTAAGAAAATGACAA
>SJYQ01004815.1:7334-18899 GCA_006410935.1 Redunca redunca | reverse complement strand
TGGCACTGGTTCCTCCCCTGATCCATCCCTCTGATCTGTACAAACTGGTCCCGACCCTGCAGCCCCGAGAGGCCGACCCCGTCCCGTGGTACTGTGGTGCCAGCCCACCGCATCCTCATCCCTGGGGACGAGGACGAGCCCCTCAAGCAGCCCCTGAACTCCCACCTCATGGCCCCCTCCCCCCAGGGCCACAAGGATGACTTTGGACGCCTGTGTGGTCCTCAGCCCTTGGCCTCCTCACACTAGGCTGCTCACCGGCTCCCCCAGAAACCAGGCACACAGGAGACGGGGCAGGGAAGGGGGCCTGTGACCTGGGTAGGAAGGCTCAGTCCTCATGGACACCCTTCCCAGGTAGTTACCATTAACTAACTTGGTATACTAACTTGGTACACTTCTGGTGCCAAGCACAGCTTCACTTATGAGCTGAAACACTGAGATGCAGCCTAAATTGCCCAGGATGAAGTGTGAACTGCTCACATCTGCCTGGACAGAGAAGTGTGGGGTTTGCAGACTCTTAAATGTTGGTTTACATAGACTCCGATTCTCCATCTTTTAATCTACTTTGTCCATCATTTCCTCTATTTAGAAAAATGTCCTGTTTCCAGATCGATCAGAGTTCTTGTCTGCTAAACCAATGCTCAGATAACCTGTGGACTTGCTGCCACTGACGGGTTTTTTCCTCTTGGCTTTCGGTCACCTGGTCCTCCAAATTAGTGCTGGTGTCACGTACTAAAGAAGATGGGAGGGACTTCCCTGGTGGTCTGGTGGTTAACAATCTGTCTTGCAATGCAGGGTACCTGGGTTTGATCCCTGGTTGGAGAACTAAGATCCCACCTGCTGCGGAGCGACTAAGCCCATGCGCCGGCACGCCACTACTGAGCCCGGGCACCACCACTTGAGTCAGTGCCTCCCAGGGGAAGACCCGGCATGACGTAACGAAGACCCCGAGTGCTGCACACTAAGGCCCAATGTGGCCAGATGTTAAAAAAATAAATACTTAAAGACAGTAGGAGCAACGGATTGGGGGTCGGCTGACTACAGCCCAGTGGCCAGATACCTGTTTCTGTGAAGTTTTCTTGCCATGTCCACAGCCATGTCCATGTGTTTACACAGCGTTGATATGGAGACAGCAGAGTTCAGTGAGTCAGAGATCACACCTCCTGAGACATTTACTTATCTGGCTGTTTAAGGAAAAGTCTGGCAATCCCTCCACTAGACAACGTTCTGCTCCAGCACAACAAAGGACAGGAGACAACCTCACAGAGGTTCCCACACTAGCTCTTTAATTACCATCCTCACACATTCCTGAATCTGTCAGTCTTAAAGGAAAGATCAGCCCTCAAGTCTCCATTCTTTTCATGATTAGACAGCCCTTAAATCTTAAATTCTGTCAGTAAACCCAGCATGAGCCAACGCTTGGCAAGCAGTGTGCGCAGATGGTCAGCTATCGTTCCGTGGTTCTGCCCCTCTGTGGAATCTTAAACCCGCTTGCTTCCATTGCTTCTGCAGTTCTCTGACACGTTTAAAGAGATGATTTATATATATGGTCTAGCTTCTCTAGTTCTTAGTGGGAGCACTGATCTACCACACACTACTTCTTCCCGCTTGGGAAGTTTGTTTCCCGTGTTTAAACGTCAGTTTCCAGTTGTTTTTTGCTAGTAAATGGAAATACGTATTGAATTTTGCACACTGACCTGGTATTCTGTGACCCTGCTAAATGTACTGATTAGTTCTAGTGGATTTCTTACAGATTCTTTGGGATTCTGCATTTTATCTCTTTTCTTTGCTCATTACATGGACTAGGACTTCCTATGTGATGTTGAATAGAAGCGGTTAGAGTAGTCCTCTTTGCCTCATTCTCAGTCTTGTGGGGGAAAACATGCCATCTTTTACCATGAAGTGTGACGTTAGCCACAGAGTTCTTGTAAATGACTTATAAAGTTTAAGAAGTTCCCTTTTATTCCTAGTTTGCTAAGAGTTTTAAAAATTCTTTTCCTGCATCTACTGAGATATCATAAGCTTTTTCTTCTCTAGTCTATTGATATGATGAAATATACTCATTAATACTTAAAGGTTGAGCTAAACGTTTATTTCCAAGATAAACCCCATGTGATTTATCCTGCAAAAAAAAAAACAGGCTATTCTAAGACAAAGGCCCCACTTTACATACTGCTGGGTTCCATTTGCTAATATTTTACTGAGGGTTTTGTATGTATGTTCATAAGGGATGGATGATTCCCTAGAGGAGGGCATGGCAACCCACTCTGGTATTCATGCCTGGAGAATCCCCATGGACAGAGGAGTCTGGCAGGCTATAGTCCATGGGGTTGCAAAGAGTTGGTCGGACACGACTGACCAGCTAAGCAGAGTTTAGCTTCTTTAATAAGACATATGACTATTTATCTATGTATTCTTGCGTAAGCTTTAGTAATTTGTGTCTTTCAACAAATTTTCCCATTTCATTTAAACTGTTGAATTTATGGGCACGAAATTGTAGTAATTCCTTAATATTCTTTTTTTTTTTTTTTGACTATGCTATGTGGCTTGTGGGATCTTAGCTCCTCAACCAGGGATTGAATCCAGGCCCTCAGCAGGAAAAGTGTGGGGTTTTGACCACTGAACCAAAGGAAATTCTTGCCTTAAAAATATTCTTTTAATGTTTATAGGATTTGTAGTGATGTTCCCTTTCATTCCTGATGTCGTAATTTGTATCTTCTTTTTTTCTTCCTCACCAGTCTAGCTCAAGGTTTGTCAAATTTACTGATCTTTTCAAATAATGTTTTTGCTTTTTTCTTTAGTGTTTCTCTGTTGTCATTTTCTTTGATTTCTGCTATTATTCCATTTGTTCTGACTACTTTAGATTTAATTTGGTATTTTTCTAATTAACTTAGGTGAAAGTTTAGATGATTGGAGACTTTAAAAAAATAGATAAGCATGATCCATAAATGCTGATTTGCTGTGTTTTCATGTTCTGTAGTTCAAAGTATTTTCTAATTTCCCTTATGATTTCCTCTTTTATTCATGATTTAATATTTGTGGATTTTACAGATCTCTTTGTTACTGATTTCTAGAGTAATCCCATTATAGTCAAGAACATACTTTGTCTGATTTCAATTGTTTGAGATTTGTTAAAGTCCCAGAACATGGGATTTTGGCAAACGTTCCACACGTGCTTAAGCAGAATATGTGCTCTGTTGTTGGGGGCAACATTCTTTTATATGTTTATCATGAGTTAAGCTGGCTGACAAAATTGCTCAGGTTGACTGTACCCTTAATGATTTTCCGCTGTCTCTCACGGAAGGAGGGGTGTCTAATCTTTAAGAGGCCATTTGTCCTTTAGTTCTGTCAGGTTTTGCTTTCTGTATGTGGGAAGTACTATTGTTAGGCAAACATACAGTTAGGATTATTATGCCTTTTTTCATTTTTATGTAATTACCTCTAGTGATGCTAATGTAACCACTCTAGATTTTCTTTCAATAGTGTTTCCATAGTATGCTTTCCCCAGTTCTCTACATTTAACTTATCTGTCTCCATACTTAAAGTGCATTTCTTGCAGATAGCAAATAGTAATTTTTTTTTTAATTTCCAATTTGACCATCCTGTCTTTAGTTGGTGAGTTTAGATCACTTACATTTAATGTAATTAATGTAGTTGAATTTTGGTCTACCATTTTATTGCTTTCTGGTCATTTCCTTTGGTCCACTTCCTGATGCCTTCTGGATTATTTGAGAATCTTTTTAGTATTCCACTTTATTTTACCTACTGACCTTTATTAAGGCCCTATCTCTATTTTTTAATGATCATACTAAGGATTTTTATATACATGCCTATCCTTTCAGTTTATTTAGGTAGTGTTGTACCAATTCAACTAAAATGTGGAGGCCTTACCCCCAAGTAATTTCCCCTATCTTCCCCCTTTGTGTTATAGTTGCTGCACCAATTACATTTACATATGTTGAAAATCTCACAAGGCAATGCTATAATTTTTGCTTTCAAGAGTCATACATATTTTTTAAACCTTAAAGGGAAAAATTACCTTGTTTATTTACCCACATGTTTACCATTTCTGTTGTTCTCTCTTCATTTTCCATCTGGTGTCATTTCCCTGCAGCTTGAATAGTTCAGTATTATAACCTGCATAGTAAATTCTTAGTTTGCCTTCATCTAAGAATGTCTTTATTTTCCCTTCATTCCTGAAGCATATTTTTGCCAGATGTTGAGCTCCCATTGACATTTCCATTCTTGGATACTTTAAAGACACTGTTTCATCATTTTCTAGCCTCTGGTTTCTGATTAGAAATCTGTAGTCCTTCACCTTGTTGTTACTCTGCATGCAATGTTTCATTTTTATCTGGCAGCTTTCAAGGTTTTTTCTTTCTGTTTGATTTTTAGCAGTTTAATTATAATGTGACTTGGCCTGTTTTTCTTTGAATTTATCCTTTTTGGGGATTACCACGCTTTTTGAATTGGTAATCTGATGTCCTTCACTAATGTGGGAATTTTTCCTCCATTATTTTTTCAAATGTTTTTTTTTCTGCAGTAATTCTTTCTCTGCTCCTTCTGGGATTTTGAAAACACATGCTAGATGTTTGCCAAAGTTCCTGAGGTTCCCCCCACACACACACCCACCTACCCTAATGTTTTCTTTCTTTGTTCTCCAAATTGGATGATTTCTGTTGCTCTGCCTTCAAGTTCACGGAGTAGTTCCTTAGCCGTCTGCTTTCTGCTGTTGAGCCTGTTCATACTTTCTCAGATATCTGGCATTTTTTTCAGTTCTAAAGTTTTCAATTTGTTTATTGATATAGTTTCTGCTTTTCAGCTGAGACAGTCTATCTTCCCATCTTCAGAGGTATGTCTGACCCTCCCTTATACGATCAGTCACAATAACCACCTCAAGATTTCTGTCTGATAATTCCACCACCTGGATCACCTTGGAGCTGACCTCTGTTGACTGTCTCTCTCCTTGCATAATTCGGGGTTGTAAACTGGATATTTTGACTGTTATGTTGTGTAGACTCTGGGTCTGTCACAATCCTCTGGAGAATTTTGCCCTGACTCAGGAGCCCATCAGCCTGGTGCGTTCAGACCACAAGCCCCACTCGCCTTCGGTGGCCAGTGGTTCCACTCTAAATTCAGTTATCAAAAACTTTCTGTGCTGCTCTGGGTCTTTCCCGTGCACGTGTCACCTGCAGGTGAGCCCATGACCTGCACTGGTTTATCCAGAGCCCAGGTCCCTTTCTCCAACTCTCTCCTCTCCAGGACTCCTGCACTTCCTAGAACTTGGCTCCTCTGTCAAGAGTTTCTCTTGCCAGAAAGACACAGTTCTACCAGAGTTTTAGTTTGATGTTGCTGTGTGGTCCTGCAACTGAGGCCACCCAAGGCAAAAAGGAAAGGTAAAGTAAAACGGGAACGCCCTCCCTACACGGGTCGCAGCAGCAAGTCTGAACTTGCCTTCAATATCCACCTGCTTTGGTTCACTTTGCAGAGGCTTTAGGGAGCTGCCTTTTTTTTTTTAAAACTTGAGTTTTCAGTTGTGATAGTGACAGAGAAGGGCTGAAGCGGGCTTACGCTACCGTAACAGAGCTGGCCCCTCCATGTGTTACTTTAAAACAGTAGAAAAATAATCTGGAGATGATGCAGTTAATCTGAAACAATTGATTTGTACACATTTCTACTTTGCTTAAGGATTCAGCTTTACCTATTATTCAGAGATTCACTACATCCAAGCTCCCCTGCCGGTTGTGGGCCACATAGCCAGATTTAAAGTGTGTTCATGGGCATAGCGGGAACACACCTCAACATAATAAAGGCCAAGAATGAGAAACCCACAGTTAACATCATATCAACAGTGCAAAGCTTGAAAGCATTTCCTCTAAGATCAGGAACAAGACAAGGACACCCACTCTCACTACATTTATTCAACATAGTATTGGAAGTCCTAGTCACAACAATCAGAGAAGAAAAAGAAATAAAAGGACTCAAAATTGGAAAGGAAGACGTAAAACTGTCGCTGTTTATAGATGACATGATACTGTACGCAGAAAACTCTGAAGACGCCACCAGGAAATTACTAGAGTTCATCAATGAATTAGATAGTTGCTGGATACAAAGTTAATATACAGAAATCTGCGCACTTATATATATCACCAACAAAATATCAGAAAGGGAAATTAAGGAAACAATCTCATTTGCCATCCCATCAAAAAGAATAAAATACCAAGGGATAAACCTACCTAAGGAGGCCAAGAGACCAGTACTGTGAAAACTCTAAGATGCTGATGAAAGAAATTGAAGACAACACCAACAGATGGAAACATATATCATGTTCTTGAATTGGAACAGTGCATAGCAGCACTATTTACAAAAACCAAGATGTGGAAGCAACCCAAGTGTTCATTGACAAATAAATGGATAAATGTGGTGTGTATGTGTGTATATGTATATAAATGGATAAATGTGGTGTATATATATGTGTGTATATATATATATGTATAATGGAATATTCCTCAGCTATAAAAAAGAATACTGCATTTGCAGCAACATGGATGAACCTAGGGATTTTATGTAAATATATATTTTTTATATATACAAGTACACATAAACACACACACGCAATGGAATATTACCCAGCTATAAAAAAATGAAATACTGCCATTTGCAGCAACATGGATGGACCTAGACACCATCATACTCAGTGAAGTAAGTCAGACAAAGTCAGTAATGACATCACATATCTGGAATCTAAAAAATAATACAAATGAACTTATTTACCCAAGAGAAACAGACTTGGTAGGAAACAAACTTATGGTTACTGAAGAGGAAAGTAGCAGGGTGAGATAAATTAGGAGCTTGAGATTAACATATACATACTACTATATATAAAACAGGCGAAGAAAATGACAATCCACTCCAGTATTCTTGCCTGGGAAATCCTATGGACAGAAGAGCCTGGAGGGCTACAGTCCATGGGGTCACAAAAGAGTCAGACACAACTGAGCAACTCAACAACAACATAAATAAAATAGATAAGAACAAGGTGCTACTGTATTAGACAGGGAACTCTACTCAATATCTTATAACAATCTATAATGTAAAAGACTCTGAAAGAGAATACATATATACACGTATATTGAAATGACTTTGCTGTATACCTGAAACCAAACCAACACAATATTGTAAATCAACTACACTTCAATTAAAAAAAAAGCGTGTTTGCTGTCCCTCCCTTCCCTTCACGCCAGTACACTGAGGGCAGGCAAGGTTACCATGTCCCTGTGAGTCTGTTCAGTTGGTGGCACGGGCGTGTGTGATGCATCTCAGTGGGTCAGATGAACAGTCCATGGAGAATGGGACTTTCCTCCAGGACATCACCCTTGGAATAAGGAAGCAGCCACTTGCTCTTGTACAGACCAATGTGTTCTCTACACAATCTACAGTTAAACGTGTGTTAAATGCTACTGATTTGGAACTAATGGAGAGAAAATAAGATGAGTATATTTTTATATTATTTATTTAAAGAAATGTTTCCTAAGAAGTGAAGAAGGGAAAGCTACAGTACTAAGGTGACTCTGTGCTTAGAAACATACTGTTTCACACATGGCCTGGTGGCTCAGGTGGCAAAGAATCTGTGGGAGACCTGGGTTTGATCCCTGGGCAGGGAAGATCCCCTGGAGAAGGGAATGGCAACTCAGTGCAGTATTCTTGCTTGGAGAATTCCATGGACAGAGGAGCCTGGCAGGCTACAGTCTGTAGAGCTGCAAAGAGTCAGACATGACCGAGCGACTAACACTTTAAACACATGAGGACAATATATAAAGAAAGAGGTACGGAGACCCTCCCCCAGCCTGCAGATGTCACCAGGAAGGACACATTCCTCATACAGCTCACATTCCTCATAGGACTCCTCATATAGGAATCCTGCAGATAGCCGCAATCTGCCTGTGGAATCAGTGAGCACTTGGGAAATGCCGATCACGACTCTAGCCCAGCTATGGTGATGCCTGTTACATGAGCAGGTCAGCACTCAGGAGGCTGGGACACCACAGCCAGCGCGTGGTGCACTTTGTTTGCTTAAGCAGAACATTCAGAATCTAGCCTTTTCTTGCTGACTCGGGCGGCACGGTAAACATACGCTGGGGAAGGGACGGCGGCAGCCCACTAAGATACCCTACTGGTGAAACCTAAGGGTCTATCGAGGATTTAGTAGCTGCACCCACGGTTCCCCTGCAGAGTTCTCAGGCAAAGTCCCCAGATCGCCTTCAAATGCCTCACCGCCCCACAAGGTTTTAACCTGTCACCCCACACACTGGCCTTCATGGGACTTCACGTGCCCTTTGTTAACACACTGTCGGCGGCTGTGGTTGCCACCGGAGCCATCGCTGTGAGTGTTGCCACTCTCTTGCTGCCCCTCCCAGTGGAGTCACAGCACAGGAGACCTCTTCCCTCTGCTGCCTGGAGGCGGGGGTCAGCGCCCGCCACCCACTCACAGTGATGCCGTTATCAAGCTCACATTTCAGGACGGAATCCACAGAAACATCACGAAGACTGACGAGTACAGTGAAGGCCAAGTGGGTCAGGTGTTGCCTGGCCTGTCAGCCCCACCACCTCGCCTGGCTCAAAAAAAAAAAAAAAAAAAAAAAAAAAAAAAAGATGATGAAAAGAGAAAGGTAGGAAAGAACCATCAGGAAAGAAAAAAGAAACAGGCTGGATTTTGTTCCAAAATTTTGTAAGGATTTTGTTCTTCCTGTTTTTTTGGAGGGATGGGAGTGGAATAGAAACATATAAAATGAAGACATCCATTTCTCTTCCACACTGTCCTGGAGGTCTCAGCCAGGGAAATTAAGGCAAGAAAGTGAACTAAAAGGCATCCAGGTTGGGAAGAAGTAAAAGGATCTCTGTTTGTCATGACGTGATCTTGCATATTGAAAATCCTAAGGGTTCCACCAAAAACCTACTAGAGCTAATATATAAGTTCAGCATACCAAAAAAAAAAAAATATTGTATTTTTATACACTTGTTAACCCGAATAACCTGAAATTGAAATTAAGAAAAAAACCTCTATTTACAATAGCATCAAAAAGAATAAAATAATATTAAATTAAACAAGCGTAAAACTTATATGTTGAAAACTACAAAATTTTTTGAAAGGAATTAATGAATAAATGAAAATACACCTGTGTTCATGGATCATAAGACTTAATATTTCTAAGACAGCAGCACTCCTCAAACTGATCTACAGATCCAAAAAAATTCCCATCAAAATCTCACCTGGCTTCTTTTCAGAAATTAACAAGCTGATCCTAAAATTCATATGGAAATTCAAGGGACCCAGAATAGTAAACCCAATTCTGAAAAAGAACAAAGTTAGAGGATTCACACTTATCAATTTTGAAACTTACTACAAAGCTACAATAAGGATATAATGATTGACATAGAAAAACAGGATAGAATTAAGAGGCTGGAAAAAAAACTCTCACATTTGGTCAACTGATATTTGACAAAGATGTCAAGGATTCAATGGGGGAAATAACTGTCTTTTCAAATGGTACTGAAATAATTGGAAAAGAATCAGTCAACTTCCACATTAAAGGAACACAAATGTGTTCATCTTCTTAAAGAACCACTTCTAAAAAAAAAACCCACGTGTAAAAGAATGAAGTTGGACTCCCAACCAAACATCATATAAAAAAATTGACTCAAAATCGATCAAAGATCTAAGTGTAAGAGCTAAACTATTAAACTCTTAAAAGAAAACGCAGAAATAAATCTTCATGACCCTGGATTAGGTAATGGTACCTTAGATATGATCCCAAAAGCCCAAGCAACAAAAGAAAAAATAAACTGGATTTCATCAGGATTAAAAAACACTTGTGTTTGAAAAGATACTATTAAACATGTAAAAAGAAAACCTATAGAATAGGAGAAAATTTTTGCAACTCTTATATCCGATCAGAGTGTAGGATTAAGAATATGTAAAAGAGGGACATGCCTGGGGGTCCAGTGGTTAAGAGGTGAGGTTTCACTGCCACGGACCCAGGCTCGCTCACTGGTCGGAAACTAAGGTCCCATGAGCAGTGTGGTGCAGGAAAAAAAAAAAAAGAATATATAAAGAACTCTTGTAACTCAATAATTTTAAAAAAAACCAAATCCAATTAAAATATGGGTAAAAAGATCTAAATAGACATTTCTCCCAAGAAGAGATACAAATGGCCACTAAGCACAAGAAAAGATGCTCAACATCATCAGTCATCATGAAAATACAAATCAAAACCATGCTGAGATAACACTTGAGGATGGCTATAATGAGAAAAAACAGGAACGAGCTAGGGCCAGGCAGGATGTGGACAGAGGAGAGCCCTCACAATACGCTGCTGGGGGTAAAGATGGTACAGCCACTTAGGGAAACAAGCTTTGCTTCCTCCAATGGCCAAACGTCATTACATGACCCAGAGTGAAGTCACTCTAGGTTTATACCCGAGAGAGATGAAAACATATCTACACAAAAACGTGTACAGAAATGTTCACAGGCGCATCATTCATCACAGTGAGTGAACGGGAGCGACGCTAGTGCCCATCAGGTGCCGCACAGGCAGGATGCGCTCCATCTATGCCCGACGGCATCGTTCAGCCACGAAAAGAAACGAAGTACCGGCACACGCCACAACACGGACGAGCCTCAAACGCCACACGAAGCCGCCAGACACTAAAGGCCATTCATCTGTGACTCCACTTAGGTGCAATGCCCACAATGGGCAAACCCAGAGGGACAGAAAGCCGATCAGTGGGTGCCAGGGGCTGGGCTGGGGAGAGCGGGGAAGAGGGCGCTAGTTAGAGGTACAGGGTTTCCTCAGAGATGATGGGACTGTTCTCAAACTGACTGCTGTACGATAATGCAAATGACTGAACCGTACACTCAGTGAAGTTTTCACCAGAAAAAACCCACAAAGTGCAGCCCACTCTTCGCGGGTCACAGGGCCGAGCACCCCCCATCCACAGCACAGCTCCCACGGGCCTCAGTCCCTGCGCCCTTACTCTTCTGAGTTCATTTCAGAACTCTGGCTTCTTAAGGAGCGCTTACCCCGCAAGCCAGATGAGAGGAGAGTCCACACCCATTAAATGTCTTCCCTAGATCAGCATGCGCCTCCCTCAGGTATAGGTGTGAAAGAACACATCTCCCTTCTGACACCAGTCTGGGACTCCTCAGGGACAAGGGGGCGGGGGGCGAGTGGCGAGAACAGCCCTAGAGGGCCCCCCAGCCCCCAGCCCCCAGCCCGAGACCTGGGCCTTGGGGAGGCCTGGGCACCAGTGATGGGGTGGGGCTGTGTGTGGGAAGTCACTTGGTAAAGTTGGGGTTCAGGGGGTGGGGAAAATGACTAAGGAAGAAAGATCCGGAGTGTTCCCACTTTCTGAGTGCCCAGCCACATGGCCTTGAGGATGCTGGGGATCACGGAAAGCGTGAGGTGCATGCCAAGGTGGCAGCTGCCCCAGCTAAGGGGCGCAGGTGTCCACAGAGGAGGCCAAGGCTGGGTGTCGAGGCTTTGCCTGGGGACGCAGGCCAGCTCCACC
>SJYQ01004809.1:0-14429 GCA_006410935.1 Redunca redunca | reverse complement strand
CTCTCTGTTTAGTGGTCACTGTTTCAGATTAGCTCTAACCCCAGGAAAAGGAAGTGGAGATCAAGAGTGGCTAAGAACACCAGGCTGTCTGCCAACTGCAGGGTGGGGGCTGCCCCCAGCCCAGGAAGCCTTGTGGAGGGAGGAGAGACATATTCTCAGGGATCACTCCCTGTGAGTGCTCCCACTTCTAAGGGCGCTCTGGACAGGGAAGCCTCCCAAAGGGCAGGGTTCTGCGGCCATCACTGAACTCCCTGAGGTCTCTCGCTTACCGGGGGAGGGGCTGGCTGGAGGGTTAGCTGCACGTGGAGGTCTCAGGTAAATAAGGCCCAGAGAAGTTTTATCTCAAGGCTCCCAACAGTTTTTGTTTTGCTTTTAATATCATTGTCAACTTGGAAAAAAAAAAAAAAAAAGCAGGGAGTGGGGCGGGGGGAGAGTTCTGTATAAAATTTTAGATTTCAGACTTCTCTTAAAATCAGATCTGCCTCACCAGTCAAGCGGCCTGCCCCCTCCACCAGCAGGTGGACCCTCTGTGGCTCCCTCAGCCGCTGTGCGCCTCCCCACCCTGAGGCTGGCTGTCAGTGGGCTCTGTCAGCGTTATCTACCAGGCCCCAGAGGGATTTGAGGGTGGCCACCCCCTGAACAAGGCCTCTGTTTTACAGAAGACCTGGCTGGTCTTAGGGGTGTGTTTTTGTTTTTGGCTTCTTGGGTTCTTCATAGCAGCACTCAGGCTTCTCTCACTGCAGGACACAGGCTTAGCTGCCCCGCGGCATGTGGGACCTTATTTCCCTGACCAAGGATCGAACCCTCATCCCCTGCACTAGAAGGCAGATTCCTAACCACTTG
Source organism: Redunca redunca (assembly GCA_006410935.1). Taxonomy (NCBI): domain Eukaryota; kingdom Metazoa; phylum Chordata; class Mammalia; order Artiodactyla; family Bovidae; genus Redunca; species Redunca redunca. The sequence goes on along the minus strand of SJYQ01004809.1, from coordinate 13,586 downwards.
ACCACAAGGGAAGTCCCTGGTCTTTGTGCTTTTGAGCAGGGGAGTAACTGTTCATCCTGAGGGGTGAAGAGGGCCCTGGTTGCTGAGAGAAAGCTGGGAGCCTCTTCATTTTAAGGAACTAAGTGAGAACTTGGAGCCAAGATGGGGGTTCTGCCTTCTGGTACATTCTGGGGTGCTTCTCTGGCCTGGCTCCATTTTGATAAGGTTTTATATTTTTAAAGGGTTGTAAAAAAAAGCCCCAAATATTTATTATCTAGCCCTTTTTGTTACAAGCTTGCTGAGCCCTGGTTTTACGGATGGGAAAACTAAGCTCCAGAAAGGGAAAGTGACATGCTGCAGGTCACATATGATGCAGGAGATGCAAGAGACACAGAGCCAGTCCCTGGGTGGGGAAGATCCCCTGGAGGAGGAAATGGTAACCCACTGCAGTGTGCTCGCCTGGAGACTCCCATGGACAGAGGAGCCTGGCGGGCTACAGTCCACGGGGTTGCAGAGTCAGACACAACCGCAGTGGCTGAGCAGTAGCAAGACCACACAGCGGACTGGTGACTGAGCTCTGTCTGTGCCGATCAGCCTCCTGCTTTTCCTTCGCTCTTGCAGTGAGCACGGAGAGGTGCTCGTCAGCCCCGGGCCAGCGCCAGCCGTCTGTGAGTACAGGGGCTTGGAGGGGGGCCAAATGGACGCCTGTGCCCTTGATGGTGGCCGTTTCCTGACAGTTGCTTTGACAGTGCTATGTTTTGTTACCTTTTACCTGGGGATCTCCAAGCCCACGACTGAATTCAGAGAATATAGTTGCTAGTTTCTGAACATTTTCCCTCCTGCGGTTTGGCCTCTTCATCAAGAACTCTATGAATCAGAAAATTCAAGTGCGTGCAGACACACACAGGCATGCGTGTGGAAGGGAAATGACTTTTCTGGGTAACTGAGGGTTAACTGGAAGCCTGTGTTCTCTGCCTTGTTGAATTATTTTTTTTTTTCCTTTCTCTACAAATGATGAGCATTTCCCCAACTGAGTATTTTGAAAAGTTCCACCACTTTCTAAATATGTGACCTTGGTCAAGTTACCTAACCTCAGTAACCTCAGTTTCCTTATCTGTAAAAAATGCACCAAGCGCCGCCTCTCTAGGTTGTGAGAGGCACTAGAAAGACAAGTGTGTGCCTGAGGTGGAGCCGCCAGCACCGCAGATATTGTTCTTAGTGGGCCAGTGGAGCGGCCAGGCTGGCTGAGGCTCTTCGTGGGCATTTAGCATTATGCTTTGGAATCCGTTGTGCCTTTTGTACACGTTGACGTGGAGATTAGCCAGAATTGGCATTCATCTGCAATTTCTATCCCAACCAAGTCCTCCCGAAGAGATGGTTTTTCTTATGATTTGCTGCTTTCTCATAAAAGCCGGTGCCTGCAACGCACCAAGGACTCCTGTTCTGTCAGGACCTGAATGCTGTCTTTATCTGAGAAATGTCTACAGATAAAGGGCAGGGCTGGGGCTCAGCCCTCCAGGTGTCCCATCGCACTCCTCATCCTTTCTCATCCTCCCTACTCACAAGCCAGGACCCTCCCCCGGGCCGAGGGTAGCCGAGAAACGGAGTGGGGAGGCTTCGCGGACCATTGAGAAGGCAGGAAGGCCTTGTTGGGGGAAGACGTGGGCAGGTTCTAGATTCTCAGCAAGTGTAGGGCGTGCTGGGGGAGTTGGGGGCCAGGTGGGTCTCTTGGCCCAGTGCATTCTGGGAAGCTTTTTCTGACTGGCCCTCAGATTGAGGAGTGGAGGGGCTGCCCTCAGGAGGGGAGCCCGCAGAAGCCTCAGCTCCATAGGCTCGCTCCTGTCGTTTGCGGAGGAGAAGGAGGCAGCCCCAGATGGGAGGGCAGCCACCGGGCACGCCGCCCTAGAGGGGCCTCTTCCCTCTGGTCTGACCTCTGCTGCTCCAGCCACTTGCCCCTCAGGATGAGGCTGAGGGGGCTGCCGGTGCTGTGAGTCGGGGGGGCTCAGGTGGGTCTCTCGGCCCAGCGCACTCTGGGAAGTCTTCCACGAGTGGACTGAGCTCAGAGTCAGATTAGCTCCCTGCCCAGTCTCGCTGTGTGGCCTTGGACGTGCCACTCAGCCTCTGGGCCTCACTCTCCTCACCTGTAAAGTGGGAATCCTTACCTCTCGGTGTTGACTTGAAGACAGTGAGATTAACGTGTGAGAAATGAGCCTCGCGTGGGTCTCGAGGCTCATAGCCTGCCTTCTTCTTGGGGCTGGGCAAGCTGCCTCCGGCATAGGTTTGGTTTCTGGGCTGTAGACAAAGGTTTTCTTCAGTCCTCATCTCTGCTCAGCCCTCCAGAGGCCCCCTTCTCCCCCCGCCACTCAGCTCAGCCTGTCTGGGCCTCTCCACCTCTCTGTGCCCCCGTAGCCCACCTGATGGCACTGGTGACATAGATTTCAACTTCTGTTTACCCTGCAGCGTGCTCACCGCCCAAAGTCTAGTTTCCATCTGTCACCACGCAGTTGACCCCTTCATCCATTGTGCCCACACCTCCCACCGCCCTTGGCTTCCCCTCTGGTTCCCTCTGGTAAATACTACTCTGTTCTATATATCTACATGTTTTTGTTTAGTTTGGTTTATTCATTTATTGTGTTTTTGTTGGTTTGTTTCTAGATTCCACATAGGAGTGAAATCATACGGTATCTGTTTTTCTCTATTTTCACTTAGCCTCATATCTTCGAGGTCACCCATGTATTGCAAATGGCAAGATTTCATCTTTTTAAATGGCTGAGTAATATTCCTCTGTGAGGCTTCACTGGTGGCTCAGGGGTAAAGAATCTACTGGTTAAGAGGCAGATTTGATCCCTGGGTTAGGAAGATCCCCTGCAGAAGGAAATGGCAACCCACTCCAGTATTCTTGCCTAGGAAATCCCATGGACAGGGATACCTGCTGGGCTACAGTCCATGGGGTCGCAAAAGAGTTGGACACGACTTAGTGACCAAACAACAATAACAAAACAATGCTCCACTGCGTGCATAAACCATTGATCTGTCTGTTCATCCACTGACGTGCACTTAGGTTGTTTCTGTATCTTTGCTGTTGTAATTAATGCTTCATTGAACATGGGGGTCACATATGTTTTAGAATTAGTGTTTTTGTTTTCTCTGGATAAGAGCCCAAAAGTGAAATAGCCAGATTGTATATTAGCTCCATTTTTAATTTTTTAAGTAAACTGCATATTGTTTTCCATAGTGGCTGCACCAATGTACGTTCTCAGCAACAGTGCAGGAGCGTTCCCTTTTTTGCTATGTAGATTGACTCTTATTTATCCCGCCTGGGATTCAGTGTGCCTCTTCCATCTGAAGATTCATGCCTTTTTTTGATCCTAGAAAATTTTCATTCATTATTTCTTTGAATATTGCAAATGTTATTCCTGGCCCATTCATTCTGATTATTTTCTTCTATAACTTCTGTTGGTTGTATATTGAACCATATCATTTCATCGTCTCAACCTTTCTTTCAAATGTTCTCATCCTTTGACAGATTAATTTTCTCAGTTGTCTTCCAGTTAATCCAACTACATCTAGTCTGCTGGCTTGTCCATCCATTTTGTTTACAAATTTAATGTCTGTATCTTTCATTTCCTTGCTCCCTTTTCAAATCTGTTTCATCCTTTTCAAATCTTTTTTGTAGTATCCTGCTCTTTCCCTGCTATTTTTATTCTTTTATATATTTAAGTATTTTAGCATATCAATATGATCTTTCAGCTTGTCCTATTACCCCCAAGTTCTCAGAGATGATTTTTCCATTTGCTGTATTTGCTGACTCTCCTTCACAGTAGATAATTTTTTGTGTGTGTAATTTAATTGGTGTTTTTGAACTCATCTTCAGTGAGATTATTTTGCTCTATGGGAGCCCTATGTGTCCTGGGCTGTGAAAATGGCCTCAGAGATCTGTTTTTGTATTTTTTCATGCTAACTGCTCCAAGGGCTCATTAGAGGAATTTTTTAAAAATTTATTGAAGTGCTATTTCTTTATTGTTTTGCAACTTTTAATTTTATTTTAGGTTTTTGGCCTTGCTGCAAGGCATGCAGGGTCTTAGTTCTCAGACCCGTAGGGAAATCTTTTTGTGTTAATTTTTCAACTTGGGAATTCTTTGCCCCATAGAGAGTATAAATTTGGATGTCACCTCCATGGATAGTTCGAGTTTTCAGTTCTGGTCTTTCCCAAGGATCTTTTCTCCCACCCAGAGCCATAAACCAAAACAAGATTCACCGTCCGTTCCCTAAATTGGTGGGTGGATTATTTCCTGATGGGCAGCCTTTTCAGGGTTCTAGCTTATATAGCAATCTTCTTTTTAAAATATTTATTTACTTATTTGGCTGTGCCAGGTCTTAGTTGCAGAATCTGTGAGCGTTAGTTGCGGCATCTGGGGTCTGGTTCCCTGACCAGTGATGGAACCCTGGCTCCCTGCATCAGGAGCATGAAGTCTTGGCCACTGGACCACCAGGGAAGGCCCCTGTTTCTTCTTAAGGCCATACCTCTTGACCCTGAGTGGGTGTGGAAGCTTCAGCCCCTATCATTAGGCCCATGGTCAAGGTCAAAGCTCAACTCTGATTTCAAGTCCTCTATGTACACCCAATACCTGGGTGTTTCCCCACCCTTTTTTCAAATCCTACTGTGGTTCTAACATCCACTCTGAATTTCTCAGTGTTTTGGGGGGGAGGGGTGTCAGTGTTATTTCCATACACGATGTTGTCAGAATCTGAAAGTAGTGGTCATGAGGTTTAGCAGAGTCCCTTGGGGATTGCAGTGGGGGGCTGGAAAAATCATCTTGGGGGTTATATCAGTTCAGAGGGATAGCTGAACATCTCTGCTTCAGAAACAAACAGAGACCACAGGGTGAAGAGAAGGGGAGAATAAAGGGCCTGGAGGTGTGAAGGAAGGTCGAGGCTTCTAAAGCCAGGAACGGGGAGAAATCCCAGGGGAGAAAGAGGACCTTGAAAATAGTGGTTGGTTGGGCTCTGATTTAACTGTTCTCTGTGCTGAGTGACACTGTGAGTCCCCCTCCCCTCACACAGCTTCATTGTTAGAGCTTATCTGGGGTGTGCTGGGTGGGCTGCAGGGAAGAAAACCTCCATGGGAAAGGAGACCAGAGAGGGGGATTTGGTAGAAGGAGGCAACAGCCAAGAAAGAGTGGGCAGAGAAGGGAGGCCTTTGTTAGCCTCTCCCCAGAGTCCCTGGAGCCTTTGAGGGGAGGCACAGGCTTCCCCTCTGGTACTAAAAGGCTAAAAGGAGGGCTCAGGCTTTTTACTTCAGCTCTGCCTACCACTCCCCACTGGGCAAGGCCTGGGGGAGCTCACAGACAGCCCCACACTCAGAGCAACTCCCATAAACACAGGATCCACCCAAAGAGGTGGCAGCTCAATTATCCAGAAGTCTGAGCTTGTTTGTTTTTTCTAAGCCTCTTCCTCTGTCTGGAACAGACCTGCAAACAAGGAAATGTGGTTAAAAAAAACATGTTGCCGGGTACATGCACTGATTTATATATATATATATATATATATTTCACATGATAGTAGAATTTACTGTACACATTTCTACTTTGGAAGATTGTCATTCTTTTCAGATTTTGGGTGTTTGTTTGTTTTGGCCACAGCACATGCCACACAAGATCTTAGTTCTCCTACCGGGAATCAAACTCAGATCCTAGGCAGTGAAAGGGACCTAATCACTGGGCCATCAGGGAACTCCCTACATGTTCTGAGCTGTTGCCCATTTTTCAAATGTCTTTGGGACATTTACTCGGGAGACTGAAAGTGAAAATCACTCAGTCATGTCCGACTCTCTGCAACCCCATGGACTGTAGCCCTCTAGGCTCCTCTGTCCATGGGATTCTCCAGGCAATACTACAGTGGGTTGCCATTCCCTTCTCCAGGGGATCTTCCCAAGACCAGGGATCTAACCCAGGTCTCCTGAATTGCAGGCAGATTCTTTACCATCTGAGCCACCAGGGAAGCCCTCAGGAGACTAGTTATCCTTATTTTAGAATTAATGAAAGAGTGGAGAACTTAGGAGTCAGTTCTGATTCAACCTCTACTAGTTACTCAAACTTGAGCCTCAATTTCTGCGTCTGAAACACACCCAAGTCACACAGCCAGTGGTGGCTGAGACCCGACTCCACACTGCCGAGGGCACTAAGGCATCCTGTGTACTTAGCACAGGGCCAGCACATCAGGGGCCCAGGAAATGTTTGCTGACTGTCCCACTGAAGGACTCAGTGAGTTAATGAAGGTTTTGGAGAGGTCACACACGGGGGTGGACACGGGGGACTGGTGTCCTGTCGGGGTCCAGCCCCTGCAGGATCCAGGGGAACCCTCAGGACAAACGGGGCGTCAGGGAAGAGAATGATTTAGAGAGAGATAAAGAAAGAATGTCGCAGATAAGAAAATAGAGGAGAGAAAGAAAGAAAGACACGGGGAGACCAAGTTTCTTCAGTGAGCGAGGCCTGTAACTTTATTTTCAAAAGGGACTTTTATACCTTGACTTGTACATAGAGGAAAATGAAGGCTGCAAGTTCATGTAGAAGCAGCTCAACACTCTAGCAGTTTTGCCCTTATCAAAACCAGGATTTTTCTGCAAATCTTTCCCATAAACAATGTTGTGTACATTATCTTCTGGCCTTGGAGGCCTGTGAACATTTTATGACCCTCTTTTGATAAAGGCTGCTCAACCAGAAAACTTATTTTCCCTTGAAATGTTTTTTCTTTATATTTCTAATCTATGTCAGCCTCAGAAAATGCTAAACAGAGTTACATTTCTCACAGAGCAAAGGTGCAGTGAGTTACAAGAAAGAACCAATTAGCTCAAAGGTCTGATGTGGTTAATTTCAAGGCTACACTTGTTTTTCTTACATTCCAACTCTGTTAACTAATGCACTCCCAGGTGCACAGTGGATAAGACATATGGGAACTTAGCAGCAAGCATTTGCTCAACAGTGAAATCCTACACCAGCACTATTCAAATAGCTTTTAACTCTTTGAGAGGCTCTATGTTTTAGGCTTCCGGTGCCTCTCACAGTTGGGAGGCTGTGAACAATCATATGCGTAGCTGCAAGAGTCTGGATAAACCTGTCAGACAAGCTAGAATGCTAACAGAGGGGGTTTGATTTGAAATATTCCTCTCATGTCCAGGAGACTTATTAGCTAGAGCCCTAAGATGATTTTCTCCAGAGAAAGGTGGTCGGGGATAGCCCCCTGTTAATGTCAGAGGAGTTGGTGAAAGGCACAAAATAGTAAGACAGACAGATTCTGGTTTGGGGTAGATGCTCGAGCTGGTCCAGGGAGCCCCTCGAGTCCTGATCTGCCTCTGCCCATCAGATCTCCTCCCGTGGTGGCTCCTGGCAGTGTCCATTCACGGGTGAAGTGCAGGGTGGTGCCTGGAGCACTTGCTCGCAGTTAGTCACCCCAAGACCCACCTCTGCCCCCACCAAAGTCAACCCTCAGGACAAGTGAGACCCTGGAAACAGAATTTGAGGACCTATCTTCCTTGCATATATTTTCACACATAATCAGGAGCTGAGAGAGACAGCAAAAGTCAGTGGGTGCACGGCCCAGGGGGACAGATGCCCAGCTGTTAAGCCCTTTATCCCTGGAGGATGGGTCAGTTCTTATCTTGCAGCTGGAAGCTCAAGGGGAGGGTGGAGAGTCCCCTAGGAGACAGAATAAGCTGGCGCCCACTCTGGTGCTGGATATCTTGGGTCGTATCTCTGCCAGGGTGGAGGGAGCGCCAGGGGGCCTGGAGGGTGGTCACCCCTTGTCTGAGGGCTGTGCCCATGGCCTGGGCAGTGGACACAGTGACAAGGGCCAACACGAGCAGTGACTGGGCAAAAGCTCAAACGAGTGGAAAATAGCTTTTAAAAAATATATATATATATATTATTTATTTATTTGGCTCACCACTCTTAGTTGTGGCACACGGGATCTAGTTTCCTTGACCAGGGCCTCCTGCATTGGGGGCTTGGAGTCTTAGCTGAGGGGCCACAAGGGAAGTCCCAGAAGAAAGACATTTCTTACTTTCTGTTTTATTTCAGCTTTGGTGTGGGGCCAGAAGGCCCTCCGAGGGAAACTTGAAAAATTCTTCTGGAAAGCTCTGGAATGTGTCTTCCTGGCCAGCAGAGGGCATTCTCGGCAACACCGACTCCCCTCCCCATCCACCTGCACCCCCCACCCTCACAATGGATACATGTGGCTGGGGACCCAGGGTGCACCTGTGCTCAGCAGGGGCTCCCCGGGCAAAGCTCTCTCCTCCCTTCACCCTGTGCTCCTGGCTGCTGCCCCCTCTTAGCGCGCACCCTGTGACTGCTTCTCTCGCTGCAATACTCCTTCTCTCCTGTGGTAACAGCCGGCCCCCACTCCACCTGGACACAGAACTGTCCAGAATAAAGGCTGCCTTCCTAGGCCCTGTAGCAGGACGTGGCTGGTGGGATGTGAGCTGGAGTAAGGGCCTGGGTGAGCCTTCCTGTTGTTCAGTCGCTCAGTCATGTCTGACTCTCGGCAACCCACCAGCTTCACCAGCTTCCCTGTCCTTCACCAGCTCCTGGAGCCTGCTCAAACTCATGTCCACTGAGTCGGTGATGCCATCCAACCATCTCATCCTCTGTCGGCCCCTTCTCCTCCTGCCCTCAATCTTTTCCAGCATCAGGGTCTTTTCCAGTGAGTTGACTCTCTGCGTCACGTGGCCAAAGTATTGGAGTTTCAGCCTCAGCATCAGACCTTTCAATGCATATTCAGGATTGATATCCTTTAAGATATACTGGTTTGATCTCCTTGCAGTCCAAGGGATTCTCAAGAGTCTTCTCCAACACCACAGTTCAAAAGCATCAGTTCTTTGGTGCTCAGCCTTCTTTATGGTCCAGCTCTCACATCCATACATGACTACTGGAAAAACCATAGCTTTGACTAAATGGACAATAATAGAATGGGAAATACTCGAGATTTCTTCAAGAAAATTAGAGATACCAAGGGAACATTTCATGCAAAGATGGGCACAATAAAGGATAGAAACGGTATGGGCCTAACAGAAGCAGAAGATACTAAGAAGAGGTGGGCAACCTTCCTGGCTCTGCCCTAAAAAGGTGGGGGCAAGCCTGTGCCCCACCTGAGCCCTTTCCTCCTGATGCTGGCATGTGGCTACTGGGCAGGCACTCTGGGCCATGTGGAGGAGACAGGACCCCAGCGAGGAAGAGTGCATGTTAGAAGCGGCCTGGCCCGAGATTTCCCTGGTGGTCCAGGGGTGAAGACGCTTCGCTTCCACTGGAAAAGGCATGGACTCATTCCCTGTTTGGGGAACTGAGATCACACACGTATGGGGCATGGCAAGAAACAACAACAAACACGTGGACTGGCTCATGACGGCTTCACAGTCCCCTTCCACTTGGACTTGGAAGGAAATGGAACATATCTTAAGCAATTCTGAGCCTCTGTCACAGCCTACTGGACACAGCTGCCCCCTGGCTTCTGCCTCCACCCCTGACCTCGGACCTCCTCTCCAACGCTGACCTCCTTCCCAACAAACCCAATGGCCTCTTCCCAGCTGTCATCCCACCTGACCCCTGGACTGAGCCCGGCCACCTCCAGTTCCTCCCTCTGGGCTCATCCTTAGCTTCTGGATGGCAGGCACCTCCCCTGTCTCTGATGTTCCTCTCCATGTCCTTTGAGGGCCCTTATTCCTGTGCTTGTCCCTGACATGTTGGTTTTCCCAAATGCCATCTGGGGTCAGTTTGGGGATAAGGGCTAGACTGATCTTCTAAAAGGAAGGGTTAAGCAGGGGATACTGTTACGGCAACTCACTCCACTATTCTTGCCTGGGAAATCCCAGGGACAGAGAAGCCTGGTGAGCTACAGTCCCTGGAATTGCAATGGATCAGACTCAACTTGGCAACTAAAGCACCACTGTCTACCAGACTCCAAGCCAGGTATTTTCTCCTGGTTGGACACTGCCCATGCCACACGCTGAACTCGTGCAAATGTATGTGGGCCACTGTTCCACTCATGATGGCAGGCTGGGCCTCTCCCTCTGCCCCACCAGTTATCTTCCTCAGTTTCCCAAACTGGGCTCCTTGGAGTCATCTCTATGGGGCTCACGACGGGCCCTCACCCTTCTGCTCATCTGTGTCCTGGCACACACACAACTCCATTTCCAAACCTGCAGCTTGGACTGGTGGTGCCCCCCGCCCCCCCGGGAGATCTGCCTGAGCCAGGGGCTGCCCTGGCTGTGGGCCCTGGAGATGCAGAGTACTGGTGACTCACTCCCCAAAGAACTCATCTGGGGCCCCGGGGACCCTGCCCTGCAGCAGGAAGGCTATTGGGCAGACTCAAGACCCCAAGAAAGGCACTGATGTCCCTCCAGCGAGGAGAGAGCTGCCCCTTTAATGGTGAGAGCTGGTGTTTACTGACGGAGTTGTTGCCGGGGCTAAGCACTCACCCATTGCCTCCTCCTATCAGCCCCCGAGGTGGGTTCTTCATCCCCACCTTGCAGCTGAGAAAGCTAAGGCTCAGGAAGGCAAGCAGCTAGCCCAAAGGGTTACGGTTGTTAAGCGGCAGCCCTGTCTGGCTCCAAAGAGTGCAGCTTACCCTCACCCACTTCCTTGTCCTCCCTGCCTGCTAACTCTGGAGGGTTTATCAGATTCCCCGGCTCGACACCTCGGCACCACAGCTGGTCAGATCTCACACACAGTGGGAGAACTGGTGACTCCTCTGGTTGAATCCCCAGCACTGGCCTCTTGCTTCTACTTCTGCCTGGATCCTCAGGTGCCCTCGCGCCATCTGACCTGAAGGTTCACACATCTCGAGCTCTCTCCTATATCTTGAACTTGCCATGTCCCTCCCCTGTAGCTGGCAGTGCCTCCACTTTCCCCGGGGCTCCGTCCCTGTTCTCATCACCTTCTTCTTGCCGTCCCCAGCTCATCACCTGCTAACAGCTCTCCTCTCCCTGCCTTCAGCCCTCTGTTGGCCTGCCTTTGGACTGTTCTTTTCTGTTTAAATCTTTCTCCAAAGGAAATTGCTCCAGACCCCTTCACTCAAAGCTCCCATTCGGAATCCTTTGGCGAGTCCCTATTTTCTACAGAATAAAGTCCATACCCTCCTTAGCATGGCCTCTGTGAGCTGGTTCCCTGCTCTCGCCTCTCTCCACACCCTGGAGGACCCCTGCCCCACTGTCCCTGGGCTGCACAGTGCTAGGTGCCCATATTCTCCTTCTTCTGTTTTTTAAATTTTATTTATTTATTTTTAATTGAAGGATAACTGCTTTACAGAATTTTGTTGGTTTCAGCCAAACATCAACATGAATCAGCCATAGGTATACATATGTCCCCTCACTTTTGAGCCTCCCTCCCGCCTCCCTCCCCATCCCACCCCTCAAGGTTGTTACAGAGCCCTGGTTTGAGTTCTCTGAGTCATAGGGCAAATTCTCATTGACTATTTTACATTCGATAATGTATGTTTCCATGTTATCCTCTCCTTACATCCCTCCTTCTTCCTTAATAATAGAACCCTGTGTTTATCTGCTCCCTCAATAAAGACTGCATCTCTCAGTTTCCCTTGCAGCTATTTGTGGCCACATGACAAAATTCTGGCCAATAAAGTGTCAACAAAAGTGTTACATAAATCCTCCCATATGTCAACTTAACAGGGAGATGACTTAGCTGAGAGGAATGCCTTGGGGATCTTTCCCCTTCCTGCTACCTGGAATGCTGATGTGCTGGCTGGAGCTCCAGCAGCCTTTTTGATCCGTAAAGTGACCTTGAGTATGAAGGCTATCACTAGAATAGTGGAGAAGAAAAGTAGAGAGAACCTGGTTCCTTATGGCCATAGAGCTGTCACGATTACTTGCAACTTATTTTGTGTGAAAAAGGGATGAACACCTCTCATTTAAGCCACTATTCTTTTGGGTATTCTGTTATATGTAAGTAGTCCTAATTTTAATTGATAACAACCAGAGAGCACTGTGTGTGTGCAAGTACACTTCTGCGCCTTTACACGTGTGGTTTCCTCTGCCCAGAGTGCTTTTCTTTCTCCTACTGCTGTTTAAAGTCTAGTGATCCTTCAGGGATCAATTTTTAATATATGTTGCTCTACAAAATCACCCATTTCCTGTGCATAAGAGCTCCTCACTGAACCTGTGGTTTTCCCAGCCCTCAATCTGGCCTTCTTGTAGCACTTCTTTAAGTATCAGGGTGTACTTGAACTGAATAAAAGTCAGGTACTAGGCTTTCTTCATTCTCTGGTCACTTGGAAGAAAAGAACAGTGCTTGGCACTTAATAGTTCAGTTCAATCGCTCATTCGTGTTCAACTCTTTGTGACTCTATGGACTACAGCACACCAGGCCTCCCTGTCTGTCACCAACTCCCGGAGTTTACCCAAACTCATGCCCATTGAGTCGGTGATGCCATCCAACCATCTCATCCTCTGTCGGCCCCTTCTCCTCCTGCCTTCAATCTTTCCCAGCATCAGGGTCTTTTGTAATAAGTCAGCTCTTCACATCACATGGCCAAAATATTGGAGCTTCAGCTTCAACATCAGTCCTTCCAATGAATATTCAGGGTTGATTTCCTTTAGGATTGACTGGTTTGATCTCCTTGCAGTCCAAAGGACTCTCAAAAGTCTTCTCCAACACCACAGTTCAAAGCATAAATTCTTCAGCGCTCAGCCTTCTTTATAGTCCAACTCTCACATCCATACCTGACTACTGGGAAAACCACAGCCTCGACTAGACGGACCTTTGTTGACAAAGTAATGTCTCTGCTTTTTACTCTGCTGTCTAGGTTGGTCATAGCTTTTCTTCCAAGGAGCAAGCGTCTTTTAATTTCAAGGCTGCAGTCACCATCTACAGTGATTTTGGAGCCCCCCCCAAAATAAAGTCTGACACTGTTCCCATTGTTTCCCCATCTATTTGCCATGTAGTGATAGGACTGGATGCCATGATCTTAGTTTTCTGAATGTTGAGTTTTAAGCCAACCAAAATGGTATGGACCTAACAGAAGCAGAAGATATTAAGAAGAGGTGGCAACAATACACAGAAGAACTGTACAAAAAAGATCTTCATGACCCAGATAACAATGCTGGTGTGATCACTCTCTTAGAGCCAGACACCCTGGAATGTGAAGTCAAGTGGGCCTAAGGAAGCATCATTATGAACAAAGCTAGTGGAGGTGAAGGAATTCCAGTAGAGCTATTTCAAATCCTAAAAGATGATGCTGCGAAAGTGCTGCACTCAATATGCCAGCAAATTTGGAACACTCAGCAGTGGCCACAGGACTGGAAAAGGTCAGCTTTCATTCCAATCCCAAAGAAGGGCAATGCCAAAGAAAGTTCAAACTACCACAAAATTGCACTCATCTCACATGCTAGCAAAGTAATGCTCAAAATTCTCTGAGCCAGGCTTCAACAGTATGTGATCTATGAACTTCCAGATGTTCAAGCTGGTTTTAGAAAAAGCAGAGGAACCAGAGATCAAATTGCCAACATCCACTGGATCATCAAAAAAGCAAGAGAGTTCCAGGAAAACATCTACTTTTGCTTTATTGACTATGCCAAAGCCTTTGACTGTGTGGATCACAATAAA
>SJYQ01004804.1:89434-165514 GCA_006410935.1 Redunca redunca | reverse complement strand
CCCCTCCCCGCCCACGTTTCTGTAGCTGCGTCCACGAGTCTAAGTCTCTCCCTCTTCTTGGTCCTTCTCAGCTCCTTCCTCTGAGGGGTGGGTCAGCCTCTGTGTGAGCCCGTTGGCTGTGTAGTGAGGTGACTTTGCCTTGTTCCCCAACTGTGAAGTGGGGGGCCATGCTAGATAGGGTAATATGTGTAAAGCGCTTAAGACCCTGCCAGGCTCATATGAAGTGTCATCTATCTGTCTGCTAATATATTAAATATTAGTGTGTCTGGTATTTATTTCTGTTTCCTGTCTCTGTTCCTCACCTAGGGGTCTGAATTAGCCAATGGGTTTTCTTGTCCTCATTTTTTTCTCAAGCTTTCATCTGGATCCTGGGAGGGAAGCAACTGAAGGGGAGTTGACCCTAAGGACAGGGTGCCTGCTGGACCTCCACCTCCCACCCCTGCAGGGCCTCAGTCTGGCTCCTCAGGCCAGGCAGCCATCCCTTCTTTGGCCAGGAGGGGGCAGCAGACACTTGACTGTGCTGCCTGGGAAGGGGTGTGCCCCAGCTCACCTGGCCCTGTGGAGGGAAGGGGCAGGAGGGGCCTTGGCAAGGCTAGGCTGATTACAGAGTGCCTCCATCTGGCCTCTGGTCCTGTGTGTGTGTGTGTGTGTGGGTGTGTGTGTGTGTGGGTTTGTGTGTGTGTGGGTGTGTGTGTGTGTGGCTGTGTGTGTGGCTGTGTGTGGGTGTGTGGGTGTGTATGTGTGGGGGTGAGGGTGAGGTGGGGAGGGGCGTGTGCTGGCTGCCCTGTGGTTACCCATGTTGGGACGTGTACGGGGGGCAGGTGTGTGTTTTTCAATGTACCAGAACCACGGAATCAGAATGTTACAAGTGATTGTTTAATGGTCAAATCCTCTTCTTTAATGAGGCTGAGGGCACAGAGAAGGCAAGCTACTTGTTAAGGCTCGCACAGCAAGTTTGTGGCAAAGCTTTCAGACTCTTGCATGCTAAGTCGCTTCAGTCGTGTCTGACTCTTTGTGACCCTGTGGACAGTAGCCCTCCCAGGCAAGAATACTGGAGTGGGTTGGCATGCTCTCCTCTGGTGGATCTTCCTGACCCAGGGACTAAATCAGCGACTCCTGCTTTGTACGTGGACTCTATCCGTGAGCCACCAGGGAAGCCCCTTGAGACTCTTACCCTGCTGGTATTACTAGTGGGTGTTTGGGCACATACAGTCTCATTCAGAAACGGGGCTTTGGAGCGAGTGCCTGCTCCGTCCCTGGGCACAGCAGCTGCTGGCAGTGGTCCTGTCCTCCCCCTTCCTGACTCCCCTTCCAAGAGGTTCTGCCCCAGCCTCTTCCTCATGACCCAGCAGGTGAATAAAGCTAGGTTTCTGGACATCAGAGCTCTCGCAATAATAGCAGTAGAAATATTTGTCAAGGGACTTCCCAGGTGGTCCAGTGGTTAGGACTCCTTGCTCCCAGTGCAGGGGGCACAGGTTTGATCCCTGGGTGGGGAGCTAAGATCCTGCATGCTGCACAGTGGCCAAAAAAGATTGTCGAATAAAAAGATGAAAAAAAAATTTATCGAGTAGTTATTGCCATATGCATCAGATCATTCAATTACTTAATCCTTCAACAACTACAAGGGAGGTACCCTGACTACTCTGAATCTACATGTGAGGCAATGGAGGCACGGAAATGTTGAGTGCCTTGCCTGAGATCACACAGCCAGCAGGTAACCAGGCTGTCCTGAGAAAGCTCCAAGTACTAAGGATAATGGATCATACAATGGTGTGAGCCCTAGTTCCAGTGACCTGACTGCTTCCTGAGGGCTCACCGAGGGCTGAGCACTGTGCCAAACACTTCTCATTCCATGTGGACCCCAGTCCTCCTGATGACCCTGTGAAGGAAGTTTTGTCATCACTTTGCAGGGGAGGAAACAGTAAACAGAGGAGCTGAGCCTGAGTGGATCCATGTGAAACCCATGTGCTTGGCCATCTGCTGCTCTCAAACCTTACATCACTTGGGGATCTTGTTAAAATGCAGATTCTTGGGAATTCCCTGGCGGTCCAGTGGTTAGGACTCCATGCTTTCACTGCCGAGGACCCAGGTTCAATCCCTGGTTGGGGATCCAAAAATCCCATAGGCCACTTGGCATGGCCAAATTAATGCAGATTCTGGTCCAGTCGGTCTGGGGCTGGGCCTGAGATGTAGCATTTCTGTAAGCTCCTTAGTGCAGTGTTGAGGCTGCTGATGCACGATCACATGTCAGTCACTAAGGGTCTGTGGGTCCTCAAAGTCCTAGCACGATGGGCTCACTCTGGGCTTCAGTGTCCCCATCTGTGAAGGAGAAGCGGCACGCATGCGTCCGGACTTGCAGTGCAGGCTCTTCTCCTTCCCCACCCCTGCCTTACGCCGTCTCTATGCACTCGGCATCTCCATCTCTCGGAGGGGATCTTCAAGTCCTCCCGGTGTGCCCCCTCTGCTTTAACAGGTGGGGAAACTAGGGCCCTGGCGAGGGTAGGTTCTTTCTGACAATTACAAAGCACATTCATGGCAGATCCGGAACAAGAACCCACATGCCTGCCTTTGTCAGGTACCCTGCACTCCTCCGGGAAGGGATCCTCAGTGCTCTGGGAATCTGCAGGGAGGCTCAGCCGCTGGGCAGCGGCTGTGTGATGAGTGATGAGTCTGTATTACGGGCAACAGTGTCAAAGGGGAAACTGAGGCAGATGGAGGCAAGTTGCCCTCCTTGCATGGGTGCCATTGTGTATGTTTTGCTCTCTCTCCTTCTCTCTTCTCTCCCCATCTCTGTCCCTTGCTGTCTTTGCTGTCACTGAGCCCTGGGGGTTCCTAAGCTCCCCCGGCTCTAGTTGAGTGTCCCCAGCCTATCACCAGCCTGCCAGCACATGACTGCAGAACAACAGTGGACGGTGCTGACTCGCTTGTTTGGACCACCCTACTGTCCACTCCTGCTCAGCTGTATCTTTCCGTAGTCTGTGTCCACCTGGCCTTCTGCAGCAGGAGACCTTCAGGGTGGACAGAGCCCCTGAGGCGGAGCATGTGGGACTTGCCTTCAAGTTGCACCACTGGCATTCAGGTTGGTCTCTCTCTTGGCCTTTGGCTGGGGAGTAGGGGTGGGGCACCCATAACCCTTGGTCTTTTCATGCCACCAGCCCTGCCTGGTCTCCCGAGGGGGCTCCTGGCCTCACGTGTTTACCTGGAGGACAAGTAGACCAGCTGCTCACGGAGCAAGCCCCAGAAGCAGAGCTGGGTCCTGCCGCCCTCCTGGCCCTGGTTGGGGCTGGCTCCAAGTGGGGCTGGCTCTGGAAGACTGGGGGCAAGGGAGCTGGTCCCCGCTCCCTCTAAGACCCAGAATGGAGGGAACAGGAGCCAGCAGACTACTTCCTGGCCTCTTCCCAGGGACTCTGAGGAAGTTCCTTCCCCGAGGGTGGAGGTTAGGAAGGACTGACTAATGGAGTTGTTCATTTTACAAAATGTCTATTGAACGCTTCTTGTATGTTAGGTGCTGGGATGGACATTAGAGACTCGGACCGAACTCAGGTCCTAGTGAAGCCAGAGCCCCTGGACACAGGTCAGAGAGGGGACAGAGGCCCCTGTGAGTCATCATGGAGAGGCAAGGCCAGGAAGACCTTTCCTGGAGTCTGCAGCCAGAAAGAAACGAGAAGCTCTCCCTGAAGCTCTCCCTGACTGCACGTGTGGGGACTGTGTAGGTGTGCAGACGGCGACCTGGGCAGGTTGCTTAGCCTCTCGGAGCCTCATTTCCCTCCCCTGAAAAATGACAGTGTGAGGTAAGTCAGCAGTTCTCAGATGTTGACTCAGAATGACCTGCGGGCTGGTTAGAATCCACACGTGGGTCCCTCTGATCCATGGGCTCTGGGGTCAGCACCTACCTTGTTCCCCTAAGGCCATAATGGTTTGATGGCTGGACGGGTGATGGGGGGCTTCCCTGGCAGCTCAGGGGTAAAGAATCCAACTGCCTATGCACGAGACGCAAGAGACGTGGGTTTGATACCTGGGTCAGGAAGATCCCTCTGGAGTAGGAAGTGGCAACCCATTCCAGTATCCTTGCCTGGGAAATCAGTCCCATAGACTGAGGACCCTGGTGGGCTACAGTCCATGGGGTCCAAGGGTTGGACATAATTTAGTGACTAAATAACAACAACAGGTGATGGGAGTGGAGCCGGAAGGCTGTGGGGTCTCCCAGGGCCCCTCCTGCCTTTTGCTCTGATTCAGGGACCAGCTGGCCCCTGGGAGGAAGCCACTGTGCCAGGCACTGGGCTGTGTTCATTGAGTCTGGGCAGGTACTGCCACTCCCACCTTGGTGAGCGGAGCAGCTAAGATCGCCAGGTCCTCACTGGAGCAGGTCTGCGGCCCTTGTCTCCACTCTGCTCATTTTTCTTCTTTTTCTATGGATGTTTCCCTTTTCCATTTCCTGACCTTTTCTCTTGCTCTGCCTTTCCTCTCTCTCCCTATTGTCTGCAGTTTGTAATAATCTAAAATATTTTGAGACTCATCAGTCTTTTTCTGGAAAGTCCTCCCTGTCTTCTGCCCCAAGTGCCTCCTTCAAAGGGAGTTCATAATCTCCATTCCTTCCTCAGGGATGGGGAGGAATCATAAATCCCACCTTCCTGATGGCCACCTGTCCCACCTACCTCCCCCTTGCCTGAGGCGCCCTCCCTCTCATTCATTACCAACCCCCTTCCCCACCCCTGCTTCCTCCTGAGGTTTCAGAAGTGTTTGTTTGGTTCTTAACAGAGGCAAGAAGCCAGAGTTTATCCCTAGGGAGAAATCTTCTCTGATCCCAGCAGGAAGGATCGAGGTTAGATGCTCGGAAGGACTTCCAACTAGCTAAAGAGGACAGACCTGAAAGAAGGCTGTGGATCCAAGGGGTAAGTCTGGTCTCCATCTGGACTTATGACGCTCTCTCTCACTCTCTCCCCGCTCCCCTGTCTTCACACCCCCAAGCCCCTGTTAGGCTGAGTCTGCACCCATCCTCTGACCTCTTCATTGACACTGGTGTGGGGGCAGTAGTGGTCTTGGGCTCCTCAGGGTCCCATTGATGATGAGGGATGGGCCAGGGCACCCTCCCAACCTGGCCTTGGCCATCCTCCTTGCTCTGGACCTACGCCCTCACCACCCACTCCAGTCACTCTCTCTTTCTCAGGACAGGGGCAACAGAGACTCTGCAGGAGCCACCTCTTGGGAGACCCCTGTGTGTGCTGTTAATCTGTGGAGCCAGGAGTGTGCGTGCCTGCCTGTACTTAGGAGGTTTTGCGTCAGCCCTTGACACAGGGCTGCGGAGACACTTTGGTCTCTGTCCACACCTTGTCCCTGGGGCTAACTGGGGGGTATGATGAGCTCAGGGCTACAGAGTGGGTCTGTCTCCAGAGACGGGGCACTGGGAGCTGCCTCCCTGAGCCAGGGCTCCAGGGTCTCCCCCGCCTCCATCCCTGGGGGCAGCGGCAGGCAGAGCTGCCTGTCCTGCCTACGTATGGCCACAAGGGGGCTCTGGGATCAGGTTTTTCTCCTTTCCGGCGGAGCCGCAGGGATTCCCAGCAGCGTCGGCGCACTGAGCTTTTCTGGAAGTGCCGACCTTTCTTCTGCAGCTGCAGCTAAGTAAGGGGTCTCTGCCAGGCTGAGAGGCCACTGGAGGGGCACACTGCCTTTGCCCTTCATCATCCAATTCTGTCAGGAAGTCTTCAGCCGTCTACCCTCCATTCCTCTTGCTTTGAGGCGTAGAGATGGGGCTGAGTGAGTGAGCCCCATCTCCCCCCCCCTTTTTTTTTGTATTACCATTCCTTTTGCAGACTTCCTCTCCTCCCCATCCCCTGACCATTAGGGCGCAGACTCTGCTCTGTCACAGCTGAGCACTGGACAGGCAGCAGCAGCAAAGATGTAAGCTAGACACCAGGAGGGACTTCCTGACTAAGAAAGGCACAAGCCACTGGGTTGGATATCTGAGGGAGGCTAGACACAGGGAAGTTGCCTGTTCATCTGGGGGGAGGCTCTGGTTCTGTGGGAAAGGGTGACGTCCTCTGTGACCCCACGCTCCCACCTCTACTTCCCCAGTGAGGCTTAGAGAGGAGGGCTGGGTACTAGTGCCTGCCCCTGGGCAGAGAACCACAAAAGTTGCTGGATCCTTGGACTTCGGGGGTGGGGAAGAGCCCTGTGAGGGGTCATTCAGAGGAAAGCACCTGAGCTGGTCTTCCCACTGCCGTGAGCACTGACGGGAGGAAGGAAAAAATGGCAGCAGATTCACTGGTGCAAGGTGTGTGTGTGGGGGGGTTGCCCTTCCTGCAGTGGGAGGTGGCCCTGCACTCCAAGCTCCTCCATGGAGTGTGGAGGTGACTGCTACCCCCGTCCTCGCACCTCGGCTTTCCAAGTGGGGTGTGAAATGTCATCTGCCCCTTTTTCTTGTGTGTCTTCAACACCAAGAGGGCCCTGGGGTTGTGGAGAGAGAAGAGTTTTGGGGTTCGACCCCAGAGCATGAAGGCAAATGGGGTACCTCTCTGCTTCAGTAGCCCCATCTGTAGGATGGGAATGACAACTCCCGCAGCTCAGGGGAGCTTCGTGAGACAAGGTGTGTGAAGGGGCCTGAGGGCAGAGGCACAGAGGGTGCTTCTGTCCTCCCCTGGCCCCCTCCCACCAGCCTCACTGGTTCTCGGGCAGGAGAGATGTTCCTGGCTGGGGAAAGGGGACCAAACATGGTACTACGGCCACAGGCGGGGTCTGTGTTGGACATGCTTGAGGATCAAAGGCTTGGTCTCCCCTCTTCTCCTCCCGGCTCTTCTCCCCTTTGCCCCCTCACCCCACCTCTTTTCTTCCTGTTCCCTGTTCTCCCCTCAGCTCTATTTCTCTCTTCCTCCACCGTCCTCTCTCCTTGAGGCATTAAGCTAGGTGAAAGGGGTTGTTTAGAAAACAAAGAAATGTACATCCCGTACTCCTGGACCATCTCCTGGGACTTCTCGTGGTTCCAACGTCTTGGTCTTTTTTGTTGACCTCCCCAAGAGGTTGATGCTTCTGTTCATAGGCCTGCGCTGGGGAAGGAAGGCAGTGGTGAAATCTGGTCCAGTTAAACACTGTGTGCTCTGGGGAAAGAGCTGAAGAGGATGTGGTGACCCCTGCCCTTGAAGGACTCTCAGTTAAGGAGGGAGGCTGGGATGTCAGCACGAGTATGGGAAGTACTGACTTGGAGGATTCAATATGGTGCTAGGGAGCCATGGAGGAAAATCAGGGAAGGCTTCACTGAGGAGGTGATTAGTTGAGCTGGGTTTTGAGGGAGGAGCTGAAGTTTTCCTACTTCATAAAGGGGTGGGAAGAAAGCCAGACCTTTCAGAGGGACTCAACATGGGCAAAGACATATTGTTAGGAAAGGGCATATTGTTAGGAGGATTCAGGGAACTGCAGTAGTTCTCTGTGGTGGAACCCTGGAAGATTTTGGGAGACTAAAATCCCAATCTAGGAGAAGTTAAGCAATAAGACCCAATGGTTTGCTCACTGGCCAGAAAAGAAGGTTCCCAGAACATGGCATTGCTCCCAGGTAAATGAATGACAAAGAGAGAGTATGACAAGAAACACTGAGAGAGTGTCCTGGGCTCAAACTCCCTCCCTGCTTGCTGCCTATACCACCGAGCCTGGGAAACTTAACTGATTCTGGGTCTCGGTTGCCTCTTCTATAAAATGGGGACAGTGATGCATTGTCTACCTGAAAACCAGTAAGAGAAACCATGGGGTTTCTTGAAGTGCCTTCCAGTACTGAGAAATGTAATTTTATGATCCTTCTGGGCTATGTGCTCAGGGAGGTCTTCGTGGAAGAGGAGGGCTTAGTGATTGGCCTTGACGGATGCTAATGTGGAGTTAAACACAGAGGGGTGGGGAAGGCTGGGGGGCATGTGGGGACAAAGGTCAGAGGCAGGACAGTGAAAGTCATGTCTGGAAGACAATGTGTGGCTGGCAAATGGGGTTGAGAGGGTAGCTCTAAAGTAGGAGGGGAACTGCCCATTGGCTGGGCAGAAATGTGGCTTGTGCTGGCAGGAGGTGTGGGAGGGAAGACTGGCAGGCACCAGTGTGTGAGCCCCACCCTCTCCCCACCCCCAGCCCTCCTAGGGACTGACTGAGCTGGAGAGAGCCTGCAGTTGGAGAGACAGGGTGTGTGGGATAAGTGGGAACCGGGAAATGCAAATGAGATGCAAATGATATGTAAATCAGCCACTCCCCCCAGACCCACTGCCTAAGGTCTGTTTTGTCTGAGGTTGAGGAACTGGAGGGGGAAGGGAGAGGGTCCTTTCCGGCCTCGTTGGCTAAGCATGGCCAGACGTGGGGACACAGGCCATGCTGCACTTTCCCTTCTGCAGGCCTGGGAGCTGTCCCCCGAGCTGGAGCCCTGCCTGTCCTGTCCATCCCTGGAGGACTGGCCGGGTTCCTATGGGAACCTCCCAAAGCCCACAGGAAGTGTCTGAGTCTCCCTGAGATGGCGAGTGAAGGGCAGGTCAGAAAGATGACCTGGGAGAGAAGGAGTGACAGGGATGGGGCATGGCTGGGGAGGCTGAAGGGTAAGGGACAAGACGTGGAAAGGCGCGAGGAGAACGAACACTCCCGGGAAAGTGGATAGCTGTGGACCCAGTGGGCGACAAGCCCGAGACCCTGACCAGATAGACAGACGAAGAGAGCCCTTCCCATGTGTCCAGCCTGGGCCACGCCGCACCAGTGCCTCTGTTGGCTTCCTCCCGCCTGTCTGCCTGTCCCGGGCTGATGGTCCCTTTGTCTGTCTAGCTCTTTGTTTGTTTGTTTCTTGTTTGCCTGTCTCTCTCCCGGCTCCTCCTTTTTCCCCCTCTGCTGTCTGTCGGTTGGTCTAGACCTCACTATCTGCTGCTGCCTTCTGCCTTGTCCATCCCTCCGTGGAGAGAAGACTGCTCACTGGGACTGTGGGATCGTTGAGTCCTTGTCTCTCGGTCTCAGACAGGTTCTCGCCTTTCCTCTTCCTGAATTTGGATCTCAGTTTCCTCTTGTCTAGGGTGGGTCCCATGGGTCCCATACTCTGCCTCTTACTGCCTCTATAAGACTCAGGAATGTGGGCTGGTGACTGTGTTTATGTTTGTTCGGACACTGGAACAAAAGGTTTACTTCACTTGAGAGGTAACATTGCTTTTCAGCCTTCTAAGGACAAAGCAAGAAGAAAATAATGACTGCAGCATGAGGAACACTGGTTAGATATTCAGAGGGACTTCCGGATAGATAGGTATGGGAAATACTAGTATAGCTCAGCCAAAAGAGGTTAAGCAACCACCTTCATAATCTCCTATGGAGGAGCCCCTGTGGAGGAAGGAGGGGTGTTGGGCAACATGGACTTCCCTAGTCTGTGCAGTCTAAGGAAAGGTCTTTCGATGTTGTGACATAGCAGGGACTCACATGAGGAGGCTAGATTACCAACCTGCACACCCTCCCAGGTGGCCGGGGAGAGGGTCCAAGGGGAAAGGGGTGGAGAGGAAGTGCCGTCTATCTTCCCAACTCTCCCTGTTTCCCCACCATCTACCCAAGCTCAGGACCACGCCGCCCCCCCCCCGACAATCCATGAGAGATGGCTGCTGGGGACGGAGTGATGTATGTAATGTAGATAAAATGTCAGCAATTCTAAATGGGTCCGGAGATGCAGCCGTGGGGGGCGGGGAGGGAGAGAGGGCGGAGCAGGGGGAGAGAGGAAGGGAAAATGAGATGTGGTTCCTCACCACGATGGTGGCAGGGGCAGACACCCCCTCCTCCCAGCAAAGGCCAGAGGAGGGGTGGGCCCAGGCGGCAAGAACCCAAATGAGATTTTGAAGAGGGAGCTGGAGGGTGGGGGGTGGAGGAGAGGAGGCGGCGGGCGGGGGCAGTGGGGCCGGAGCTGCTGATGTATAGCGGTTTCATAACTTCCTCAGTATTAAAGGCAGGTTCATGGGGAGGGCAGCGCCATTAATCACTAGGCTGAATGGGGCTGGGATTTGCTGAGAGCCGCGCTTGCTGTCTGCTGTGCCCGCCCGGCTCAGGGCGGGAGGGGGCAGGCAGGGATGTCCCTCCTGAACTGAGGGGTAAGAGTCCAGGAGTCTATTTTGGATGTGGGGCAAGTGGGTCCTAGTGGGTAAGGAAGGGGCCGGGCTGGGGACCCTGGCAGGAAGGAGGAAAAGGATGAGGTGGGTTGTGGCAGGAGTCAGGGGAAGAAGGACAGGGCCTGGGGGGATGATGGGGGCAGTGGCTGAGGGGACCCTGGGGGAGAAAAACTGGGGTGGGAGGATTGTGCATTTGAACATGAAATTGATCACATGTAAATATAATGCAAATGACATGCAAATGAGCACAGGATTTCTCTGAGTCCATAGCTCAGACATTCTCTTCCTTGGGCTGAGAATTGGGGCCAATTTGCATCCAGTTCCATGGCCAGTGCAGTGTTTCTTTATTATTAATATTTTCAGAGGGAAAACACAAGGTCTCACTTGTTAAGGGGGAGAGGGAGCCAAGGTGAGCCTCGTCCACTGGGTTCCCTGGGAGAGGGTGAGACCATCTCCCCTCCCTCTAGGGAATGGTAGCATCAGGAAAATCGACAAGCCTGAGCGACATGAAGGGAGATGTGGTAGGACTCCTGGGCTATGGGCCTGAACTGATGGGGGCCTGAGAGGCAGAGGCTCAGTGGTGAGGCAGAAAGATGGAGAGAGACAGACAGATCCCCACAGCTCAGAGACAGATATGCAAACAAGACGAGGATGCCTGACATGTCCTGCGAAGTGGGCATTGTCATCCTGCCTTCTAGGTGAAGAATGAAATGCCTAGCCCAAGGTCCAGAGAGATGATGATCTTCCCAAGGTCCCACTGCTGATAAGTGCCAAACCCTCAACTCTGTGATTCCTTGAAGGTTTAGTGATCCTTTCAACCCACCATAAAAGCATCTCCAAAGGAGATAAAAACAGAACAGACATTCATATTTTCAACAGATATTTATTGAGCATCTACTAGGTACAAGGCAGAGAAGGAACAGGCAACCCACTCCAGTATTCTTGCCTGGAGAATCCCTATGGACAGAGGAGCCTGGCGGGCTACAGTCCATGGGGTCACAAAGAGTTGGACACGACTGAGTGACTTAGCATGGTACTAGGTACAAGACAGGGGGCCCGTGCTCAGGAGAGAAAATTTAAGTGTCAATCTCTAGCAGGGTTCATGAGACATTTTAGCAATAAGTGTAACTGAACAGTTGGTGACAAGGGTCACCAGAGAGCTACAGCTAAGGGAGTTTCAGGGAAGGCTTGCAGGGGGAGGTGGCGTTTGATATGAGCCTTGGGGAACAGGTAGAATGTTTTCAGAGGGAGAAATGGGGAGGGAAGAATGCTCCAGGCAAGGCGGGGCAAGATGGGCCATTGTGCAAAGGCAGGAGCAGGTGAGCGGGTCAGGCTGTCTGATGCGTGAGTATAGAGTGTATGGAGAGGTGTGAGGGAGCTCCAGCTGTGATGGGGATGAGAGGGGGCTCAGGACAGGAGCGAGCTGGGACAGGGATGGAACCCAGCTGGAGGTCAGCCGGAAGGAGAGGAGAGGGTAAATCATTCATTCAATCATGACTTCAGTAAACAGACATTGACTGTACGTGAGCCACACACCAGGGCTGTCCTGGTAGCTTGGGATGCCAAGACCAGGTGTGGGCCCTCCTTCAGGAAGCTGGGTCAGCAGCAGTGTCCTCATCAGCACACGGGGACGTGAGAGCGTGTCCCTCATGGTTGTAGCGCGAGGATTAGGTGGGAGAATCCACATCAAGTTCTTAGGGTGCTGTCTTGTCTAGAAGGGGCACTCAGTAAAGGCGGCTTCTTGCTGTCATCCTCATCACTGCTCTGGAAGGTATGAGATGGAATACAGAGTCAGGGAGAGGGCTCAACAGTCCCCTGCAAAACTTGGGGAGAGATGGAGCGGGGGTGGGGGACAGGGTGGTTAGGAAGGAAGGGGCAGATAGAAGGCTGCGGGACCAGAGAGAGCAAGTGACAAAGGGAGCCAGAGCCAGAGAGCCAGAGGCAAAGGGAGGGAAAGTGATCTGGAAGCACTGTAGGGAGAGGAGCTGGGCTGGAAGACTCGGTCAAGTCCCTGCCCTGTGGCTGGTATCCTGGGAGGGCAAGGCAGGACAGGGCCTAGGTTGGGGGTAGGTTGGAAGCTGGGGTTCTTGGGTCCTCTTCTCACTTGGCTACTTGGTCCCTCTCCCAGACTCTTCTTGACCTCTCTTCTCAGTTGCTCAGTTTGGCTCAATCTGTGGGAGACATACCTCCCACTTTGCCCGAAGTGCGACTTCCATCTCTTGTTGCAGGGCGCTGCGATGGGACGAGTCGCCTTGGCTGTCTGGCTGTCTGATATCTCTGTGGTTGCCTCAGAATTGCTCTGGACAACTCTCACACCACTCAGACAGACTGTCCAGCCTCCTGGCCCCGACATCTCCCACCACTGCATCAAGCCAAATTACTCAGCCCCCCCCCTCACCCCTGCCAGCCCCAGGCTCTGGTGAAATCCGATTAGTGAGGAGAGCACTGCGCTGGGCTGACAGCTCCTCCGATAACTGCTTCCCAATAAGCCATGCAAATCAACCCATCCAGCCAGTCCCTTCTCCTCTCCTGGGTACCCAGGCGTCCAGGCCCCAGGAGAGGGAGAGCACCTGAGTCGGAGAGACTTTGGAAGCTGTCACCTGCCTCCAGCGAAGGGCCATCAATCCATAAAGCTGGTTTGTGCTGCCTTGGGGCTGAGAAGGGGGTGATGGAGTGGTGAGCCTGGACTAGGGACCCCACCGGCTCTGTGTTTCTGTCTTAACTGAGAGGGTATCATTCTGCCCCTCTTTCTTGCCCCTTGGAAAAGAATTCTATGTACCCATTTCCCAGTAAGGTAGATGAAGGCAAAGATACAGAAGACACAGAGACAGGGAGATGACTAAACCTGTTAAGAAACAAATGGATGGATTCACAGCCAAGCTCCCCTTGGTTCTTCAGGTCCAGGAATGAGGTGGGAGCAGAACCCATGGGACCTGCGGATGGCTTTCTCCATTTGTGAGTCCCCTCCCCCACCCCACCAGCCTGGGGGAGAAACATCAAGTGCTAAGTCACTGCAAGCTCTGGGATGTGGCTGTGATATGATGTATCTTTGGAGGCATGGGGAGCCTGATCAAGCCCTGAGACTGCAGCCTGTACCAAGGAGGACAGGTCTTTGCGGTGCAGTGGTCCTTGCTCACCTCATGCATCAGAGAAAGTGTCAGTGAAAGTGTTAGTCACTCAGTCATGCCTGACTCTTTGTGACCCAGATCCCATGGACTGTAGCCTGCCAGACAAAGAGTCCATGGGATTCTCCAGGCAAGAATACTGGAGCGGGTAGCCATTTTCTTCTCCAAGGGATCTTCCTTACCCAGGGATTGAACCTGAGTCTCCCACTTGTGGGCAGATTCTTTACCATTTGAGCCACCAGGGAAGCCGAGACTCCTTGCCACCTCTCTAAATCAAGGTCCTTTAAAGGGCTTGTTCATGCCTCTTCTTTAATGCCTTTCCTTCCTCCAGCTTCCCCTCATCCCATCTCCTGTTGACTTTGGTGACCTGAAACCACTTTCCTCGCAATCCTGAACTTCCATCCCCCAAATCTAGCTCATTTCTTTGTGGATATATCCAGGGACGAGGAGTTGCCTAGTCTTGTCCTCATGTCTGTGTGTCTGATGTGGCTCTGTGGCCTGGATCTGGGGTCCTCAGACTAGCACCTGCCTGAGGTCCTAGCATATGGCCATAACGAAGCAACAACAACTATGGACCTTTATGGATCTCCAGTCCTGTGCTACCCACTGTACTAAGCACCTTACGTAATTAAGTCATTTAATTATCACAAAAGAAGACATGGATTACAGTCATCATCCCATTTTATAGTTGTGCTAACTGAGGCAGAAAGAAATTAAGCCACTTGCCCCAAGTCACCACTAGTAAGTGGCAGAGCTGAGATTCAAATACAGGCGGTCTGAGTCCAGAGACCACACTCTAAAGTCCTCTGCTACATCGCCTCTCCACTCCAATGCCTTTAAATGTTTATTGGGCAACTGAGACAGCCCCCAGTGCATTGAGGCAGAGGGTCATAGCTACACTGAAAGTCAAACACCTGAAGCTTTTGGGGTTCCCAAGGACACAGGTGGCAGGAGCTAACAGGGTGATACCTGGTGCTTGGCGAGGGGGAAACATGGCCCTCACCTTCTCCAATCTCCATAGCTATTTTTTGCATTGGAGCCTTCCAACTAGACAGCTCCCTGCTCCTCCCCTAGGAGCCTGGACATAGCAGGGAACGGGCTGAAAGATCAGCCTAGAAGCCCAAGTGAGCTGGGTGTCAGAGCTAGGACCTCCGGAGGCCGATAGATGGCGCTCGTGGCCCAATACAATCCAGGCAGCCCAAGAAAACCAAGGGAAAATAAGCCAGCAGGTTAACCCCTTACCACCTGGGCTCCAGCTCCAGAAGCAGGCTGGTGGGCAGCTGAGGACCCTCCCCCAAACCCGGCTGGCCCCCAGAGAGTGACCTGACTCTCTAGGCTCTGCCCAAGCCACAGCTTGGGTCTGCTTCTGCTCCTTGCCCACAAGCTCTATCCATGGATACCAGCCAGCCCCTTGGAGACTTCTCAGAGGGCCAGGAGACTGACATGGACAAGGCAGGGTGGGAGGCCCCACCCCAGCCCAAGTGTCATGTCTCAGGCTCCATCTCTTAAAAGTCTACGGATCTCTGTCTCTAATCAGCCCCACTTTGGGAGAGCTCCTCACGTCCATCTTTCCTGAGAGGGACTCACCAGGTGGGGAGGAGTAGCGTGGACCAGAGACACAGACGGCCCTCAGGCCCCTCTAGGATCAGCTACAGGGACTGCAGGTTGCCCAAGACTTAGTTTCTCCCCTTGTCGGGACTCCCTATCTTTGGGTTCCCAGGGGTGAATGGGCTTATAGGGACAGAAACAGTTATGTAGCCCGTCCAGGAAGATGGAATCGTGGGTCGGGGTTCTGGGGATCCCTGCTTGCCTGTCAGTCACTTCACTCATTACTGTCCTGCCAGCTGATCTGGAGTGTGGAGAGGCTGCTATAATGGCAACCTGGTGGTGCTTGGCAGCAAGGGGTGAAGGGTGGGGCGGCAGGAAGGTGGTCAAAGGGATGGCGAGGTTCCTAGATGTTTTTAAAAATTTTTGGCCAAGCCGTGGTGCAGCTTGTGGGATCTTGGTTCCCTGACCAGGGGCTGAATCTGGGACCACAACAGTGAGAGCACTGAGTCATAACCACTGGGCCATCAGGGAATTCCCTCCTAGAATTCTTAGGCAATAAGAGAATGCCACCAGCATGGTTCCCCTCTCTGCCTAATTTTTGTTTAGAAACACAGAAACACATAGATCTACTGAGATAGAGACGCCTGAGTGAAGAGCCAGTCAGAAGGTCAGGATACTCTTATTTCACTTATTCCAGAGAAAAAAGCAGAGACAGGGAGATAGATGTACACAGAAGGAGAGAGAGACAATACAAGAGACTAGGGATAGAGATACATATACATAGGCAGAGAGAGTCAAAGACACAGAGAGGGAGAGAATCTGGCACAAATGAAACCTCAGGAAATAATGGACTTTGTTGAAGGGGGTGATTAATTCAGTTTCCGAAGTCTTACAAGGGTAGGGGTGGTTTCTCATCTGTGGTTCAGAGGGTCACTACTCACAGTTCCCTGAAGCTCCTGCTGCACCCTTTAAGTTTTTGTCTGTGGGTAGGAGAGCAGGGGAGGCTAGAGAAGGGGGTCGCATCCTTGTTCTTTCACCTTTTCCTCTTCTAGGATTCATTGGTCTCCACCTGCAGGGAGACTGCTTTCCTCTGGTCTCAGTCATAGCTGTGCTGGGGTATTCAGGAGGTGGGGATGAGAAGAATCTACCAGATAACTGACCTTATGGGGTTTCCAGTCTAATGACAATATTATAGTCAGGACACAGACACAGATCCAGCCACAGGACAAGAAGAAAGCTAGGAGTGGGACAGCTTTGGACATTAGTATTGGGTTGGGAAGGTGGGAGTGAATGAACTGTTAGATACAGCCATAGAATTTGTCGAGAAAGGTGTCCTGGACAGAGTATTCCAGAGGTAGGACTGGGAAGGATGGAAAGTAATAGAGCTGGGTAGACAGCAGGGCCGAGGAGGGAGAGAAGTGAAATGGTAAAGCTGTGGAGACAGGGGCTTGGACAGTAATGTGGGATGGAAGAGTCTCAAAGTTATTACTAAGGAGTTTAGCTAGAGATGCCAGAAGTGCTTTCGTGGGTGTTCTACATACAGTCCTTGGAGGGCTGCATAGGAGAGGTCTCTTATATCTGGAGCAGCAGGAGGGCTAGAAATAGTCTGCAGCCATTGTTAATGCCCTCAGGTGAGTTAACAGACTGCAGATAGTTGAAGCTCCTTGATTCACAATCCCTTTGGGAAAAGTGTACTAACTTTTGGAAAGGTGATGCCCTTTACAGCTAGAGCCCAGGATCTTCACGGTCCTTACAGAGCTTAGCTTCTCACTTGTCAAGTCTGGATGTAACCCTGGTGTAAAGAATAAACTACAACCCCCAGTGTTACTTACTGCGAACTTAGCACACTTTCCGGGAATTTGAGTATTTCCGGCGGAAGTGGCCTCAGCTATGCCAATCTCTTTCCCTAAACAAAGTGGACTACAACTCCCAAAGTCCTCCGCGCCCGGCGGGGGGGTGGGAAAAGGAACCGGAAACCGGATGGGGCGCTGGACCAGGTGAGGAAGTAGGAGACTGGGAACCTGGGGCGCTGGGGGGCGGGCTAGGGGCTCCCCGGGCCAGCCGGAGGTGACAGGCGGGGAGTGGAAATGTCTGTGTTTCGGGCCCCTTCTCTCTCTCCGTCAGGGGCCCGCCCGGCGCAGAGAGAGCCGAGCCCATGGAACCGCCCCGGAGACCTGCTGAGACGAGGCTTTCCCGTCGGGCGGAGCCCGCGGGCGGACGTGGAGGTTTCTTGTGGATCCTTACTTGTCAGCCCCCTCGAACTAGGAGGAGAGATGAAGTGTTGGGAACTTCTGAGGCCATGCTCTATTAGTATTATTGTTATCATTATTGGTTTTAAGGATTTGCTGATTGTCCATGTGGATTCCTAAAGTGCCCCCAAGGGACGCGGGAGTGGGCAGTGTCTTGGATTCCTTCTGCCCTTACTGAGTTTAGTGCCAGAGAGCCTAGCCCAGACTTATCGGTGGATCACCCTCCACTTGTGCTTAATGTGACACTGTAACTTATCAGTGATTTCAGAAACAGATTTCTTGATCTCTGTCCGTGGGTGACTTTACATAGAACTTCCTGGTTTCTCCTTTGGGCTTCCAAGGTGTTTTGTTCAGGACATTAAAACTGGAATCACAGTATGTCACAGTGTATTACAGTTGTTTATCTGCCATGTCACAGTCGTTTGTGAGTTGTTTATTCATTTTGGATTTCTTCCCCACCAAAAGACTACCACAATGCCTATCATGTAAGAGACTCATAAATATGGGGGGNGGGGGGGGGGGGCGGGAAATGAGTTAATAGCTGGTGGTAGGTTGGATGGGAATTTTGATTTTCATCTCATAGAGAAGACAGTTAAATGACTTGCTTAAGAGAACCTTAGAGATGAAACCGGGACTAGAATTATAGTCAGTTGACACATAGCCTGTAGCTCTTGCCTTCTGAGCAGGCTTTGAAATCCTAGAACATTGAAAATAAGGCCTTGTCACTCTTCTGTGTATCCCTGGCCTTGCTGTCTTCAGGATGGGTCCCTAAAGATCAAAGGTAGGCTCAACCTTAAGACCTGAGAGAGACACCAGACTTGGAGCAGGCAGTCTGCTAATGTTGGCACTGTATGGGGAGATGCAAAGGAAGGGCCCTGGAGACAACTGAGTTCTCCACAGCGCCCTTCTCAGCCTTTGTTTGAGTCCAGCTGGCCCGGGTAGCCACCAGGACAGATCAATTAAAGAGTTCTGAGAGCAGTCTAGGGAAGGATTTCCTAAGTTTAGCCCTGACTTTTTAAATTTTTATATTATATTGGAGCATAGTTAAGATTTTTTTTCTCTCTCTTTCCCACTTTCCCAAGGCTAGGGTCAGAGAACAGGTTGATGGATCAAGCTGTTGTGTCAACCTTGTGGTCCCATCTGGGGGAAGAGGTTACTCTTGACCTGCATATGGGTTTGAGAGGGAGAAGAGCCATGATCCCTGCCCTGTGGAAGGCCCAGATGTGATGGAAACGTGCCCAGAGCCTGGCAAGGTCTCAGAAGCAAGCAGAGTGCAAAACGTGCAGCTGGGCCTTGAGTCAACTCAGGGTGTAGAAGTGGAGAGGAGTCTGTCAGGAAAGGCTCTTTGGTAGAAGGTAGTTTTGTTTTTACTTATTTATATTGGTTGTGCTGCGAGGCTTGCAAGATCTCAGTTCCCTAATCAGGGATTGAACCCAGTCCACAGCTGGAATCCTAACCACTAGGCCACCACGGAACTCCCAGAAGGTAGTTTTAAACAGCATTGAAAACAGATGAGATGGACACAGTTAACTGTCAGATAAAGGCTGGGACCTTGGAGATATGGAGGAAAATGAAACAGGACTTCCTCTCTGATCTGCCTCAAGTCTAGTCTAGGAGGCAAGATGTGAACTCATGGGGATGCCACTAACCATGGTGACACGAAGTGGTTCTCAGCCATCCCTGACCATCGGAATCTCTTGAGGAAGCTTGTTTACATAGATTCCCAAGCCCCACTCCAGACCTGCTTGGGTTGGGTAGGGCTGGGAAGCTATAGCAAATGCTGTGGTGTCCTGAAGAGGGACAGCTTTCCCAGAGGGAGAACTTGAGCTTCATCTGGAAGGGCAGGTATGACTCAAATGTGTGTGTGGGGGGGTGGGGCAGTCAGTCCTGCTTCAGTCAAGGAGTCTATGAATTTGTGGAAATAGCATGTGTTAGGTTTTGGGAGTTTAGATAGGAAAGGCATTTTGAGAGTGTGAATGGAATGATCAGTTTGGGCCTCTGGGTTCACAAGGGAATGATGAGAAGGAAGATTGGAAGGAGTGGCCTTTGTGGGTTACAAAGCTAGCTGGGGTGCTCCCTCTGCCTCATCCCCATTCCCTCTTTCTTGTCCTCTTCCATTTCCCACTTTGCCCCCCGCCACCATTTACACATCTTATTCCATTTGTTATAGTAATAGTTGTAAGTGTTGCCGTTTAGTCGCCCAGTCATGTCCAACTCTTGTGACCCCATGGACTGTAGCCCACCAGGCTCCTCTGTCCATGGGATTCTCCAGACAAGATACTGGAGTGGGTTGCCATTTCCTCTTCCAAGGGCTGTTTCCGACCCAGGGGTTGAAACCATGTCTCCTGCATTGCAGGCAGATTCTTTACCACTGAGCCACATGGGTCTCCAGTATTTTTAAGTGGATATTATTTTTCTTAGTATTTGGATGAGGAGACCTGAAGCTCTGGCCGTAGTTACATAGCTTGTAGGAGTCTAGTCTGAGTCTGCTAATTGTCTCACTCACCACTGAGGATTCTTGAATGTGGGCAAAAAGCTGGGTTGGGGTTGGGTTTGGGGGGGCTCTAGAGTTAGCAGGGTGGCTGATCAAACCGTCTCAAGCAAGATGGGTGTGGGTGGTGAAAAGCAAAGCCTTGTGTCAGATGGTTTGGTTCAGATTCCAGCTGCATTACTTGCTGAGTGAGTGACCCTCAGTGAGTTGCTTCATCTTGCTAAGCCTCAGTTTTCTCACCTGTAACATGGGAGCAGTAATGCCCACCTCATGCGGTTGTTATATGTATCATTGAGGGGTACCTGGCACAGAGCGATTGCTCACCACCTGGAATCTATTGAAATCAGCTCTGTAATTAGTCTCTGCGCTGTGGCTGTGCACCTGCAGCCCATCCTTCAGCACGTTGGTTTCCAGAACACAGCCCATCCTGGATGGGCTTGTTTATTAAGGATGACAGTAACAGTGCTGAATGTTTGCCATCTAAATATTCATTGAGAGCCTTGGCATGGCCTAGGAGCTAGTGACCCTAACCCTGTGCCTGGTGGAAACGGGTTTGGAGTGGGGGATGACTGGTGGTTATGGGCTACGCTCACTGGGTGATTTATGAAGAGGAAGAGTACTTGAATCCAGGAGAGGAAAGGCCCTTCATTACCAGGAACTGGGATGAGTAAAGACCTGTCTAGAGGTTGAGGGCTAACTGACACAGTCTCTTCTGAGCCCAGGAAATGGTAGTAAGCCTGGTCAGCCTGGACCCCTCCCACTCGACAGCTGGGGCTGTTGGGGCCTCTGTCCATCTGTTTTCCAGGTGACAGTGGCATGGCTGTGCCCCAGCCTTTCCCATCGGGGCCCCACCTCCAGCCTGCAGGTGCCCTGATGGAGCCCCAGCCCTCCCCTCGAAGCGTGGCCGAGGGCTTCCTGCAGGAAGAGCTTCGGCTTAATGATGAGCTGAGGCAACTGCAGTTTCCCGAGCTCGTGGGCATCGTCTACAACCCTGTGGAGTACGCATGGGAGCCACATCGCAGCTACGTGACCCGCTACTGCCAGGGCCCCAAGCAAGTGCTCTTCTTGGGCATGAACCCAGGACCCTTTGGCATGGCCCAGACGGGGGTAAAGAGCTTGGTTCCCCTGGGGGGTGGAGTGGGAGGGTCCAGGGTGGACGCTTGGCTGCATGTGCTGTGGAGGAGTATGTGCATGACGGTGGGCACGTGTGGGGCGCCCCCCACCCCCATCCTCATAACCTGGCTCCTGTGGTCTCAGACACTCTCCCGGCCTCGCTGCCTGTAGTTAACCAAGCACATTAATGGTAGTTCCGTTTCCCTTGTGAGCGGTCCACTAATTGCCTCTGAGAGCCCTTCCTTCCGCCAGCCTCATCCTTACCTTGCGTTGCCGGATCTCCCCTCTCCCTAGAGTGTTGTTGGGGTCAGGAGAGGGACCAGGGCTCCTCAGGGCTGACTGGTTGACAGGGGTGGTCAGGGAAGAGAGGCAGGGCATTCTGGCAGCCCGGGTTCTGTTTCTTAGCTGAGGAGAGGTTGGAACAGAGCAGGCCGCAGGGCCTGCCTGCTTCCCCCTCAGACTTCCGGATGAGTGACTGCCCCTCCGTGGGGGTGCTCAGCAGATGGGGGAGGGGAAGAGGCTTCAGGGCAGGAGGCTCAATCGCTTTTATTGACCCCAACTGGGGCCTGAAAGGTGATCAATGATGATCAATGGAAATGACAGCCCGAGGCTTGGGGCTGAGAGGGCACCCAGGCAGCAGCGGTCAGCCCTGTCCTTGTGTCTCCTCTCACCCTGGCTGCCTTTCTGTCCCAGGCCATCTGTCTGTCCCCCTATTACCCATCACTCCCTGTGTCGGGCCAGATATCCCCTCATGTTTATTGTGCCTGGTCCCAAAGGCTAGTCAGGGTAGAGCAAACAAATAGATTCTTCTGGACCATAGACCACAGGAAAACTGGAGAAACACGGACAGGCTCAGACAAGGGCCAAGAATCCTAGTTTCCGGCCTTGGGGTGGGGGTGGGGGCAGTGGGAGACAGATCCTTCTGGAAGGTGGAATGGGGTTGCTTGGTCCAGACCCCAGGCATCAGGTCTCCAGTTTGAAGCCCTCGTGTGTCTCTCCTCCTCACAGGTGCCCTTTGGGGAAGTGAGTGTAGTCCGGGACTGGTTGGGCCTTGGGGGGCCTGTGCAGAGCCCTCCCCAGGAGCACCCCAAGCGACCAGTGCTGGGACTGGAGTGCCCTCAGTCTGAGGTGAGCGGTGCCCGGTTCTGGGGCTTTTTCCGGAACCTCTGTGGACAGCCTGAGGTCTTCTTCCGTCACTGTTTCGTCCACAACCTGTGTCCACTGCTCCTTCTGGCTCCCAGCGGGCGCAACATTACCCCCGCCGAGCTGCCGGCCAGGCAGCGCGAGCAGCTCCTGGGGGTGTGTGACGCGGCCCTGTGCCGGCAGGTGCAGCTGCTGGGCGTGCGGCTGGTGGTGGGCGTGGGCCGCCTGGCTGAGCAGCGGGCGCGGCGGGCTCTGGCTAGTTTGATGCCCGAGGTCCAGGTGGAGGGGCTCTTGCACCCCTCCCCTCGCAGCCCACAGGCCAACAAGGGCTGGGAGGCGGTGGCCAAGGAGAGACTGAATGAGCTGGGCCTGCTGCCGCTGTTGACCAGTTGAACACCCCTGCGGCTGGCACAGGACATGTTCAAGGCCTCCGGGTCCTCCTGGGCCAGCGGATGACCACACAAACTCTTGGACTGGAGCCACAAGGTCCCCCTGAGCTCCCCAGTTTGGGGGACCTGCCGTTTTGACATTGCTCCTGCTTACCTTCCTGATTCCCGCTCACTTCACCTTCCTTCCGTCTGTGGTACCCAACTCCACAGAGAGCCAACGTCTGGGAGCCGCACTACCTCACTGCTTCCCTGGAGCCTCTTCTGCAGAGAGAGACCCCAACAGTGACTTCTGAAGTCCTATTTGCTGTTTTAGAGAAAAGATCCCACCAGGATCCCCACCTGTCCTCCTAGAACGGCTTCCTGCAGCTCACCCGTCTCCCCACAGGCACTGGGACAAAGCGTGGGTCGTGGCTGCTAAAAGTGAGCCTCTGATGAGAGGCTGAGGGTGGGGCAGGGGGAGTTCAGTGTGGCAGCGTGGGAAAGGCCAGAAGACCTGGATTTCCATCTCAGCCCTGAGACTTGTGAACTTTGTGATTTTGGACAAGCAGATTGACTTCTCCAAGCCTCAGGATCCTTCCTCACCTATAAAATGGGGTCCCTGCCTCACCGGGTTGGTGTGGGGATTACTGATAACACTTAAAAGTGCCTTGCGTAGTGCCTGGCACGTGCGTGCTCACTACACCTTTTCTGGGTTTTCCGCCTCCTGTTTGGGGACACGCTACACTACACTACACAGGAAGCCCCTCTGCCCTGAAGACCAGGGTGAGGGGAGGGGTGGGGGTCTGGGCCTCCACCCGTATCCTGAGTGATGGGCAAGGTCTTGCCCCAGAGATGGACCAATGACTTTATGGAAAACCCAGCCTGTGATTTTTCAGGCTAAGCATTAAAAGCTCCTAAACCCTATTGTGTTGGCCCTTTTTTCCCTCCTACACGTCAGGGGTGAAAGGTGGTCATTTATATTTTCCCTCTTACCTCTTCCTGTTTGCAAAAGGTTCTCTTGGGTGGCTGGGTAATGGTATGAAGTGTCTCATTACCTTGCCAGAGCTGCAGGATCTCTGTTAGAGGCCTGTCAAGTGGTTTGTTTGCTATTTGGGGCACTTTGATGGGTGGATGGGAGCCTGGTATCTCCAGCTAACTCATTTCTTACCTTTGCCACATGTCTGCCCCTGTAGTAAGAGCTTGGAAGTGAATCCAGTCAGGAGCAGACCACCTTAATAAGGAACACGTGATTGGACTCTTGCTCCTGGTATAGACCATCTCCAGATCTCGAAATAAGATTTTTAATATGTGTCCTCCCCATTCTATAATAAATAAATAGAGTGGCCTCCATTCTTGGTTGTTGAGAGGGAGCCTCTAGGTCCTCGGCATTTCCCAAGCACCAGTTTTGTCATTCATGGTGGGACCCTCAGACTACACATGAGCTTTTGCTGAAATTTGACTCAGGAGGGCTGACCATGCCCAAAAGACCAACCATGTGATCTGAGGTTGGGGACTTAAAGACAGGTGATATCAGCCTGACTCCCAAGGAGGGGAGGCGGGGCTGGAGATTGCATTCAACCATGTGGTTAAGATTTCAATCTGTTCTGTCTTCACAACGAAACCCTATAAAGACTGGACAGGGAGACGTTGGTGAACTTCCTGACTGGTGAGCACATGGATATGTCAGGAGAGTGGTGTGTCCTGATTCCAGGGGAGAAGGGACATGAAATCACTTTGGGACCCTCCCAGATCTTGCATTCTGTGTCTTCATTTGGCTCATCCTGATTTGTATCCTTTATAATAAAAACTGTAATAATATGTGGAGTGCTTTTCTGAGTTCTGTGTCATTTTAGCAAATTATTGAATCTGAGAGGAGTGTAGGAACCCCTGAATTCGTAGCCCGTCAGCAGTGCAGGTGACCTGATGACCCCTGAACCTGAAGTTGGCATCTGCGGCGAGGGCAGTCTTGTTGGGCGCTTTGCCCTTAAACCTGAGGGTTCTCGGCTAACTGCAGGTGGCTGGCATCAGAATTACAAGAGGTCTCAGTTTCAATCCCTGGTCAGGGGACCAGATCCCACACGCTGCAACTAAGACCCAGCACAGCCATATTAATATTTTAAAAAATAATTACAATTTTGCACCCCCATGTGCCTTAGACTCCTTTCCTCTTTCTGTTGTCAGTGCAACGGTGCTACGTAGTTCTTGCCCCATGTTGCAGAGCACTGGGTCAGGCACTGAAATAATTGCGTGGAGATCGAAGCCATTGTTCCCTTATATATTTAGCTAAGGTAGTCAGGGAGAGCTCTCTGGAGGAGGTGGCATTTCAGGTGGCTTTAGGGACTGAGACAGTTTTGGAGAGCTTAGAGAAGAGCACTCTTAGGTTCATGAGCTGGCAAATAGATTCATATTGACTTGGCCCAGCTGGGAGAACAAGGAAAAGAGTAAGCTGGGGCCAGCTTGTGAAAGGTCTTGAATGCTAGACTAATTCTTTGAGAATTTGCAGTCCAGTGAAGGAAGTGAGAGGCATAGAACACGTGCACATAAAGCAGCCGCCAAATGGCGGAGGGAGGGGCCGGCCAGCATAGGAGGCGGTGTAGGTGCGTGGGGTCAGGAATGGGGAGGGAGGGAATTCGTTTGTAGGGAAGATGTCCGGGGGTGATAGAGTTGGTAAGTGTGAAAGCCTAGCATTGGGGTGGGAATCAGGAGGGGGTAGGGTTGGGCAGTGTGTAAAGGCCCTTGAATGGTAGTGACCAAGATGATGGCTTGAAGACAGGTGTGGCAGAGTCACTGCTGGGTATGGCTTCTAGTGGTGGTGTTGCCCTCAATTCTAGGGGTGCATCTTTTTAGGGGGGCGCTGAATAGGTCCCTGGGCCTGAAAAAGTCCTGGGCCTCCCTTTCCCCAAGGACACCATGTTAGTCTGCTAGGGCTGACATAACAAAATACCGCAGACTGGGGGACTTAATTTATTTTCTTACAGTGTTGGAGCCTGGAAGTCCAAGATGCAGATGTCAGCAGATTTGGTTGCTCCTGAGGCCTCCCTCCTGGGCGTGCCTCCCCACTGTGTCCTCCTGTGATCTTTTCTCTGTCGCACTTCCCTCATATCTCTTCTTAGAAGGGACACCTGTCACGACGGATGAAGGTCCCACCCACCCTTATGACCTCACTTAATTGCCTCTTTAAGGCTCTATCTCCAGATATCTCTCCAAGTCACCTGGGGATTAGGGCTTCAACATAGGAATTACAATTCAGTCCATAACAGACACCTGAAACGTCACTGCTTTTTCTTCCCCAATTCATGTCAACCACTAACAAATAGGTGCCCATTGCCTCTCCTCCAGTCTGGGGATGGAGGCTGGTGTGGTGGTTCAGCTGGCCGATGGGCCTTAACCCACCAGACTGGCCCCTACTCCCCATCCATTCTAGAGCAGGTTCTTCAGTACAAATGAGAGTGTCCTTAGGGAGGGGGAATCTCATTATTTTCTCCTGGGCCAAAGGGAATGGTGATGTCAGCTGCTACAAAACAATATTGTGGGGGAGTTCCCTGATAGTCCAGTGGTTAGCACATGGCGTTTTCACTGCTGGGGCCTGGATTTGATTCCTGGTCAGGGAACTAAGATCCTACAAACTGCATGGTGCAGCCAGAAATAAAAAACCAATGTTGTGAAAAGTATTTTAAAGCCAAATTGAAGTGATGTGAGATCATCAAGAGTTTTGCAGTCTGATATGCTGGCCACTAGCCATGCATGGCTGTTTAATTAAAATGAAGCAAAGTGAAAAATCCCAACTCTTCAGTCACTTGCCATGCTGCAGGTGCTTGAGAGCCACACATGGCTAGAGGCTACTGACTGGATGATGCAGACACAGAACTTTCCATCATCGTGGAAAGTTCTATTGGATAGAACTGTGGAGTCAGTTCACATGTAGAGGTGTTAAAAAAGGAAAGTGTCCCAGGTCCACTTTAAGAGATGTTGGTTAGGGAGGTCTGAAGTACAGCCTCGTATCTGTTTTTCTCTGTGCTGTGGACATGCAGCCAAGGTGAAGACAGGGTTGCAGGCTCTTCGCCCTCACGTTGCTCACTGTCAGATGCTAGGAGATACAAGCATTTAATTACAGTATAAATCAAGTGGAAAAGGTGTTGTGAACAAGTTCTAAACACAGCACCCTGGGCACATGGAATGAGGAAGGGATCAGCTCTCCATGTGGGCAAGAGGTTGTGTGCTAGTGGGATAGGGTGGTGACTGGGGAGTTCTTCTCTCATCACCTGCCGGGTTTTGCCACCTCCATGGAGAGGGTGTTCAAAAAAGGGGACCATGGTGTCAGATTACCCCAAGAATTCCCAGCCCCACCTGCAAGGATGAGCTTCGGGGCAGGATTGGCTGGAACCAGGGGTTGGGCTTGGCTCTATGGGAGATGGGGAAGGGGGCTTCCTTTTTCATCTCTTGTTCCATGAATCTCTAGGATGGAAAACAGCAGTAGGTGTTTTAGGGGGTATCCAGGTGCTAAAACAAAAAAGGTCAGAAACAGCCTGGGCATACACTGGGCAAAGATGAGTGGAATGGAGGGGAGGAATAGAGACTAAGGCCCAGCCCAGACTAGGTCTTAATTCTCCGAGTATTCCTCTTTAGGAGGATGCAGGCCAGCAGTTTTCTAAGAATTTTTTCCTAATGCCCCAAAGAAGGAACTAATTTCAATTGGAGCATGAGACATTGACGTTAGACACATGGATAAACCTCCCAGGTATGACCATCAGTTGATACAGAAATAAATTGCTTTGGGGGAGGCTAAATTGCTTTCTTCTTCAGAGGTCTTAATGCCAAGCCTGGCCCCAGCCCAAGCTTACCGATCAAGGTTGAATTATAAAGTATTTAATGTATTTGGGGAAACTTTCTCTCCCCTTTTTTCTCTCTCCTTATCTTGGTCCTCATTGTGTCAAAACCAAAACAACTGCAGTGGGATTTTCCTGTACATCTTCTTGCCTGTAGTTCTGCCCCTAATTCCTTCTTGAGGATCTGCCTGATGTCAGTCTCTAGGCCCGGTTGGCAGAGGGAGTGGCTGAGAGCCCAGAACAGTCCTTCGTGGTGGCCTGCGCCAAGGCAGCTTGTCATTTCCATTTTCATTAATTGAAGCAACTTGACCCGGATCATTTCAGGCCAGCAATTTCCGGGGAGTGTGTGGGGGACATGCCTCAGCGGGTCATTCTGTCCTTCCATCTACCTTGATACTGCTGACTCCTAGTCCTGGCTGCAGAAGGCGTCTCTTATTGCAGTTGATCAGGGAGAAGTCCAGTCTCACCGCTTGGGATCTTGAACTTTCTGTCTTCTGAGGAAGGCCCTTCCAGTGTTCACCTGTTGTGATTTTGATTCAGTTTTGTTTGTTCAGTTTTAAGAAACTTGATGACTGATGCAGTTGCCTCTCACAGCCTCATCTGATGATGCTTTCTGCTGTGATCTGGGAGAGGAACAGGATGTCTTTGAAGGAAAGGTTTGCCTTCCAGCACCAGAAAGGCATCACCAGTGAGTGAGCTATTGGGGGTGTGATGGCTGCTCTGAGAGTGAATGTGTGTTTTACTCCTTACCTGGCTTTGTTGTGTTCAGTAGCTAAGTAATGTTGGGCTCTTTGTAACCCCATGGACTGCAGCACACCAGGCTTCCTTGTCCTTCGTTATCTCCCAGAGTTTGCTCAAATTCATGTCCATTGAGTCAGTGATGCCATCCAACCATCTCATCCTCTGTCTCTCTCTTCTCATCCTGCCCTCAGTCTTTCCCAGCATCAAGTCTTTGCCAGTGAGTCAGCTCTTTGCATCAGGTGGTCAAAGTATTGGAGCTTCAGCTTCAGCATCAGTCCTTCCAATGAATATTCAGGCTTTAGGAAGGTCCATGAGAGTTCACAATGAGTTAGCATGATCTTGCCGCTTGTATGGTGAAGTCACTTTGTCACAACCATTCCAAGGGATAGGGTGATGTGTTCCCTGTAGAGTGTGGGTCTCAGGTTTATTATATGGATTTGTGTACTTCTGTGATCCATGGGGATCTTTTTTGTCTCTGCATTTTGAAAAATCTCCCGGATGGACACTCGTGTCATTCACTGTGACCCATTTTTGCTGCCGGTAGGTCCCTGTACATCTGGAGTATTTCTGTGTAGCCCCTGCGTTTTCACGGTGTTCAGAGGACTTGTGTCTTTCTGAGTGTCCTCTGGCTCCATTTGGGAGGAGGGAACAGAAGAAGGAGCCCAGACGCGGAGGGGAGTCGTCGGGGTGGTGGAGCGGGTAGGGAGGGGGTGCGCTGCAATCTGTGACTCGGAAAACAGATTTGTGGAGGAGGCAGCCGCCCGGGCGCGCGGCGCGTGCGGGGAGGGGGCGGGGGCCGCTCTGGCCCCCAGCTCCTCCGCAATCCAATTAAATAACATTTAAATGCATAACCAGCCCGCGCAGCGATGAGGCTGGAGATTGGAGCGGGCGCGGCGGCGGGCCGCGCGGGCGGCGTTTTGTGGAGCTCAGCGATTCTGGAGGCAATTTCCCCGCTCGGCGCGGCTTTTACGAGCCGGCTCCCGGCGCCCGCGCCCGCTCCGCTGCGCCCGCCCCGCGCCCGCCGCTTCCCGCCACTCCCGCCTCCGCTCTTTTTTGTCCCTCGCCTTCTTTGCAGCCGTCTGGTCTGTCCGTGCCTCTCTCCGTCTCTTTGGGTAGTCTCGGCCGCCGTCCCTCGCTCCCGGGCGGGTTTGGTCTCTCAGTCTCCTTCCTCTGGTGTGTCTCTGTTCGCGGGTGAGACTGTGAGACTGTCTCTCGCACTCCCTGTCTCCAGCTCTGCCATCTGTCAGCTCTCGCTTCTCTCCCCTTTTCTGCCCCGGAGTGTGACCCCCGTTTTCAGGCTGATGCTCTCTTGGTTCCCTCTGGATCACCATCTCAGCACCGCTTCTGTATCGCCTGTTTCCTTGCCTCTCTGGTGGCCTCCCACACCCAAAGCCTTCCCCAAACCACTCCGAGGCCCCCCACACTGGAGGCAGGCTGAGGAACACCAGCCGTCACTCCTCAGCCTGCCTCCAGTGTGTGCCATGGGGGTCCTGATGCTTGGGAGAAGCAAGGCAGGGCTGAGGAGGAAAAGAAAGCCCAGATTGAGAAGCGGGGAAGGGTGATGGACTTCACCCGCTCAGGCCCCGCTGGACAGTGGTGAAGATGAGGTTCCCGCATGAATGTCTGGAGGAGACCAGTTCTTCCCCACCGGTCCCCTGGAGCTGAGCAGAGAGGGCCCTCTCATTCAGTGAGGTGTTTCCTGTTCAGGAGGCCCATGGAGTCCTGGAGGGATGTGTGCTTGAGGCTCTCCGAGGGTGGGAGGGAGAGTGGGGCCCTTCCTAAGGAACTAGGATGGAGCAAGTCCCTCATGAGGGGGAAGACAGAGAAAGCAAGACGACCCATTTTGTTTCTTATGTGGGATCAGACTCCATTAGCATCTCCTCTTCCTCCTCATTCCCTGTCTCATCCCTGCTCAGGCCCCTCAGCATATGGAACCTGCCGTTTACCAGATGCTATGAGGCCATGCAGATTTCTGGGGGAAGAGCATTCCGACAAAGAGAACAGCAAGGGCAAAGGCCCTGATGTGAGCGTGTCTGCTGTTAGAGGAACAGCAACGAGGCTGATACAGCTGGAGAGAGAGCGTGAGGGAGAGGGTGAATGGTGGGTCTGCAAGGTAGTGGGGACCTGATCACATGGGGATGAATAAGTCACCGTGAGGCTTTGGCTTTAGCGCTGAGTAAGATGGAGAGTCACTGGAGGGTTTTGAGCAGGCAAGTGACATGATCCGCCTTGTATTGTTATAGAAAATGCTTACTGTTGTGTTGAGACTCAATTGAGAAAGCAAGGGCAGACTTGTGGGGACTAGGCAGGAGCCCATTGCAGTACCAGGTAAGAGATGACAACAGCCTGGACTAGGGAGGTGCAGTGGTGATGACAAGTGGTCACATTCTGAATATACTTTGCAGAGAGCCCAGGAATCTGCGGATGGACCTGGTGGAGGGTGTGAGGGCAGGAGTGGAGTCAGGATGAGACCAAGGGGTT
The DNA here is from genome assembly GCA_006410935.1 of Redunca redunca. NCBI lineage: Eukaryota > Metazoa > Chordata > Mammalia > Artiodactyla > Bovidae > Redunca > Redunca redunca. The sequence continues at coordinate 135,344 of SJYQ01004804.1, read as the reverse complement.
TGACCTGAGTGACGAGAACTCCTGGAGTTGCCATGAGCTGACTTGGGGAACACTGCAGGAGGAAGCTGGTTTGGGGGAGACATCAGTCTTTGACATGTTAGAGTTTTTAAAAAATATTTATCTGGCTGCTTCGGGTCTTAGTTATGGCACACAGGATCTTTCATTGCACCAGCTCCAGGGCTTAGTTACCCCACTAGGTGCAGGATCTTAGTTTCCTCGCCGGAGATCGAATCCATATCCTCTGCATTAGAAGGCAGATTCTTAACCACTGGACCACCAGGGAAGTCCTTTAACAGGGTAAGTTTGGAATGCCTATTAAGCAACCAAATAGGAGTGTCTGATAGGCTGAGTGCCATACAGATCTGGGTTTGGTGTGAAGTCCAGGCTGGAGATATAAAATTTGGGTCCTCAATGACATTAAGATCCCCTAAGGAGTGAGAAAAGCAAGAGAATAAAGGACATCCAATGACTGAGTCTAAGCATTTCAACGCTGTTAAGTTGTGGAGTTGTAGAAACTCCCCCCAAATGCTGAGACATCACAGCAAAGAAAATTTGGGTGTGAGAGGTGGGGGGCTCCTGGCTGGATCATTCTTCACTCCCAGCCACCCTGGGAGTGGGCAGACCCTCACTGACCCACATCTAGATGATGCTGACCCGCTCTCTGGGCTTCGGCTTCATCCCCTCCAGACTGCCCATTTCTTACTACCTCTGCTCAAGAACCTACAGTGCCTCCCGAAGTTTAGCACCCTACTCTTAGAGTCAAGGAAAGAGGATTGGCGTAAGAAAGGACCTGAAGATCCGAGGCCCTGAGAGACAGTGACTTGCCCAAGGTCCCTCTGGCAGTAGGTGGACGGGGTTGCCAAGACACAGTTGAGTGCTCTTTATACCACCTTATCCTGCCTTTTGGATCACTTCTCAATAAGAAACAACTGTTTATGGAGTACCTGATTAAACCTACCATGTGCAGAATAGCAATGAAGGACCCTAGGGGACACATGATACTATTCTTGCCCTCAAGAAACTTGAACTAAGGACCCCTGAATGGTTTCCCCCTTCTTTCCCATCTCTTCACTCTCATTCCTTATGACTTCCCAACATGGACTCTCTTCTCCCCAATTGAGGTCCTAGGTCTTTCCTTCCCTCCAAAGCTTGCTCCAAACCTGTCTTCCAGAACCTTCCCCAGATCACATTGGATTATGCTAATCTAGCAGGTAGCTTAGGTCCCAGACCCAGGAGTCAGTCATCTTCATTAACTCTCTTTCCCTCACCTCTCATCCTCAATCCATATGCAAGTTCTATCAGCCTTATCATCCAGATACATTCCAAATCTGACCACGTCTCAAGATCTCCACTTGTATGGTCCTAGCCAAGACATGGTCTTGCCTGCACCGCTGAGCACAGCAGCTCCTCAGCTGGCCTCCCTACAGTTCATTCTCCACGCCCTGGTCCCTTTCATCTGAAGCCCGCCCGCCCCCCACCCCCACTCCCGCATCTGTGTGCTTCTTGCCATCCCTACGCCCCTCAAATCCCCCGGCCAGGGCCACTTTCCTCGAGGTGTGACCTATCTCCTCTCCTCTCAGCCCCTGGAGTGGGGGTGGGGGGCGGTGCTGGAGGGCTGAAGTTGCCCTCCATTCCTGGGGGCCCTGGGTACTCCTGTTGTGGGAGGCCATCTGCCTGGAGGTGGGGTGGGGCACGTCCTGGAGGGGGCACTCAATGGGGAGCTCGGGAAGTGAGGCTGAGTGTGTCTCTGGAATGAGGAGTGAGGATAGTTCCGAGAGTCTGTTGTGGACTCACTTTTGCTCATTTCCATCTTCCGTTTCTACCAGCTCAGCTTTCTCCCTTGTTCTCATTGCTGCTTCCTTTCCGTCTCACTGACTGATCCTCTGTATTGAGAGGTAGGAGAGATCCCTTACCAGTGTCAGGGTCTTGGGAGTCTCCGGTCGAATGCCCCTCCCACCTCCGTCTCTCCCTCCCCGTCCCCCCACACCAGGAGCTGGCCTCACCCTCTCCAGCCTGTGCACCCAGAGCTGAATCAGTCACCGTGTCCTCCCCCAGGGCCTAGCACCCAGTAGGTGCTTATTAAATATTTATTGAAAGGATAAATGAATGAATGAACGAATATCTGAGGCATTCAGCCTCCCTGTTGGGCCCTGAGCCTAGCTTTCCTGGTTCTTTAAACGAGTTCTTTCAGACTTTAATGTGGATACAAACCACCTGGGGATCTTGTTAAACTGGACGACTGGATTGGCCGGGGCCAGTCTGGGGCCTGAGAGTTTGCATTTCTAGCACGTTTTCAGAGATGCTGATGCTGCAGGTTCGGACCACATTTTTTTTTTTTAAGTTTTTTTTAAAAATCTAGGCCATTTTTAAAAAGTCTTTATTGAATTTATTACAATATTGCTTTTGTTTTTTTGGCTGCAAGGTATGTGGGATGTTAGCTCCCTGACCAGGGATTGAACTCGCACCCCTGGCAATGGAAGGTGAATTCTTAACCACTGGACCACCAGGGAAGTCCCATCTTGGGTCACATTTTGAGAAGCAAAGCTCTAAGGGGAGGTGTCTCTCAGGCAGAAGGAAGCCCCTGCCTAATGGAAAAAGAGAATTATGATGATTGAGAGAAACTGAGAGAATGACAGAGAGAGGAGTCAGAGGAAGAAAGGAAGCCCACCACCACCACCATTGGCCTAATGGCCCCTAGAGCCCCTCAGAAGTACCATTTCCAACAGTTGCAGGAAGCCTAGAAGCACCTGTAGCGTCTCCCTCAGCAGCAGCCTCGTTTCCCCAGGGTCCAGTCCCGATGGGGTAAAGGTGCTCTGGAGACACCTGCCACCCCTGCGTCACAGATTGCCCACTTAGTTCTGAGACCACTGGGAGTCTCGGAACAGGTTTGGAGTCTCCACCCAATTCCATGAACATTCCCCAGACTGCCTCTCAGCGCACTAGTGAACAAGCGAAGGATAGCCCGGAAGTTGGTCTTGTGAAAAGGGAGACAATAAGCATGAATGAAAGGGGGGTTTGCATTTGGCTTTGGAGGAGGATGGGGAGAGCTTTGATGAGCATAAGGGAGCCCCGGGAAGTGGTAGAGAGGGCATTCCAGGCAATCTGGGCTGGAGGCAGGATGGTTCAGAGCATGCTCCTTGCCGCATATGGGGATCAGCAGCTGGGGAGGGGAGGGTGATAGAGGAACGAGAAATTAGAGGAGCTCAGTATGAATCTGTATTAAGGAGGGCTCTGGATGTCAGCCTGAGAAATCAGTGCTTTGACATGAAGGCAGATTTATTCTGTATGCCTTAGGGAGCCATGGAAGGGATGTCCAAATATTGGAAGGGGTGCTTGGAGGAAAGGCTTTGCCACCTATGGTTTACCTGCCGGGGAGGGACCCATCTCTGTGAGTTGTCTTGTCCATCTCTGTACTCACTGGAGACTCGGTCAGGCCCTGGAGGTGAGAGAGTGGTACCTGGGTTTGGGAAGAGCTGGGGGTGTTGTTGATTTTTTCCCCCCTACTGTGGGAAAGAGCAGATTTTGTTATGTGGGAAGTTTTATGATCTTCTGTCCTAACTCCAGGTTCTTTTATCCAGGAGTCCCTGATGAGGACAAACTGCTTCAAGAGAGAGGGAGGGGAAAAGGAGGCCAATTTTTCATGGCAGCTGAGTGGGTGGAGCATGGCTTGATCCGAGCTGGTGAATGCTTGGACGTACTTACCTGCCTAGGATTGGGCTTCAGTGTGAAGCCCCACTAGCTGCTCATACTCCCTGAAAGCATTTTAAGGTGTTAAACTGGTCATATTCCCAGTACCTCTAGTGCTGACCAGTCTAGGTGTCAGCCTTCCTGAGAACCAACTTTTAGGTTTAACACGTACATATCTCATCCACAGTCACATACAGGTGTAGGCCCTAATTTTTTTTTTCAGGCCTGTTTTTTGCTGGCTGCTGGGGAAGGCACAGCATTTTTGTGATCGTGGGAGGGTGCCCCCCAACAGATCTGGGGTTCTCCCTGACAGGGATCCGTGTCTTTCCTCCCTGCCTGCCCCTGTCCTCTGTCACTCTCATTTGCGCTCACCCTTCCCGCAGGCAAGAAATTATGCCAACAGGGAGGGCAGATTTTGTTTCTGTGGGAGAGTGTGGGATATTATTTTCATCTGATTTATTTTGGTTCCTGATGATCCCTGTGCTGATGTGCTAACGAGCAGAAGTAGCCAGGAGCAGGCGTCAACAGCATCGTGTGCAAGGTGAATGGATTGACAGGCAGGCAGGGGCCTTGTCCCAAAGAGGCCTGGGGCAGGAAACTAAAGCTGCCACAGACACACCCCAGCCTGGGACACTCTCTAGTCTGAGACACACTAGCCTGGGACAATGTTGTATGGGCCCTTCCTTCTCCCTGTGTCCCATGGCCTCCAACCTTTATAGTCCTCATTGCTCTCCTGCTCATTCATTCAGCCCTAACTGCATCCAGCCCATCTCAGGTAAAACCTCCTGAAACTTGTAGTGATGAGTGAGTGACAGTCACTCAGTCATGTCCGACTCTTTGCAACCCCATGAACTGTAACCACCAGACTCCTTTCTGCATGGAATTCTCCAGGCAAGAATACTGAAGTGGGCTGCCATTTCCTTTTCCAGGGGGTCTTCTTGTAGAGTGAAGAGAAAAGTGTGACCTTGGCATTAATCACATCTTTGATGCATGGCATGCAGTGGGTGCTGGGTCCATGACCAATGAACAGGTAAAGGGGTTTTGGTGGCGTCGAGGAGGATTTCAGCTACCCCCTGCTTTCATGTATTTTCACTGTTCAGTAATTCTCCCTGCCTAGGGTTCCTTTCTTGAGGACATTCTCTCACCCCAACTTGTTGACCTTGTCTTCTCCCATGTGTGTTTTAATGGTTCTGTCTTATCTGTGTCTTACATGGTTCAGATCTTTTGGGGAGGAGTGTGGGGAAGACCAGCATCTTTGAAGACATTGTCCTAGTTCACTTCCCATGAAAGGATCCATGTAGACACAGCAGCTCCTGCCTGTCCCTGTGGGGGTGGGGAGTGAACAGATAGCTCAGTTGAAGTTTGGTGAGGTGGCCCCATTGGATGAGGGGAATCAAGGGAAGACAAGAGGAGACGAGAGAATAGAAAAGAGGGTCTAGCAAAGATCAGAGATGAGATCAGAGATAGGCGAGATCAGAATAGGAGCCTAGGATCCAGCCCCCAGCTTGTCATCTGTAATATGGGGATAACAGGCTTGTTGTCAAGTGATTAGATCGAGTGAAGCACTTAGCAGGTAGGAAGCATGGTAGACTCCTTGATGATAATGATAGTAATAAATGGGGGTAATATTGCCTACATCACAAGGGGTACTGGGAGACTTGAGGCTTGTAAACATTTTGTAAACTGCAGACCGCTAATGTTTTAGCTGCTATTATTACTATTATTTCATTCTTGCATTTCTTTTGGCCGCTGTTTTGTATTCATACTGATGAAGGGGAAGATCCCAGAAGGAGACAAGGACCTGGGTTCTGTTCTACTTTGGGGACTGTTTTCTTCCTCCCCTCCTCACCCCCTGGGGAGCAGAGCCCAAGCCTCTTGCCCTCATTGCCCGACCCCTACCCTCCCTGGGCATGGGGCTGAGAAGGTAGAAGATGGCAGGAGGGTGCAAGAGGGAGGCCAGAGGGAAGCCGAGCTGAAAATGAGGGCGGGCGAGGGGGCAGCACAGCAGCGGCGGAATCACCTTTGCGTAACGGGCTGCGCCAGCTCAGCTAGCTCTTTTTCCAGATGACGCTCTCCCTCCTTCGTCTCTCAGCCTGAACTCCCATCACTTTTCTTCTTTCCTCCTCACTTCCCTTGCCCCTCGATATGCCCCACAGGCCCCTTCTCCCCTTCCCACTTCCCCAACTCCTGCTCTGAGGCCCCATTCATTTGTCCTCCTGACCTGGGCCCCCCCCCCAGGATCCTCCTCTCCCTCTCTCCATCCCCCCATCTCCCTATCTCTCCCTGTCCCTCATCTCTCTGCCATTCCCTTTTCCCTTTCTGGCTCCAAGTCTCCCATCTTTACCCACATGCTTCTATCTTCCCTTTCCATTTTCTCATCCCCTTTCTTGTCACTGACTCCACTGCCTCTGCCCCCAGCTTTTAGCCCCTCTCCCCTCCTCTGTTTCCCTGTTGGCGTCACTGCTTGGATTTAGAATCCACTGTGTAGCCTTCACTCCCTTGATGAAATAACGGTAATAACAAGCTGAAAATTTAATGAGCACTTACAACGGGCAAGGCACCACTAAACAGTTCTATTATGTCTGATCTCATGTAATCTCTCCATAACCCTGTGAGGTGAATGGTATTACTGGCCCCATTTTACAGATGCAGACAATGAGGTGCAGAGAAGTGAAATAGCTTGCTGAAGGACTCGTAGTTAACAGGCGTTAGAACTTGAAAGCCAGCCTGTGTGATCAAGGAGCCTGTGCCCCTACCTGCAGGAATCCATCGACAGTGACCCCGGAAGAAGCTGTTCTCACTTTCTCCCTGATGGGGTTAAGAGAGACCTCTTTCTTTAAACATCATCTTGGTACCCCCAGATTTGCTCCCTTCTCCTTTCTCTGCACAAGACCAGATCTAATGTGGCATGGGTGGCTTGTTCTGTGTGATGGTACCACTAACACGACATTGTCAGGCATTGCTCTAAACACTGTAGGCCTGTCAACTTGTTTAGCCAGCCCCATTTTACAGATGGAGAAACTGAGGCCCAGGGAAGTGAGTAACTTGCCCAGGTCACCCAGGTAATCAATAGCTGAGCCAGGATTGGAGCCCAGGCATTTGGGCTCTAGAGAACCTGTTCTCCTAGGTGGTGACACTGCCGCTCTCAGTTCCTGGGCAACCTGGTTTTGCTTTCCCATCCGTTGTTACTGGCTCAGCTGCTCTGGGAAGTCCTCATGGGCTGGCCCGTCCCGGGCTGCAGCCGGCTTCTGTGAGCACTGCCCGCCGTGGTGTAATCTCTGCGACCAGCACCGTCAGCCCTCCAGGTCTGGTCCGGCTGCCAGCCCTAATCGGTGCCTGAGGGGATTTATTGGCTGATGTCCCCAGGGAGCAGGGACAAGTGTTTTCCTCTCTAGCCCCGCTGTGCCGCCTCCCAGCCCGACAGCTCCCTCGTTCCGGCCCATCGCGGCAGCTGATTTACCTCTGTGGCCAGGGGATTTAGCTGCTGTCCTGGCTCCTACTATAAATTCCCGGGCAAATAACGGAGCTCTGCATCAAAGCACCCGACAGGGGAGCGAGCAGGAGCAGATGGCCTCTTCAGCCGTGGGGTGTGGAGGGCAGGGGCAGGCAGGAGGCTCCAAGGCTTTTCTCGTCCACTCCTGGCCACAAGGCCAGGCCGTGCCTTCCTCAGGCCCATGGATCCCCTTAACTTTCAGAGGCTTGGACCACCCCGCCCCATCCTGCCATCTCCCAGCCCCCAGCACTCACACGTTCTGGTTGATGTTGCGTCCTGCGGTCCCATGTGAAGTCTATTTGCTTGACGTTGCTTGAGAGCTGACTACCATCCCTGGGTTTGATTAGGCTTCAGTCAAATTGATATGGCACCTATTGGACTTAGGCTCTGTCCTCCGGAAGGAGGCTCACACTGAACTAGGAAGTGGTAAGAACCTCCCAGTGGGAAGGCGTGGAAGACCCTAGAATGTAGGTGACTTAGAGCAGGGACTGAGGGAGACCTCTAAAAAGTAGGTCTGAGTCCAGTTGGGTGAACCCCAAAGGGTAGAGGTGCCTTCTGAAAGTGAAGGAAGGAGGCTTGTGGTAGCCACTCGGGACCCCTAAGCCTTCCACTCAGATTCAGGATGGCTGCCTGGGGTCCACACTGGAGCTAGGGATGGGTGGGCCTGGACAGGGTTAGCCCTCCATCGGTGCCCCTGGTTTTTCTGGCTTCCTTCTGACCCTTCTTTCTCTGGCTCTTCCAACACCTGCCAGCCGCCCCTGTCTGCTCCCCTCTGCTCCTTTCCATCTGCCTGCTCTTTCCTGTGGTGCCGGCTCTCATACCCAGAACACACTTCTTTTGCCCCACTGACCAGCTGGCGGTGGGGATGGGGTCAGGATGAAGCTCTGGGTCCTGGTTTACTCCCCGGAAGCTGCCTCAGCCTGGAGCCGGTCCCTGGAGTCCGTGCCATTTTGTTCTTCTGCTCCTCATCCATCTTCCCTGTCCCCCCTCCCCGCCCCCCTGCCACGGCGGCCTCCGCCTGGGAGATTACAGACACTGAATCAGCAGCCAGCTCTAGCGTTCTGCTGACGGGGACTTTCTGCCTCTGAGGGCTCTGGGGTGGGATCAGGGCCCCTCCTGGGGCCTGCGGACTCGGGATTGGGGGGATGGAAGGGCAGGGGTGGAGAACAAGTGGCGGGAGAGAGGTGGGAAAGAGGAAACTTGGAAGAAGAAAACACTGGAAAAATGGAAGAACAGTGAGGGAAGTGGAGAGAGAGGCCGAGGGCTGGGAGGTGGGAAAGAGGACGAAGAAGGACAGAGGGAGTGGAGATTAGGTGGGGGTGAGCCCCGGGGCCAGCCTGCAAGCCCAGGCTCCACCTCTGTTCTCCCCGCCCCTAGTGCCCACCCAGGCAGGCTCCTCGGAGGCCCAAGTTCACGGGGACCAGNCGATGGTGGGGTGGTGGGGTATGGGGGGAGTCTCCTAGGCACATGGGCTATTCAGGGATCACGGGATTTCCCTCACCCCAGGTTCCCATAGTCCCCCGGCCACCCTGGCCTCAATCTGACCTGACCTCTGGGATCTCTCCCAGCCTGAGAAATGTTCCCCTTGCCTCATCACCCTTCCCTGGGAATACTGAGGCTGGAGTTGTCCACAGTGGCCAGGAAAATTCCTCAGAAATGTGAGGAAGGGGGAGGGGTCTTGAGTGAGGACAGACCCCTGTCCTACATTATGGCCTCTGGCTCCCCTTCACTTCCCACGTCACCCCTGGGAGAGGGTTGGATGAAGGCCCCAGAGTGCTCCCGCCCCCAAGCCCCCATGCCCCAGCCTCCAGAAGAACTTAGAGGCATGAAACTTTCTTCACAGGGCACTGAGAAGGACCTGGGGTATGTTCAGGAGACCCCAGGGTCTGGCTTCCCGCTCTGTGATCTCCCAGGACCTCAGTGCATCCAGACCCAGGAGCCGCTGCTCTGTTTATGGTGTGGGAGGTTTATTCTTACCGACATCTCTCCACCCAGGGCTCTTGAGGAAAGAGGGGATGGGACTGTGGGAACATTGAGGAACAGGAACCAAGTTCAGATTTGGGAGGAGCTTGGTTAGTGACTTTTCCCCTCCTTGGAGCAACTGGCAGGATTTAATAAAATCTAGCACTTTCTCCTCGGGAAAGAGGACCCTGGAAAACAAGTGGTGGGTGGAGACCGAGGACAAAGAAGGGTCAGTAGTTTTCGGGGCTGAAGTTTCTGGGAGTGAGAGCTAGTGAGCAGAAATGGCAGTCAGGACACAGCGAGGTTGGTTTGGTTGTGAATCGAGTATCCGGGTCATTGTGAATAATTGTGTGAGGGCCCTCAAGGGGGTGGAGGGCTGAGTCACGATGTTTCCTTTTTATGACCAGGACTGGCCTCTGCTTGTGGGAGGCCCAGAGAGGGTGGAGGGCTGGGCCAAGTCACACAGCACTCACCTCCGACCAGGGACTGTCCTGACCTGGCTTTCTCTTGCTTTTAGTTGCCCAGCCACTCTTGATCTGATTTTTAAAATACATATTCTCCACTCTCCACAATCTCCCATGCTCTCTCCAACCCTCTTCCCCCCTAAATAGTTATGTATGAACTTTGACCCCGAGAAGCCGCTTGGGGTAGCATTTTGGGAAAGCGTGATAGAGACTCGTAAAGAATTCCAACAGCTTGCAAACAGCCTGTGCTAAATTGCGCCTCCAAGTGAAAATTAAAGCAAATGTCTGTTTTATGGACATGTTTTCTTGGGCTGCAGCTATGGCAGGAGTGTGGGTGGCTCAGAGCTGGGAAGCCTGGAGAGGGTGGAGGCGCTTGAGGGCGGTGTACACCTGGGCAGCCCTCTGGTCCACTCCCTACATCCCTCCCTCCTTCCACCCGGTTTCTGTACAGACAGGATGTAGAACAACCTTGTCACAGCAGTCTCTTTTCCTTCTTCTTCCCTCAGTGGGGCTATTAAGAGTTTTTCCTCTCTCTGGGCTCCAGCCTCCCAGAGTGCCAGGGGCAAAAGCCCTGAGGTCATTTGGCCAGGGGCTTGTGACACCCTGGCAGGCCTCTGGGGTGGTGGCCAGGGCAGAAGGAGGGGCCGCTGCTCGGGCTCCAGTCCACCTACAGCTCTTCCACTATTTTCTCTAGACCTAGTCCACCTTCACACATTAGGCATAGTGTTTGAAAAGTGGTTCTTAGGCAAGAATAGTAATAATAATAATAATAAATAAAAGAAGGAAACCAGTGGTCTACTCTAATACCCTCACTACACAAACGAAGACACTGAGGCTCAAAAGAACATTTTATGGAAGATCCTTGGAGATCGGCCCTGTGTGTTCTTTGGAAGGAATGATGCTAAAGCTGAAGCTCCAGTACTTTGGCCACCTCATGCGAAGAGTTGACTCACTGGAAAAGACTCTGATGCTGGGAGGGATTGGGGGCAGGAGGAGAAGGGGACGACAGAGGATGAGATGGCTGGATGGCATCACCGACTTGATGGACGTGAGTGTGAGTGAACTCTGGGAGTTGGTGATGGACAGGGAGACCTGGCGTGCTGCGATTCGTGGGGTCGCAAAGAGTCAGACACGACTGAGCGACTGAACTGAACTGAACTGAACTGGATTGGCTAGAGCGAAATCTGGGCTCTGACTCTGACTCAAGTTACTTCCCCTCCCTGGGCCTCAGTTTCCTCACTGGTAAAATGCAAGGGTCAGATTCCATGAACTCCAAGGTCCTTTTCAGGCCTGTGAAGGCCTGGATAAATAAGTCCACAATATTGTACCAGGATGTACCAGGTCCTAAGTGCTGTGCATGTTCCATTTAAGACTCAATAATTTTATGAGATGTCATTATTCCCATGAGATCACTAAGGGACAGCAAGGTTAAATAACTTGGCTGAGGTCTTTCCATGGCAAAGTCAGATTGGACCCCTGGCAGTCCCTCTCTAGGGCCTGGGTACTCAATTCACTGCTCACTTGACAACTGGATCCAGATCAGCCAGCCAGTGAGTGACAGCCCAGCCCCACTGAGCGCTGGACAGGCGTCAGTTCAGCTGGACCAAGCCACCTGTTTAGCCAGGGTGGTAAGAGCCTCACACTGTCTAGAGGCTGCTGGGGTCTGCTCAGCTCAGGCTGTGAGCTAATTCTCAGTGCAGGCCTTGCAGAAGGGGGCTTCAGGGCAGAAGGGGGCTTCAGGTCAGAACAGGGCTTCTTGAAGGAGGCTTTGAAAGGCTGAGAGGAGCTGTTAGATTTGTTACAAGGGACTCGAGAAAGCTGTGAGGGTTCTACTGCTGGTGACTCAGATGCCAGAGAATCTGTCTGCAATGCGGAAGACCCAGGTTCAGTCCCTGGTCAGGAAGATCCCCTGAAGAAGGGAATGGCAACCCATTCCAGTATTCTTGCCTGGAGAGTTCCATGGACAGAGGAGCTTGGCAGGCTGTAGTCCATGGGGTCGCAGAGAGTCAGACATGACAGAGCGACTAACATGTTCGCGATCACAGTTGATTTACAATATCGTGTTAGTTTCAGGTGTACAGCAAAGCGATTCGGTTATACACTTATTGTATATATCTATATTCTTTTTAAAAATTTGTTTCCATTGTAGTTTATTATAAGATGCTGAATATAGTCCCCTGTGCTGTGTAACACATCCCTGCTGTTCCTGTGAAGTTCTTGATCAGCACTATATGATATAATAGAAAATCCACTTCTTGCCTCTCACACAGTGGTTTGCCCACCTAGGAGATCCGCAATAGGCAGTCAGACTGGTCCAGCCTGCAGACATTCAGTGACCCATACCCCTCCCCATAACCACCTGGTTATTCTAGCCTCTTCTCAGAGGCTTCACGGCTAGAGCTGGGTGTTGGATCTGGCTTCTTCCTCCGAAGACAATTTATGGCGACATGTCGGAGACTCTGTTTTAATGAAGTTGCAAAAGTAGGTTAATGGGCTGTGGGTGTTTTTCATTCCCCTCCCCCTGCCCCATCTCCACCCCTGGGCGGATGAATGATGCCTCTCCCAGTGTGATGCAGAGCCGGCCTGAGTATCTCAGGCCTGGACTCACGTGCTCACACACCTCTTCCTTGGCCTTCTGCACAGCTCCTCAGATCTCCTCCTTGTAGCTGGGAAGGCGCTCAGAATGTCTAACCCCAGTCCCTCCTGCTGTCGCTGTGGCTCAGAAGATGCTCCAAAGTCTGCCCAGACTAGCATATTTGAGTGGCAGGGCCTAAGGCAAGGGCTTGGGCAGGGGTGGGACCCTGGGGAAGAAGGAAGCTAAATTTATGGATGATGGACATCTTTCAGCTTGGAGAGGCATGGAGGTAGAAGCTTACAGAACTCTGCAAGTGTGAGAGGAGGAACCGAGCTTCTAGGAACCTTTCCAGTGGCTGTCCCTGCCTCCCTAATTCGTCTGTGTGTCCTGGTGCCTTGCGTGGAACATGGCTGCCCTGCGAATGGTTGCTGAGTGAATGATGGATGCAGTGATGACTCCCCTCCACTCACCAAGCCTCTGGGGCTAGAGCTCCCCCGATCCTTGCTCACCTCTGAAACGGCCCTCAGCTTGTGTCTGCTTGGGACCCCCTCCTGCCCTTCCCACCTCTCTGCCCAATCCTTGCCCCACACCCCCATCTCTCAGGAAGTTTTCCGTCACTAAGCTGCTAGAACAGTTCTCTATTTATTTGCCTGAGTCCAAGGTGAGGGGCTATCACCCTGGAAGACCGGGGTCTCCAGGAGGAAGGATCTATTTCTTTCTCCTCCAGATTTCCCCTGCCTCAGTAATACTCAGGCATGGCTCTTGGCTTGAGAGAGGAGCTCAGAGCCTGGTTGTTGTTGGGGACAAACACCCAGGAAGACTATCCGGTTGCCTGTGTCCCTCTCCTTGGTCCTTCCTCCCTACATGCCCCGTCTCTGGCCAACAATCACTCCTGGCCCCTCACTGTCAATAAATAAGGCTGTTGACTGGGGTTTGGGGCCTGAGCACCCAGGTGGAGCGGGGAAGGGCCTCACTGCCTGCAACCTCAGATTACTCCCATCTGCTGGAAACCTGGGCCACCTCTGCTCCCTCACACCTGCCTTTTTAAAAAAAAATTTTAATAGCCCGAGTTCTCTGCCCTGTTCAGGCCCAAGAAGAAGCACGGGCTTTGTGGCCTTTTAGAATACCTTATAGAAATTCCAGAGGAACCCTACTGTAAAGCCCAGAGAACCCACCATAATCTTCAGGGAAACACCAATATCCTTAGCCTTACACCAGCATCCAGAATCTATACACACATCTCCAAACCCATTGTAACACCAAGGACTCCCCGGCCCAGGCAGTGCTACTGTGCCGCCCCAAGCGTGGCACACCATCGCAGGCCCCTGCAGGAGCACCTGAGCCTCAAGCTGGCCTTCTTGCTCCCCTGCGCTTATTTTCTTTCCTGACCCAGACAGGACATTCTTCTTGAAGACTCCAAAGTCTTCACTGGACCCTGCCCGCATAGTTTCACTGTGGCAGAGGGAAGGGTGGGTACGCAGGGCGTGGGTGTGGGTTGGGTGGCTCATGGAGGATGTCAGGACTCGGCAGAAGGACCCAGTCAGCTGCCAACTTGTCCAATGTCTGAAGAGCTCAGGCAGGAGGCCTAGAGGTCAGACCTTGGGAGGACTTGCCTGAATCAGTCGGGCCCAGGTTTACTCATAGGTGGGTAAGCAGAATGAGGATGTGGTGGAGGTGGCTCCTGTTTTCCTTGGTCTCAGCTAAAGGACCCTGCTCCCTAGAGATATGGGGGAAGGAGGGGGTCTGGGAGGACAGCAGACCAGATGGCCCCGGAGGGCCAGGGAAAGCCGGAAGCCGTGGGCGTTTACACCTGGGGCTTCTGTGGACACATTCACTGATATAAAAGGAGACAGGGCTTCTGGGTCCCCTGGACACGCATCTGTCCACATGCTTGCTGTGCCAGTGTTTCGGGCCTAGACTGGGCGCAGGCATGGGAGGGCAAGGTGAAGGGAGGACTGGGGAATGGCAGTTCAGAGGGAGGACACACAGGCCTGGTCTGTTAGTCTGGTGACAGGGGACACTCACATCTAGGACCTGATTTAGCAGGAGCTGGAGGGAGGTGTTCAGTGTGAGGACAATCAGAGGAGAAGAACCACGGGTTTCAAATCAGGAGGGCTTCCTGGAGGAGGAGAGTGGGCAATAAGGGATGGAAAAGAAGGGAGGGGCAGAGCTGGGGAGGGTTCTCACTGGGAGTGAGGGGGCGGCAGATTTCCTGGCCAGGCTGAGTCCAACCTGCAGTCACCAGAGGTTAGAATCTGGAGGTAAAATTCTGAGAATGAATGTGAAGGTGGAGGTGTTGGTACTCTGGGCTCTGCCCCTAACCCTCGACCTTGAGCAATTTACATACACTAACAGAGTCTTCTTTCCCTAATCATAGGGGATAAAGCAAGCATTCTCGATATTTAAAAGACTTCTCTGGTGGGTGAGACCACCACTTGGGAGGAGGCTATTTAGGCCCTAGTTAAATAGATTTCAGCAGTGTCAGCCCCTCCTTGTAAGTGAGAAGACGCGTTCTGAGAGGGCTAGGTCAGCTCTGACAATAGCCAGTCACTTCTGCAGCCCGAGTTCCCCCTAAAACAAGGGGGCTTGTTCTGACAGATCACTCGGGCCCCTCCCTCCATCTGATATTTGTTTAATAATTTTCAAGGTCCTTACAAGAATCAAATGAGATCATGAATGCTGAGAAGCTTTGCAGAAATATAAAGCGTGTTCTCAATGTGAGGGGTTGAAGGGCTGCCTGGGCTGGACAGAAAGGTGCTTACTTTAGAGTTGGGCCATGGGCAGGGGTCCATCATTGGGGCTGGGACCCCTGGAAAGAAAGGCAGGGCCCCTGCTGGGTGTATGCCCCTCCCTTCCCACAGCCTCTGGACACCTGGCGCCATTCCCTTCCCCCTTCCTAGCCCAGCCCCAGGCTCCAGGGGCAATGAGCCCTGCTCAGGATGGGGGTGGGGCTCCCAGGGGCAGGGGCAGAGGGGTGGGCACCTCCCCTCTGAGTGGCTCCAAGCTGGAGCACAGCAATTACGCAGGAGGATTTATGTCCCTTTGCCTTTAATCGGAAACTCCGTGTCAAGAAGAAAAATCTGCACTGTCCTCTGGCCCAGCTTCCTGCTTTATCATTATTATTGGAGGAAGGTTGATTTGGAAACTTAAAGAAAAGTGGGGTTGGGGGTGGGAACCACCACGGAAGGGGAGGTGTGGGGCAGAGGGTAGCCTTCCTACTGTTTGTTCCGGTTCATCCCAAGAAGGGGACAAAGGGCGGGATGCTGGGGATCCTGGAGGGCAGGGGAGAGAGACAACAGGTTCATTAGGGGACAGGTGGTGTCTGGGGGTCATGGAAGAAAGGGGCATCTGGGGAGCAAGGGAGACAAGACGCCAGGAGGGAGGGAAATGGTGGTTGACCATAGGGAGCAACCAGGAATTAAAGGGACTTGGGCAAGAGGACGAAGAGAACTAGGGCTCATGGTGGAGGGAAGGGGAGACCAGGTACTGGAGAGGCATTGTGAGGGTGTGGGGAGAGTGTGGAATAACCAGTGGGGGGACCAGCTCTCAGGGAGCTGTGGGAGAGGGAGAGTATGGGGTGCCCAGGGGGATACAGCGTGGAGGGAAGAGAAGGGCTGGAGCTGTGGAAGGAAGAGACATCCAAAGCCTGGGAGAGGGTGGGGTGGGGTGGGGATTAGAGGCAACCAGAACCTGGCCTAGGGCTCTGGGACTCTGGCCAGAGCACTATAAGCTACCTCCCAGAGAAATCGCTCCCAAAGCAGAAGTGGAACCCTGAGGCTATGTGGGAGGGCAGCACCCTCCACCCGGGAGACAGGAGACCAGGAGACAGGGGTCCAGTCCTGGTGGGGCGAGGGGAGGAACGGCTTTCCTGGGGCCATGCCAGCAGGTATAGTGCTTGGGAGTTCACTGCAGAAATCCCTAGGCCCTGGGGAGACTGGGACCGAAGTGCTGGAGGGTGAGAGGCCTGCACCCTTGGGAAGGAGAGGGGCCCAGAAGGCCTCCCAGCACCCCACATCCTTGTCCGGAAAGCCCGCTAGTGTCTTACCTGTTGCCCCTCCTGTTACCCGGATTTCATCTTCACCTGTGGAAAGGACACCAGCTCTGGGGTTGCTCCCTGGGACTGACTCCCTCTGTGCACCTCTGTGAATCTGAGTTTTCTTATCCAACAACGTGGCGACGGCAATATCTCCATGGCAGGCCGTTGTCAGGATTAGAGATGATTAGGCAAAGGATCCAGCACACAGTAGGCCTTCCAAAGACCCCGTGCCCACCTGGGGTAGTGCACAGTATGTGCAACCTCCTTCCTTTACAAAGGCCAGACTAATTCTCTGTGTGGCTCCTCATCAAGCCTGGGTGGGTGTCACTGAGTGACGTGCCCGAGGCCACACAGCTCATCGTGGGAGCAGCTAGATGAGACAGCCCCATAACACCACCCGAGGGGTTTGAAGATCTTCTCTGGGTCTCCTCCTTCCCTCCTTCCCCCAAGGGCCCCACCCCCGGCCCCTTGTCCTGGGATCCAGGGTTGAATTTGGGGTGCTCAGTGGAGTGTCTCGGCTTCCGATCCTACTGCAGCCTGGCCCATGCCCACCCTCAAGCGCCTCCTCCCCAGCTCAACTGAGAGGTTTTATAGCCGTTTACGAGCAATTTCTGTCCATATATCACCGGAGATATATAGCCAGGCAAATATTAGGGACCCAAGCGGAGGTTTTAAGAGGTGAGTTTTACTGCTGCTGAAAGAAGGCGTGATAGGCAGTGTGCGGAGACCCACCTCCCTCTCGCGTGCTCGCAGCGGCCGGGCGGTGGCAGCATGGACTGGGGTTCGGCCGGGAAGACTGCCTGTGAGCCTTGAGTGTTAGGCTGGCACCCAGGGGTGGCTGGCAGAGGGCAGTGATCGCAGGGTGGAGTTCTGTTCTTCCGAGAGCCGTGAATGGGAGGAGGTGGGGGCGGAGAGCTGACCTGAGGTCCCCATCTGGCTGGGACAGAACACCTGCTTCAAACCCAGGCAGGGAGACACTGATTCCAGTGGGTCTGACCCACGGACAGTTGTCAGTGAGGCACCAGGAAAGCGCTGCCCTGACGGGCCCCTGGAAGGGGCTGCTGTGCGGCCTTTCACTGCAAGTCCTTAAAAACTGGATCTGAACCAGGAAATGGCTGGCCCGAGGCAGAGGGCTGGACACGCGGCCTCTTACCCTCTTGGGCCTTGCCCGATTGACCCTGGGGGAGGGCCGATAGGAGGCCTACCTTGACCCGCTCTGCGCAGGACCCCAGGCCTGGCACACCTGGTCCCTGGCCCGTGTGGGCGGCTGGGTTGGGGTGAGCGCAGAGGGGTGAGGAGAGCCTTCCTGGCTTGCAGCATATGGTGAGAAGATGTCCCGGGGAATCCTCACTCCTGATTTAAGCAGCTCCGACAGCTTTATGGCGCCTCCTCGAGTGAGCCCCCAACGTTGGCCGTTTAACTTTTTAGCGTCGTTTAACGCTTAGGCTCTGGCGGACAGGCAGGCCCCTCGGCCCCAGAGGCAGCAGCACTAAATCAGGACACTCTGAGGCCCCGATAAATAATTTTTACAGGGCACGCAGCCCATAGATCACCAATGGGGTGGGGGGAGAGCGGCTGTGATATTTCAACCAATTGTCATATATGACTACCCCGAGCTCTGATCCAGGTCGTCCGCATGGCAGCCAGCTTCATAACCACAGCCCCAGGGCCCTCCACGCGGGGTCTGGGAGGGGTGTGGGGAGATGGTGCCTCTGATAACCCCACAGCCAGCTGGTGAC
This sequence comes from Redunca redunca, assembly GCA_006410935.1. NCBI lineage: Eukaryota > Metazoa > Chordata > Mammalia > Artiodactyla > Bovidae > Redunca > Redunca redunca. The sequence goes on along the minus strand of SJYQ01004804.1, from coordinate 117,388 downwards.
CTGGGGATGCAAGTCTGCTCAAACCTGCCCTAGTCTGCAGAGCACAGGGCTCCATCCAAGCTGCCTCGGGCACTGCGAGAAGGAAGGGCTGGGGGCCGGGTGGGTAGAGAGGAAGAGAAAGAACTTTTTGTAGCCAAAAAGTCACTTTTCAGACCATCTTCCTGGTTTCCCCACCCAACTCCAAACCTGAGGGGCCCGGGAGAGAACAGGCAGCAGGCCTGCAGCCAGAGGGAGGGCAGAGCTGAGGGCTGGAGGGAATAGGAACTAGGTGAGATGACACCTCCATTGATGGGGGTCAGGGAGTGGAAGAAGAGAAGGGAACAGTGGGGAGGGAGAAGGCCAGGGAAGAGAGGGACAGAAAGACGAAGGTGCAAAGATGCATGAAGACTCAGGAAGAAAGAGAGAGTCAGAGGCAGGGGGAGACAGACAGAAACTTACCCAGAGAGGATGTTCCAAAAGACAAGGTCTTTTCCTCCAGCCTGGTACCCAGCCAGAGAGATGGTGGTGCGGACAGACCGGGGAGGGTAGTGTGTGTCAGGCTGGCCCATCGTGCCCTGGGAGGGCACCTCCAGCACTTAGGGGCCTGTTTCCCAGCACCAGCTCCATGCTGCTCCCCACCTCGCCCCCTCCCCCTCAGTGCCCTTGCCCCGTCCCCTCATCTGTAAGATCCTGGGATTTGCGGGGACACTTAATCCATATGGAGCTGATTCATTTCCATCTAAATCATCTCCATGAGCTTCCCTAAGAGCCCTCTGATGTGCCAGCCGCCATTCCTCTCCCCGGCGATGGCGGGCTGGGGGCTGCCCGTAAACAAACCTCAGCCGCCATCCATCCATCCTGGCGTCATCCGTCAGTCCAGCCAAGACCATTCATCTCTCCAACCCTGCTTCCTTACCACCCCGCCCTTTGGCTCTTCCAGTCCTTCCTTCTGTCTGTCCATTTGTGTGTGACTCCCCTTCATGCCCCTTTTCTGGAAACTCCACTTCTCTGCCTTGCCTAGGGTGGAATCTTGAGGGGTCAAGTCGGCTATACCCCTGCCTGTAGACTGGAGCCTTACCTGATTCTGGCCCATCAAGATGGGCGTCTCCTGGTTCACCACCTTCCAAGAGGAAAGGCCTTCTGATGATTTTACTAAACAGTGTTGACAACCCAGGCTCAGGGAAGTTCTTTCTTCCACCTAGCGCACGTGTTGGAGGCCCACGTGTGATCACGTGTTTGAACAGGAGTGAGGATAAGATCGCACAGGGTTTGGTCTCCAGTGTTTGTAATGTGCGCCTCTCTAGGTCTCCTCCAGCGTGTCAGGCCTATGCCGAGCACGTGGTAGACGCTCTGTGTCCACTGGCCACGGTCTTCTCTATCAGCCTCAGTGAGTCCAGGGCCCTCACATATGCCCCTCTGATCCAGTGGGTCTGTCACAGGGCCCCGATCGCGGCACATCTAGCCTGGCAGGGTTTGCAGGAAACACTAAGGAAGTGTCTTTCTCTTCTGCTCTCCCACCCAAACTCCTTAGCCCCGTCCTGGGGGTCGAGGCTGCCCAAACAACCCTGTCTTGGTAAAGATGGTACTGAAGAGGAGGAGGCTGAGCAGCAGGTGCTGGGGGTCTTCCATGGCACCAAAGTAGAAGCCTCGCATTTGGGTTTACACGCACTCATAAGGAGATCGTGGGGAGCATTGCTGCTCCCGGCCCCAGTCTTCGGCCTAATGACCCTTCCCTTCTCAGGTTCTTCACGTCAGCCTGGGAGGTGTGATCCTGGGAAGGGGCTGGGGATCTGCGGGGCTCTCATGAGAGGAGATGGGAGCATTTCTTCTGGTCCCATCTCAGTTTCTCCATCCACAGCAGCTGTGGGAGTTGGGGACTGGATCTGTCTCTGGAGTAAGAGACTCTAGCGGCCCTTCGGGGGCTGATGCAGGCATGCATTAAAGGGTTTAATGCATGGTGGAAGTGGGTTTAAAGGTGGAAGTGGAGCCGCAGGAAGGGATGAGGGCAGCCTCTGTCCATTTCACAGTAACGGCAAGTGGGAGAGGCAGAGGAGGTGGGGGGCAAGTCTTTGGATGGCCTGAGCAGGCAGATGCTCCAGCCTCCCCCCACCCCCTCTGCTGCACCGTCAAGATCCGGGACACCTTGCTGAGCGCCTGACTTCCCCCAAGGTCAGACCAGACCAGGTAGAGCACCCCCTGCATGAGTCGCTTCTCCCCAGGCGAATGCCCAGCACCTTTCCCACTTGTTGTTGGCCCTCTCCAGGGAGCTGCTGTGAGTGCACAGAACAGGTGGGGCTCTCCCAGCTGCTACCCAGCTGTGAGGATCCCAGCCCAGGCCTCTCCCACCCTCTGCAGGGGAGAAGGCTCTAATTCTAGCTGGAAAGATGAGAAGGGTTGTGGTGGGAGAGAGAGACCAGAGGGGCCTATGGGGAAGCTAACCACTTGCCCCAGTTGTGTGAACATATGTGTGGGAGGGGAGGGGCCCACAGGTGGCAAGGCCCAGCTTAAGAATGATGGAGTGTTTCTTAGTTCTCTGAGCTAGAGACATATGGGGTATATAAGACCAAGAAAAATGAGAAATTATTGCTTAAGAGAGAGAGGACATGGGGGAATAAGAAAAAATTCAAGCCAGGGGGACCCAGTGCCACCTGCCCCCTCAACATCATGACCTGACCCATCTGTGTTTGGCTGGATCCAAGTCCAAGGGGAGGGGGAGGCCTGAGAACTGACCCTCAGGGCCTTTGGGGGGCAAAATCTGATGCCCAAAACGTGCATTTCCCTGATGTCACACAGAGCAAGGGGAGCTGGGAACAGCTGCCCAAATTCTCCAGGTGGGACTGTGGGTGGAGCTTGCCATGTGGCCTCCTTCCTGTGCCCCCCTGACTCCCCATCCCTTCCCCTCTCTGTCCACTGGGGAACCAGTTCTCTCTTCTGCTGCCCTGTCCACTCATTGACTCCCACCCTCTCTTTTTTCCTCCTTGTCTCTCCTTCCTGCGCCAAGCCTTCCAGGCTTTGTCTCTTCCCACATAGGCCCCGCCCCCCAAATCAAGTCTACTTACCTAACCTTGTGGCTGATGAGAGTTCTTCAGGGTCCACTGGTGGGCTGGTGTCTTGGTCCGGTGGGGTTGGAGTTTCTTGGATCCGTCTGTCCTCTGTCACTCAACATCCACATGTCCAGTTTAGGTTGCGACCTCCACAAAGCCAGCAAGGATCCGAGTGCTTATGTGGTCACCAACATAACTCTGGGAGCAACCTGATTTTTGATAGAGTTGAGAGTTCTCCTTTTGATTCCATGAGGCAGAAGTATCTAGAAGGCTGCGGAGGGTCTTAGAGGACCACTGAGTATGACTGATGCACTGTTCCTGGGGAAGCCACCTCCCACTATTACAAGCAGTGACGGAGGCTGGAGAGTGGGAAGACCTTCTGAAGACTCTTGAGGTGGAAGGAAAGACTTCCAGGGTTTCCGTGAAGCCTTTAGGGAGGGACGGCCTTGGCCTTTTCAAGTGTGGAGGGAGTCAAGGGGCTTGTGAATGTGGAAAGGTTTACTTCCAGCCTTATAGGATTGATCTAAAAGAGGGCTGGCCACTTCCTCTTCAGGACTCAGCGTTCTCAGTGCAATCCCACTCACAATTTCTCTGATAACTGTCTGTTCTTTGGCCAGAAATCTGGTTCCTGAATTCCCTCTCTTGTTCTTCCCATGGTTTGGGAACCAACTCCAGCTCCATCTTATGGTGCCGGAAGAACAGAGAGGTAGAGCGCCTTCTGGACAGTGGCACAGCAAGCCTGCAAGGGGCTGGGGACATGAAGGGAGAGGATGTGATCCCCAGAGGGGAAAGGGCGGGGTCGTCCAAAGCAGGGTTTGACATCAGCCGGAAGAGCACCCCCACCCAGCCACTGAGATCCAAATGTGCACACGATGGAACTGTCTTCACAGCCAAGGGCCCCCTCCCTCCCAAGGAGAAAATCCCACAAGTGGGGAACATCTGGATCAAACCACAACCATGAAAGGACAACATCAAACGAGGGCTTCGGAGCGACCCTCCCCACAGGCCCTGCTCCAAGAGAAACTGCAGATCTTCCTGCTCTAAGCTTTTAAGTGTCACTGAACCACTCAAGTTTGGGATCTCCCCTTATTCACCGGAGACAGATGTCCCTGAGTGAGCATGGTTGGGGGTTGGGTTCGATTACCCCAGCGGGAAAGGGTTTGTGTGACCTGATCCAGGCCACGTCGTTGGGGGGTAGCCTGGGAGTCAGAGCCATGAGGAGGGGCACCAGCAGTTCAGGCTGGGGGTGGGGAGAGAGAGGGGACAGGTGGGCCTTTTAAAACGTGCCTACATCAAAGGTCTGAGCAGGCTCCCTTCCCAGCTTCGGCGCCTCGGGGCAGGAAAGCAGTGATTTCACCACATAACTGCACGTAGTCGAACAGATCTCAGTCTGAGAACTTCTGGGGAATGTGGAGAGGGGAGGGAGGGTGCTCCCCAGAGAGGAGGACAGGGCAAGGGGGGTTCCCCTTTCCAGATAGTCTGCCCAGGCCAAGGAGAATGGGGCCAGATGCTGCCTCCCTCCCACTGGGCCCCTGTGGAGGGAGGCAGAGGAAGGACATTCTTCCAAGGTGCAGGGGAGGGAGCAGCTGCGGCTGCAGGAGGTGGGAGCTGGGTCCGGATGGAGAACGAGGGGGAAGCAGGGGCATCGGCCCCAAAGGCCGAGGGAAGAGCACATAATTCCAGGAGGCTGGTGGCTCTTCCCTTCCTGCTCCCAGGCTCCATCCACTCCTGGGAAACAGAGCCCCTGGCCACGATGCCAGCAGGGAGGGATGAGGGAGGGGTAGATGGGACCACGAGGCGCCCCAGAGATGACTGGGACCCCAGTCCACCTTTGAATACTCTGCCCAGAGAGAGGGCGGCTGAGAGGGTGCTGACACCCCTCTGTTTGGAAGATAAGCTTCAGTTGGGAGAGTATGGGAAGAAAAAGGGTACCCTCACTCTCAGTTCACATCAGCTCCCCTTATCTTCCAGATAAGCTCCCCTTTCAGGATGCCTTCCCTGCCCTCTTCTTCTCTTTGCCCTGAGAGGTTTAGGTGTGGGCGTGGTATCCCACGATGCCTGGAGGCGGTAGCACCGGTGTAGGGCCTTCCCTCACTGCCTTGTGAAGATCTGCTTCAGGTTTCTTTCCCCATCTAGACTGTCAGCCTTGGAAACATGGGCTCCTTCACTCTCACTGGGTTCCCAGTGCCGGGCAGTAGGTGCTCGGTGATGAAGCCCTATTCCAGCTCCCAGCCGGCATGCATTTCTCCCACCACCTGCATTCTGGGAAACAAAGGGCACCCACGTGATGATCCCTCCACAGTCGCAGGCCCTATGAGGGTCTCCAAGGGCAGCTCCTATCTGACGTGCTCTGGGGGTCCTTTGGGGGCCCCTTAGCTGAGAGCACTCCCTCTCACCTCTGAAATGGACTGTGCACAAGTCTCACCTCCATGGTCGGGGCTATTACTGTTTTGTGTTAATCTAGGATGGCTGTGTCTTTTTTGATCACATGAGATCCGATGCTGTCTGGAATCAGACTCTTTTCCTCCGACTCTCCACGTGGCCCACAGTGCCCAGCGTGGAGGAGTCCCATCAGGAGAGGCTGTCTGCAGACTGGCTGACTCTTTCTTCCAAGTCCTAGCGTCTCAGCCTCTGATGTGGTGGCTCATCTAGGGCTCTGATGGCTGAGGGTCCAGAGCTGCTGAGTTGGGGATGTCCTGGCAGAATGTGGTGAACTGGACACGAAGGAGCTCAGTCCCAGTGAGGTAAGGACACGGAGTCTGAGTGACCCTGCATGTTAAGAGAACGCTTGAGGGGGATGCTGTGGAAATGACTGAGGTCAGTGGGCTTTATTCAGACTCTTTTGGAGAGGAAAGCATAAAAAAGGATGGAAGGAGACAAGAGCAGGGCTGGCAGAGGATGCAGAAGAATATCCAGGTGGGATGGACTTTGCAGTGGGGAAGGAGGCTAAGGCAGCTTTGCCTGCAGGTGAGGGCCCAGGAGGGAAGGGCCTGGGCAATTGTAAATATGCACTCTACACCAAGGACCCTGACCATCCACCACTCCATGACCCACTGCCATCCCTCCCCAAACTCTAGGCCAGGAGCGCTCCCACATCTCACTGCAACTTCTAGGTCCAGGCTGACCTGTGTTCCAGCCACATCACCTGATGCTGAGCTTGGGTCGGATCAGCTTTGCTCCATACCCCGAGATCTTCCCTAGGGCTGGAGCTGCCTTTGAGGTTGTGAAGAGAAGACTGGTGAGCTGTCTTCTGAGCCTAGATCTCCCAGCTGTCAGTGAGGGGAGGGAATCTCCACTTTGAGCCCTTCTTTTGGGGCTGAGTTGTTGACCCTTTAGTTGTCAAAATGTAGATTTTTCATCTGTGAATACTGGGCAAAACTGCCTGAATTGTCTCTGGGCTGCAGAGTGGCAGCACAGCTCAGCTCCAGGGACCAACCGCTCACTGCACTCCTAGAGCACAACTCCAGGTGGCGCCATTCACATAGAATGTGCTGTGCATGGCACCCACGCCCCTGCCCACCCACAAGGTTGTGTGATGGTGGGCCACCATCATGCCCTTTCTGGGTCAGGACTTCCCTGGTGGCTCAGATGGTAAATAATCTGCCTGCATTGCAGGAGACCTGGGTTCAGTCCCTGGGTCCAGAAGGTCCCCTGGAGAAGGGAATGGCTACCCACATGGGTATGCTTGCCTGGAGAATTCCATGGATGTAGGAGCCTGCTGGGCTACAGTCCATGAGGTCGCAAATAGTTGGACACTGAGGACTTTTCTATTTACCAACCCAAGCAAGTCAAGCTGAGAAGCAATAATATTCGTGAGGCTTTGCCTGGGGACAGAAAGATGGACAAAATGATCTCCAAAGTCATGTACTCATGAGACGTGGGCACCAGGAAACCGGAGTGTCTCCCAGAACAACAGGCCCATGGAGCAGGATGCGGTCTTAAATTGGGTAGCAGGGAAAAAAAATGCAGATTCCATCCATCGAGGAAGGAAAATGGTCTTCAGTTCAGATAGAAAACAATAACCTAGTGGCATTTAGTAGGTCTGTAGTTACTATGAGTTGAATCGGAATCAGTGTTGACATTCCTGTCTCTAGGTTTGGAGTTCATGAAAGCAGAAAGGCCGAGCCACCATTGTGACACTTGTGTATGGGAATTTGCTGAAATCTGAAATGAGATTCTGACCCAGAAGGGGGTCAGGAATTTGTTTCCTTCCCTTTTTCTCCTTCTTAGGGAAAGCTTAGTTTGCTATTTAGGATGAAAAATAACCACCAGATGAACAAAAGAACGATCATCAGAAATGATAAATAACACACTCCAGATGTGTCCAGAAAGAAATGCAACTGAAAGCACCGCTGGCTCCAAGTAGTCACCTTGGGGAAAACCTCTTCTTTGGGGACTGTCTTGAGGGTACGTGACTCAGTACCCACGTGACTCAGTACCCTCAACTCTGACTCAGTTGAGTGACTCACTGACTCAGTCTTTGAATGTCCTTATTGGCGAGAATATCACTTACTTTTCTGGAATCAGTCAAAAAATAATTTGTAGCTAATCATGTTTGTCTTGAGTATTTGTAGAATGGCTACAAAGTCCAATTTAAAGGAGCCTTTGCCAAAGTGGTTAAATCAAGGGAGGTATAGATGTATGTCCTGCTGAGGTGCCTGTGCTGAAGGACATCCTTTGTTTGTTCTCCTGTGTTTGTTTAAAGATGCTAATCACAGATACACATCCCATATTGTATTCTGTGTAATAAAATAATGTATCAGGATGTTGAAGGCTATATGCTAACAGTCTCCTCCTCCTCCTGCTATTATGACTTCATGCCTCTGTCTACAACGCACTTTTGCTGAGGGAGGCAGGGAATAGAGGGATGGGGCAGACTCCCAGGAAGAACTGGTGCCGTTATCCAGGGCAAAGTTTCGGATCCCCATCTACCCTCAAGAGTTGCCTAACTCTGCACTCCTTTCTGGAATAGCTCTGAGTTCCCTCTCCCAGGGGATTTGGTCAACTGGGCAGAGCACTTTTTTAGGGGAGAGGGATTCATGTGGTAGCATGATTCCCTGTCATTCGTGCAAAAATCAGCATAATTTTTAGAGAGGGAAGTTGCTGGCTCATGAATTATGTAAAAATGTATTTTTCACAAAAAATGGAGGGGATGAGGTCAAAACACACCCACACAGCAACCTGTTTCTAACAACGATCGGTTAATCTAAATGAAGAACTCTCCAGTTGGAGAAGTTTTCAGGACGTTTGCTTTCTTTTTAAAATGTTTTAAGAATTCTGGCTGTGCTGGGTCTTTGCTGCTTGTTTGGGCTCTCTAGTTGCCGTGCGTGGGCTTAGTTATCCCTTGGCATGTGGGATCTTAGTTTCCCGACCAGGGGGGATCCAACCTACGTCCCCTGCGTTGGAAGGTAGATTCTTAATTACTGGACCACCAGGGAAGTCCCTGGATGTTTGCTTTCCTGAGGAAAGATCTGGAAGAAATGGATGAGCCCCAGATCAGGGAGCCTGAGGGTCAGTCTTGGGAAGGCTCGCCCACCTTGAGCAGTGGTTTTGGGAGAGGTTCCAGTCCTTCAGCTCGAGCTGGGTTTATGGGGTGGAGGTGGGTGTGCTCGCCAGGGTTGGGGGCCCAGGGCGAGATGGCGTGACCTCCAGGAGGCCTAGCCCCAAGCAGAACCCTCAGCACTCCTGCTCCTTTGCTGATAGACGAAGCTGCAAATCAGGAATTTATTAGGAGCTGAGACTCATTTTCCCACCCTTTATAGCCCTGATGACTCAGAGCCAGACTCTGGCAAGGGGCTTCCTCATGGTTTTAATTAGACAATTAATTTTTTATTGGGTCGTTTGATTTCCGGAGCCGATTCCACTCTCCCCCTTGTCCCCCACCTGCCTTCCAGCTGTGAAAAGCCAAGGGGAGGCCAGGAGATTCGGGGAGCATGCAGAGGAAAAATGCGAGGCCTGCCCTGGAGCTGATGTGGAAATCAGTGAGTGGGGAGGGGTGGGAACCCCTCTGTTCCCCTCAGCTGGTCCAGCACCAGAGACACTGTCCAGAGTTCAGTGCTGGGCTTGCGGGGCTGCACAAAGGCATTCCTAGCTACTCCCCGCAAGCTTCTAAGCTGTTGGGCTAATTAGTAACATGGGGTGGGGGGGCAGACAGGGAAATTTGCCCAAAATACCTTAGCGGCATTTCTGTGGTTAATCCTGGCCGTGCTTGGAGGCTGTTTACCCTCTACCCAGGGATTAGGAACCTGTTTGAGTTAGAAGGGCAGAGAGAGGCCAGGGCTCCACTCTGTCCTCCACCTGCTCGTAGGAGCTGGGCAGGGGCGCTGAGCCAGCAGGAAAAAAAAGTGAGAGAAACCTGTCTTCAATCTATCTCCCTTTATTGATCTCCCTGCCGCCCAGCTGTTGGGCTGCTTTGGAATCTTGATCCTCTCCCCGCCTGCCTCACCCCTCAACACTGCCCTTGTGGTCAAATATCAACCTGCTTCAGAAAGGTGGGGATGAAAGAAAGAGTGGCAGGTGGCGTTTTGGCTGGGGGGATGGGCTCAGGTACAGAAGGGTCCCTTAGAGACCATACACACTCTCTCGGAGGAGAAGGGAGTCCACTCCCAAGATTTCTGATCATCTCCATCCTCCAGTGCCAAAGGAAACGGCTAGAGTCAAGGAAGAACTTCCTTTCATAGAGTTCTGTAAGAGCGCAAGGTCAGTTTCTATTGAGAGCTACGTGGGTTGGAGGCCTTGAAATGGAATTGCAGGGATCAGAGGACTGTTTCCTCAGGTGCCCTGTTGGTGGGGACATTGTCACTTGTTGTTCCTGCACAAGGACTCCCGAAAACGTGTGGTCACATGTGCTGACATTGCCACTCAGTGCCAAACTAACAAGCCCCCCCGCCCAAAAGAACAAGCCAGGACACCATTCAAAGAGGGGACCCTCCCCGCCATCCACACTGTCCTCCAGAGGGAATGAACCCCTGAACTGGGGCACGCTGGGCCCCCCCAGCACCACCCCCACTGGGGGCCGGGGGAGCGTGGGCTCCCCTTGGGGCCCAGGGCTGGAATAGGAGCACATACTTACACCGGGTTTCGAGAGGCACAAAGATAAAAGGATCCAGAGATCAAAGAGCCCCTAGGAGCTCGGTGTGCAGACCTCCGGGTCTAGGGTTTGTTCTGTAAAGAGATTCTCTTCTCCTTCTGTAAAAACTCACATTGAGGGGTCCCTCCGTTAAGGCTTGTGGTGGTTCCATGCTCAGAGCAAGGGGACAGCATGAGGTGGGCCCTGCTGGGACACAGGCCTGTCTCCCGCTGGGGCTCATCTCTGACCACCCAAGCTGTGCAGAACTCCATAGAAGGCAGGACAGGAAAGGGTGTATATGGGATTTGGGGGTGAAACGCAGATCAAGCCCAGATCATCCACTGACTTTTGTGCTTCCATGTGGCTCCAAGGTGGGAAGGATTCAGACCTTCCAGGACTCAGGGCACTGGGTTAAGAGGGTGCAGTGTGTGCGCATGGGGATCTGAGCTGGGCACCTTTTGGCCAGTGAGAACAAAGGGGCCAGGGATGCAGGCAAATCCCCATCAGAGAAGTCGCTTGTGTGTGAGCGTGTGTGGATGAGTGTCCATCTGCAGGGAGAAGGGAGAAAAAGAAATGGTGAAGAAAATAGGAGAAAGAGAAGAAATAAAATCAAAGGCACTGAAATACAGAAAGAGAGGGCAAGCTAGCAGACTCGCACAAAGAGAGGCAGAGAAACATCACAGGAGCCTAGGGACTGGGCCGTGGGAGGCGGGGAAGGGAGAGCCCTGGGAGGGTCAGCAGCCCGAATAGTTGGCCAGGCTCCTGCCCTGGAAGGTGGGCAGGGAAGGGAAAGGGGGGCAGAGAGAGCCCCCGCTTGCTGGGCAGGGCAGAGGCTATGGAACCCACATCTCTCAGCTCCTAAGCAATCAGCCTTCTCCCCCTGCCCTTCTCCCCAAGCCCAGGGCTGATTGACGGGCCTGCAGCTTCTTTAGGTCTGGGTGGATTTGAATAATTAAGTCATCTGGATTCTTATGATTTACCATTTTCAATGATAAATAGACAGCGCCCAAGCCAGCCAGTTGGCAAAACTCTGGCTGCTAGTTATAATTTGTCAAGCTGCCAGTAGATTCATGTTTCATGCTAATGGAGAGAGACTCATTGACTAGGGGGAGGCGGTGACCCGGTCAGCTCTTTCCTCAGGCACCCCAGAGGTCGAGAGGTCGGGGGAGAAAGACCGGGCGGTATGGATTTTCTGTAAGGGTCAGTGTAATTTTATAATAATTCAGCGAGTACACACGTTCTCACATACACAGAGGATCATGTATGCGGAGATGTGTTTGGATCTGTGCACCCGCCCCCCAACATGCACCTGCTCCAGTGCAGGCGTCTGGGTCCAGCGAACACAAGGGTGCTTCGGGAACACTCGTCCAGCTCCTTGCACCTGCACACCCTGTTGTCACCTTTAGGCACGTGATAACACCAAGGCAAACCTGCAGACCTGTTCAGATGCCCAGAGAAACGTGACAGCCCGCCCCCTCCCCCAACATCCCAAGGATGGGAGGGCACCTCTGGGTGACCCTTCTGCTCACCATCCCAAACCCTTTATTCCAGGGCTTCCATGGTTGCTAATCACGGGGCACGACTCTTGCTCCTTTTCTAATTTTTCCAGTGGGGGAAAGAAATGATTCCTAGGGCCGTCTTGTTTTTCAGCCGACTGACTAGGTGTTGGTAGCTGGGGCTGGGAAGACAGAGACTCTGAGGCCAGGCACACGGAAGGTGGCAATCAAAATCCAAGCTTTCTTTTCCATCAGTTTGTTTATTTATATATTTGTCCATCCGTATTGAAGCCTCACAGTGACAGGAATCCCATTATTGACTGTCATGACAAATCTGAGGTGGGGACTATGTTTTGCACACAGTAGGTATGAAATAAACATTGGTGTAACGAACAGCCGCAGTTACAGATTGATCTCTTGGTACAGCAAACTGCCTATTTCCCTTCTCTACCTCCACTTCAACAAATCTTTACATCATCACTGGTTTGAGAGGCCAGAGAAGAGGTGTGGGGCTGGGTGAAGCCCCCTCGGTTCCTTGATTTGAGAAATCTGGGCCTTTCGTGTGATAACAATGCTGATTTTATACCAATGGAAGCCATCTGGTCTCAGTTTTGACCCCCAAATGCTCTTCAAATGGATCAATGAGCAAGGAAGGACTGAGGAAGGAGCCGGTGTCCTTCCTCCGGCCCAGAAGAGAATTTGAATTTGCTTGGAGTAGCTTGTGAGCAGGGCCGGAAGCTGCAGTTTAATACCATCCATCAGCAGCTTTGAGGTTTGGTGGGGCGTGGGGAAGGGCTGGGGGACCTGAGGAGAAACATTTCATTGCCCTGTCCCCCAAGATCCCCACACGACACGGGAAAGCACAGCAGCAAACTGAACAGAGCAGAAGAGGAGGCGGCAGTGAGCACCTACCGGCAGGAGCTGCTTCCAGCGTCAGGCTCGGGAAGAAGCAGTCGCAGCTGTTGGCTCTGCCCCGGAGATTCAAGATTCCGGATCCTGCGAAGTGAACTGGGCTCCCTCCTTCCCAGGGGGAGCTGGGCTGGGGGCAAGGAGGCTGTTCTGGGCGGACAGTCGGCGTTCCCTCCACCACTGCCCGGAATAAGAGGCCTCCTTTTTTTGCTGAGCTGCTGTGGATGGCGGTGGGCCCAGCTAATCAGGGGGCATTCCTTGGAGAGACAGCCAAGAGTCAGAATTGACCAGCTTCTCCATCCAGGGGAAAGAGGCCCCCTAAATGCATCGGGAATAGGGAAATAGGTTTTGCTTGTTTAATAGTTTGAGGCTCTAATCTGGCATTACTGACATCACCAAGGTGAGCTCTTGTAGCCCTCACTCACCCGGGCAGAGCAACAGCCTCGGGGGCACTAGCGGCTCCACCCCCATGAGCAGGGACAGGCTGACTGTGGCCTGCAGATGGGTGAGGTGGGGAAGGGTTTTCTGGGGGTAAGCCACGGGGACATGACAGCAATAATCATGATTGATACAGAAAATGAGGTACTTCAGCCCGCACTTGATCAGCAAAGCTTACTCCCCCCATTTTGCCTTTCATCCTCCAATCCCAGTATTTGCATCTGAGCAATGAACTCTTGAGGTCAGCATACATGTTAGCTTGTCTGAAGGTCTCAGAACAAAGCCTCTGGGTATGAAGACACTACAAGAGCCCCAGCCTGGAGTAGCTGAAAAAGGAGAGAAAGAAAAGGAAAGTACAGGAAGAAAGAAGGAAAGAAGCAAGCAGGCAGGGGTGGGGTTTGGGGGGGAAAAGGGAGAGATAAAAGAAGGAAGGAAGAGCCTTGAGGAAGGGGAGGAAAGCTAACAGAACCACACTGGAACTGCCGGAGTGAGGCCTCCCTGAAGGGAGCTGCAAGGTTTTACTGGGGACATGGCTTTCCCAGACATGGCTTTCCCCGCCGCCCGCTGGTGGTTTGAGGGTTTCATCCTCAAAGGTTGCGCTGTCCATGCAAGATGTGCTGAACTCCGTGACCTCCCCCATCCCACTTTGGGGAAACAAAGGGGGTTACCTAATCGGCTTTAAGTGGGTGGTTGCCCCTGGATCCCATGGACAAGGTACGGAAGCACAGGCCCAAGAGGCTGCAGACACACAACCACCCTGTCAATCTCTCCTACAGGCTGAATCTAAAGCCATTTGCCAATTAATCTGTGTGTGTAAGAGTTCAGTGAAATATACTGCACACCGAAAGTCCAAATGCCCTGGGAAAGCAAGTCCTCATTCTCTTTCTAGCGTGAGACACTTTTGCTGGCTCCTCCAGTGTCTGCAAACCTTACACCAAGCTCCTTCTAGATTAACCTGACCCCTTCTGGCATGCTTGCCCTGAAAGGTAGCTTTCTGGGGTAGGGCTGGAGATGAGGCTGGCAAAGGAGGACAATTTTTCTTCTCACTAAGGGAGAAAATGATGTCCCTCCTGGAATGGACTGGGCCTTACCCTCTCTCTCCTGTGCGCATACAGGCAGCCTAACCAAAGGGACAGAAGAACCCAAACCACCAGTGCAAAGGGTTTGCTTGACATAGCAACGAAACTGAGGTCCAAGGTCACAGAGCCAGAGCATGGCAGAACAAAGCGGCCCAGTCTGCAGACAGTGGAGGTGGGTCAGGAGACGGAGCCAGGGTGGATCTGCGACTCGCACCTCTCTGCAGCGCTTCTTCTGCTTCTGGCGCTGCTTTGGGAACCAGATCTTGACCTGCAGAGCCTCAAGGCTGGCCCAAGGCAGGTGCAAATGCAGGAAGAACTCCAGCTCTGTCTACTTCGGGGAGAAGCTAATCACAAGAGGCTGGCCTCCACTTCCACCTCCCCTGTGGCCCCTGCCGCCACCTTGGTGGGGAGGTGGGCACTGGGGCCCGAGGAGCTGGAGGGGTGGTGGGAGGTCAGGATCCACTCCCAGGAGGCCGGGGTACCTGGGAGCCCCCACCTCAGCTCCACCGGCCTCTCTCCTCACCCCTTCCTCTCCACTCCTTCCCTCCCTCCGCTCCTCCCAAGCCTGGACCTCCCTTATGTTGACCCAGTTCCCTCTACTTTTCTTTCTTTCCCCTTTCTCTGTGTATTTATTCTCGATTTTCCTTCCTCCGTTTGTTTTCCTCCTGCCCTCCCTCCACTGTTTTCTCTTCTCTTCCTTCACTTTTCCTTCCTTCTTTCCTTTTCCCTAGGTTTCCTCCATTCCTCTCCGTTTCTTTCTCCCATTCAATTTTCTTTTACTTTTCTAAACTTCTCTCTCTTTTCCTGCCCTTTTCTTTTACTTTCTAGCCTCCTCCTTTTGTTCATGTGCTTTTCCTTCCTCTCTTGCTTTTCTTCCCTTCTCTCATACAACAAACAGATCTTGCTTCTTCATTTTGTCTTTTATGAATGTTCCTTCATTTCATCTCTCTTCCCTGCTCCCTCCCGAGTCCCCTCCTCTGCCCTCACTACTGGGGCTTTCTCAAATCTTCTCTTCCCTCTCCAGTCTTTTTGTTGTTCTCAGGGTTTTTTCCAGTCCTTTGTGCAGTTTCCCCAGCCTCCTTTCCAGCTTCCATTGTTTATAAATCCTCTTTCTGAACAGGCAGAAGGCATAAACGTGCCCCCTCCTCAGGTCAGGGCTCTGTCCTGCATCAGCCTCCCCACCCTTCGCACCATTCTTTCTCAGCTTCCCTCAATGAGGGGTTCAGTTTCAAGGGCTCACAGACGAGGCTGTTCACCCCTAGCTGAGAAGTCAGGGCTGGGTCCACAGCTCCCCAGTACAGGCTTAGGGGACGCTCTGCCACACTGTCACGACTCCATCAATCCTAGTATAAAAAAGAAAAAGGAAGAGAAGAAAAGAGTAAAAGAGAGACAGCTCTACAGACTGTGCGTGTGGGGGCATGTTGGTAGAGATGGGGGAAGAGGGGGGAAAAGGTCTAGATTCATCAAAGAGGGAGGGGGCAAAGTCCAGACCCAGGCGGCTTCTCTTAGCTCACCCAGAGCTGGGACAGCCGGTAAAAGAAACCTCAGTTGGCTCCCTGTTAATTTTGGGATTGGGTGGGGATAAGACCTTCCATTCCATTCCTCTGGGCTAGAGAGGTGCACAGGGCCGAAGGGTGGGAGGAAAGAAAAGGGCTTAGACTTGAGTATCAGTCCCTTTCACTTCTGCCCCCGGATACGTCCCTCCCAAGGCCCATGTTCTGGAAACCTCTGAGTCCCTAGGTCCCCCTGTGGCTCTCTCCGATCTCTCAGCTAGGCAGGCCCACTTAGGGGCTCCACCATGAGCAGTGTCGAGCAGTCCCTGGACTACCCGCAGAAAAACCTCGGGTGCAGTGAAAACAAAGGCCTGGGCGGTTTGGCCACTCCCGACCAAAAGATGCGGGCCAAGTAGAGGCCAGAGACACCACTCGCTGGAGTGGGATCCACAGCCCCTCTTGGCTTTTTCCAAGAAGCTGTTCAAATGCTCCAACCACATCCTGCCTGGCTCCTTGGGTCAGACCTGTAAACCTCAGCACCATGAAGACCCTCCACCCTGGCTGGGCCTCCCTTTGCCAGGCTCTAGAGTTCCCTGGGTCCTGCTAGTGCATTTGCCATAGCCCCCACTCTCCCCGGCTTTACCAGACCGGGCCCCAGCCCCCATTTCCACACCAGCCTGCCCACTCTCCACCTGGGCCCCCAAGTTCAGTCCTACTCTCTGATCCCACCCTCTCTGACTCCCTTTTGAAGAGTCTTTTCCTCCTGGGACTTCTCTTGGGGAGGGGAATCTCAGCCCCAGGGAAGGGTAGGGGGTCTTTTCCTGACCCTCTTGCGTGGGCTGGAGGAAGGTGGAAGGTGGTTTTGCTGGGGGTTGGGGAGGGGCGCTCCCCGGATTCCATCTTGGGGAAATGGGTCTCTGAGTCAAATTGGAGTGAAAAGGAGAAGAAGAAGAAATCCATGTCATTCCTAACTTAAAATCAGCAAAAGGTTCCCGGGGGCAGCAGGGGCCCCGAAAAGGTCGCGAGCTGATGCTTTGGGTCGATACCCCGCCCCCTACCCGGGCAGAGTCGAAAACTACCGTTTGCGGCTGGTACTTCTCTCGCTTTCCTGGGAAAGCCCTTTGGGGATCTCTAAGCGCCTCTAAGAGTTTGCTGGGTGAGCAGGTTCGGGACCTGTCCGGGTTTTTATACATCCGTAATCAGCCGTGATGGAGAAATAAATGCATCCTTCCTCCAATATAAGAAGCAGGTGCCCTCTCTCCCACTTCAAACCTCAAAACCCAAACTCTGCTCCCATCTCCATCTCCTCAGAAAACTTTTCTGAAGTTCCTGCAAGTTGCGTTTGGGGAAAGAAGTGATCACCTTCAGACTCTACGGGTCTCCAAGCGCCCTGTTTCTCCCATTCTCTCGTTTCAGAAGCATCCCCTTTCCTCTGACATTGCCACCTTGGTCCCCAAACTCGGGTGAGGAAGGCTGCTCTGGCTCCACTCCTCTGCCAGTGGCGCCTCCAACCGCGGCCCAAATTCCACCGAGGTCGGGTAGGTCAGTATCTGCCAGCAGGGGAGCCGGGATGACGGGAGAAGGAGAGAGGCAGAGACAGGGGAAGACAGTTTTCAGGCTACAGCGCACCCCTCCCAGACCCAGCTCACCTGTTCCGGCGGGGCTCCTCTGGATTTTAATCCACTCAAAAGTTTGTCTGTCTCTCACATTGTCTGAGGAGGGACTCAGACTCGGCGGTCGGGATGGGGTGGGCGCCCCCTAAGAGCGCAGGCGCCTGATTCAGAACGAGCCCCTGAGAAGCAGGACTCGGGTGCATCTTTCCCAAGGCGGGGGCCCAAGCAGTGATCCGGAGAGAGGACGCTCAAGTGCCCGGGGTACCGGGTCAGACTGCCAGCTGGGGACCGTCCGGGGCAGATTGGGCGCTATAGAGGAAGAAGCCTGCGGGGCCGGGAAGGCTTGGGGAATTGGAAGGAGAGGGCCCTGGGTCCCTGGCGTCGTCCCTCTCTTCCTCCAGTTTGCAACCTCCCCGGTGTGTCCCAACCCACAACATTCCCCAAGCCCCTTCTGGGGCGACACTCAGGACCCGGACAACGCAGAGAGGGAGGGTGAGGGGGAAAAGTGACCCCTTTTCTTAGCCCCTCCCCAGGCCCCGCGCCACCGCTCCCCCCCACCCGTCCCTGCCCAGAGCCAAGGGACGTACAGAGAATTGCAACTAGAAATTCGATCGATTGGTACGAGAGACCACGTGGTCCGGTGTTGGCCAATGACCAAGCCGCCCGGGATGAGCTAATAATGGAAGCAATTTGTAACTTTCAGTAGCTCTCTAGGCCTGGGTACTGGAGGGAGGGAGGCGGGCGAAGGTGGGGAAATGGGTGCCCCCAGTCCTTCCACCCTCCTCATTCGTGCAGGGCACCGGGATCCCCGAATCCTCTTTTTCCCCAACCCCGCAGGCACTTGCAGGGTCCCGCACCCACTTCTGTCCAACAGCCGCTGCTCGAGAGCAAGGTAAGCGGGTCCTCCATCCTTCAACCACCCCCTCCCCCCATCCTTCCAGGCACCTGCAAAAAGCGTCGCCTTGCTTGCCCCGTTAGACAGTTTGATTATGATTTTGTTTTTCTCTTAGTTGAAAAAATATATAATCCTTTTGTATTTTTTATATATATATAATTTCAGATTTGGGGAAAGATTAAATTCAGGTTAATATACTTTCCTTAGAGGACGACTAGTACTTTTGGGATCAATTTTCTATTCTCTTCTCTTGGAGAGGAACATTCTATTTGAAGAGAGTTTGTTTTAGAGATGAGTTAGCCTTTTGTTTTTGCAAGTTTCACTTTGCTGATGATGTCAAGTTGGTGCTTTTCTCCACCCCATCTTCCAATTTCAGGATTTACAAAGAACCAGTTAACATATTTCAAGTTTATTCATTTGTTTTTCTCCTCCCTCATTAGTTTTCAGCTGCTACTGAATGGAGGCAATGGTTTTTTTCCTCCTAGTGTGGACTGAGGGTTACTTTTGTGTTGATTTCTCTTTTTGTTTTGTAAATGAATTTATTGTTTGGGAAACTCTATGGGGGTGTGAATGAGGTTTCTTTTGATTCATTCTGACCCCTCTTCTGAAGGACAATTTACTTCAAGTGTTGTATGCATTGTCTTCAATTTTTATCTTTCAATTTTGATGTAGTTTACCTCTTCTATTAATAAAAGCCTGACCTGTTCTTGAAATTTAAAATTTAGTTTGTTAAACTGTCTTTAAAATTTTAATTTTATACACTTCACCATTTTGTATAGTTCCTTACCCTTGTCTGGCCCCCTTTGCCTGCCTCCTCCATTTCAGAACTCCCACCCCCAACTTCCACAATTCCCAGCATCAAATTCGATTCATCCATGGGCAAGGAGGGACAGCTGATAAGAAAATGTCCTGCTTGTGCCAGAGCTTAAACTCGAGGCTCTGGGCACCTCTAGTCCGACTCCCCAAGCCAGAAAAATCAGGGAAAACAGAACTGCTATTTGACTTTTTAGTTGGGGACCAAGCTCCTTCTCCTTGGCTCTATTCTGGGCAAGTCTTTGGGACACAAAGTTGAATTTTTAGTTCTCATCTTGACCCTGAATTCTAAGCTAAGTACCAACAGATTTTTTTTCCTCCCTTAAATGTAAACTGTGAGCTCAGGGTCAGCCTCTTGGGACTCCGGCCTCCTGGGAGAGATTCCCAGAAGAGAGACACAGCATGTAGTGCCCTCTTTTACTTCTGATTAAGGTGGAGGGGGCAGGAGTTGGGGGACCCCATTTTGATCTCTAGCTCTAGCTTTGAATGGACACAAAGAATGAGAGGGTTGGCCTGGGGACTAGATCACTTCGGGTCAGGGGGGTCTCGTTTAGGAGAGTTTGGGGTAAATCCCAGCTCCGAGGACATTCTCTCTAGCATTACTGTGAAGTAAATCATCAAAGTAGTGTGATGCAGTTGCAGCCTATTCCGATCCATTGCGGGTACCAGATCAAATGATGAGAGAAATTTCGTTTCCCGAAGCCCCGCCTCTGCTGACTTTGTCTGTGCCTCTGAGGGAAACAGCCCAACTTGGCCAAAGTAACATTGTCATTGCTCTTCCCCGCTCAGTCCTCAGCTCTGTCGTCACATTGACATTCTGGGCACATTCGGCCCAACCCCCGTCCCTGCTTCTCCCAAGTATGAATCTAAATTACTATTAATAAGGGGCCGCTCCAAGTTAATTGGCATTAAAAGAATTCATTTCAATTTGTTAATATTAAATGAACGCTCTGCACTTTAGCTCCCTTCTTCGCCCTAGATTCCCAGATGAGTGATGGGAATTGGGGGGCGGGGGAGGACGAGGAGGATTTTATTTCTGACTCCAGCGCAGTCACTGCGGTGCCTCCCCGGGGGCATGAGATCCAGGCGCAGTGGGGGCCTGATTGGGGACCATCTGACGGTCTTTTTAGGTGAAATTTATCTGATCCCATTGGAGCTTTGGGGGAGGGCAGAAGGGAGTTGAGGGGGAGGGATAGAAAGGTTTGCGGATGTTGTGGGAAGAGGGAGGGCTGAGAGGCGAGGAGCGAGAGGAAGAGGCAGAAGTGAAAGGGAGTAGTTGGGGCACGAGGTTGGGCGCTGGTGAGGAGGGTAAAGTAGCTTTGTGAAGGAAGGTGCCAGTAGTTCCAAAACGCCCCTAGAGAAGGAGGAGCTGGGGGAGGGTGGGATGTGAAGCAAAGCAGCTAGGGGTTCTGAGGTAGCTATCTCAGTGGGGTGTTTGTGATGAGATGAAATAAATGTTCCGTTTCCACAGTGCTTGGCACCTAGAAACTACCAAGAAACTAGCGTAGTGGCTAAAAGCACAGATTCTGGTTTTGAACCTCAGCCCTGCCTCATGCTAGCTGTATGACCTTGGGCAAGTTGCTTAACCTTTCCACACTGCAGCTGCCTTATTTGGCAAATGGATTTACTGGTACCTAGCTCATAGGCTGTTTTGAGGATTAAGTGAGTTAATATGTGTGAAGTGTCTAGAACAATGTTAGTTGTGTGGGAAGCACTGTACAAACTGTACAAAGCTAGTTGTTACTGATGTTGTAGCTTTTCTGAGCTGGGGAGTTTGGAGATGGTCACGGAACCTCTTAGAGGTTAAGGGTTCAGTGGGTTCTCTGGGATCATGAACAGGTCAGCCCTCTCACCCCCATCCCTGGATCTGGTCTAATAACCCGGGTGCATGTGGCGAGGGCAGGGGGAGAGTGAGACCTGGGGCCCTGGGAGCTGGGACACCTGAGTTCTTCCCTGGCCTCTGCTTTGGCTCTTGGGTTGGTGGTCCCCTCTCAGTGACCACAGACTTCAAACAAAGGAAAGTCACTTCTTTTTCCTCTGGAGGGCTGTGATGGGAAGATTGCTTTCTTGGTCTAATACCTCCCTTTGGTAGAGAGTCAGTCCCCAGGAGTGTGGGTTGGGGGAGACTGGGTTGAGCAGAAGGGACTGAAGTTTACTAAATACTGTCTAACTAGGTACCAGCCTCCACATCCCTGACCCCACTGGAGAGAGCCCAGAAAACAGAGGTCCAAAGAGATGAAGTAACGTGCCAGAATAATAAAGCTACAAAGTGGCAAAGTTGGAATCTGAATGCTGACCTGCCTGATGACAAATCTTAACTTCCTTCCATTGCTGCACATTTTCTGAACAGAGAGGTGGGACTCTCTGAAGGGTGAGGTAGGACACACGTAAAGTTGGGACATGGACGAGGCCAGGACCATGGGGCTGCTGGAAGATGAGGGTGGGGAGTGAGAATGTTTCAGTCGGGGAAGACTTCCTGGAGGAGGGAAGTACAGATCAGGGTTTAGATAAGAGGGGAAGGAAGATGGGAAGTAAAGAAGAGGGATGGCAGTGGTGCATTGGCAGAGCAGGTGGGGAAGTACTGACTGTGCAAAGGCTGGGTGAGGCCAGAGGGTCTGGATCAGATTCAATTTTCTGGCACCAGGTACAATCCGTTACCGTTTCTTGGCGCAGACTGTGCCAGGTGGATCTGTTACTCTTGTTTCACGCCTACGGTGACACTGACAAGTGAGCTGCTCATTCCTACATCGAGAGGAGTCAGCTGAAGCTCTGAGAACTGAATCCCCACCTCAGGTCATGCATGTGGTAACTGGGTCTGCCTGGCACCAAAACCATACCTGGGCGCCTGCAAAGCGCAGCTCCCCGGCCTGGTCGCTCCTTCCCTTCCGAGTTCTGGTCATCCTGCTGCCCACTATTTGTAGTCATAACAGGAGTTGGAGAATAAGGTGAGATGGAGGNGCAGTTTTGCCATCATCCTTCTCCATATACCTTCCCACCTAAGAACAGAGATGGAAGGGACCTTGGAGATCATCTATGATCGGCGAAGCCCCTTCCTATCACCAAGGGTCCTGGGTATCTTCCATCCCCACCCTCACTTCAACCTAAGAAGTTCAGCAGAACACCCGAGTTAGATGTTGGGTTGCTACATAAAGTTTTATTTGGAGAAAGAAAACCAGTTTGAAACCCCCTGCAAGTTCAATCTCCTCCCCCTGCTTTTTAAGTTACAGACAAGGCCCAGAGAGAGGAAGTGACTTACCTAAGATCACACAGTTTTTCTGTCATTATCTGTATCCAGGATGGGTTCTCTAATCACATCAGCTTCTTCAACAAATCACAAGGACAAAAACACCCCAACCAGGCAGGGGGGCCTGCGTCTCCTCGATAAAACTCTGCGATGGCCAGGCCATAGTTCCCTGATTTCCCCTGTGTCCTCTGTTGGATGTCTGCCTCGGAGCCCCACCTCCCTGGGCCTGGGAACCAACGGGCTGCATCTTTGCTCCAGCCGCCTTCTCACCCAGATGGTCCAACACGTAGAGCAGAGCCGGGCCAGAGCCAAGCTCCCTGCCTCCCTCTACTCTTTCCACATGTATGTCTCCCTCCTTCCCCCACCCCAGCCCCTTCCCAGTAGCCCACCAGGGAGGAGAAGGGGGAAAACTGTCATAAATTTCCCCTATTTATACAAGAAGACTGAATGTTTCTTGTGCCAGAAAAAACACAGAGAGGGAGCTGTCAGGGGAGAAGGGACCCAGTCCCAAACCTCTGGGGCCAATTTATCTTCCTGAGTCGTGGCTTGGGGGCTACCATAACACTGCCTGTGCGATCTGCAGGCTTTGGCTTGAGGGGCTGCCAGGACAGACAGTGCCTGGGCTTCGTTTTGGCCTTCCTGCTCCATCTCAACGGCCCCATCTCCACTTCTCCCTTTCTTTTTTTAAAACAAGTTTCTTGGGCTATAATTCACACACATCATACAATTTGCCATTAAAGTATATAATTCAGTGGTTTTAGTGGAGTCACAGATACGTGCAACTATCACCACAGTCCATTTTAGACCATTTTCATCACCTCTAAAAGAAATCTCATACACTTTAGTTAGCATTAGCCCCCATTTTTTTTAAAGAAAATTTTATTTGCCCATGCCAGGTCTTAGTTGTGGCTTGCAGGATCTAGTTCCCCGACTGGGGATTGAACCTGCACCCCTGCACTGGGAGCACAGTCTTAACCACCGGACCACCAGGGAGGTGTTTTACCACCCTCTTTTTATCCCTCCATACCCCTGCCAGCCGTGAGCAAACACTGATCTGCTCTCTGTCTCTACAGATTTCTCTCTTCTGGAATCTCATATGAAGGGAATCGTACACTACGTGGTCTTTTGTGACCAGGTTCTTTCACTTAGCACAGTGTTTTCGAGGTTCATCCATGTTGTAGCAGGTATCAATGCTCCATTCTTTTTTATGGCTAAATAATATTCCATTATATGGATACATGACTTTTGTTTATCCTCTTTTCTGCTGATGGATATTTGGGCTGTCAGGGAGACCTGGATTTGATCCTTGGATTGGGAAGATCCCCTGGAGAGGAGAAATGCTACCCACTCCAGTATTCTGGCCTGAAGAATTCCATGGACTATATAGTCCCTGGGGTTGCAAAGAGTTGGACACGACTGAGTGACTGTCACTTTCACCTTCTACCATTTGAATATTATGATTCTTCCTTAACTCATGTCTCTAGAGAGCTTGGACCACATAGAATGAGATCTGTGGGCAAAAATGGGTGCATATATATATATATATATATATATGAACATTACTCAGCCATAGAAAAGAAATAAGTCCTTTTACAGCAACATGGATGGGCCTTGAGATTATACTAAGAGTTATACAAAGAAAGACAAACATTATATGCTTTTATGAGGAATCTGATACAAATAAACTTATTTACAGGATAGAAACATACTTGCAGATGGAAAAACATTTATGGTTACCAAAAGGGAAAGGGGAGGGGCTAACTACAGGTTCAAGGGTAGCAGATACACAGTACTGTATATAAAATAGATAAACAGCAGCGTCCTACTGAATAGCATAGGGAACTATATTCAATATCTTGTAATAATCTATAATGGAAAAGAAGTGTGTATATACATATAACTGAATCACTTTGCTGTATACCTGAAACTAACACAATATTGTAAATCAACTATAAAAAATTTTTTTTAATGTGGAGGCATAAAATGATACTGGTTTTATTGTTAATTATTGGTAACAATAAAAATTGAAATTGTTCTAAAAAAATAAAAACTCCAGTTCTGCAAAAAAAAAAAAAAAAGAACCTGGTATGTCTTACATATGAGAATCCCCAATATCCAGGAAGGCAGGATCCTGGGAACATGCCTTCTTTTGTGTTAATTACATAAACTGTAATTACGTATACATGGCTCACACGGTAGAGAATCTGTCTGCAATGCAGGAGACCCAGGCTTGATCCTTGGGTCAGGAAAATACCCTGGAGAAGGAAATGGCAACCCAGTCCAATATTTTTGCCTGGAGAATTCCATGGACAGAGGAGCCTGGTAGGCCACAGTCCATAGGATCACAAAGAGTTGGACAGGACTGAGAACTAACGCATGCATAAGCCAAATATACATAAGTTGGCATTTTCCTTCCTCTGTAAGTGACTTGAGGGAGAGCACCTCCTTCCATTCTCTAGTCATTGTTTTCTTAACATTGTTATTTTAGTCATTTGCTGTGCTCCTCAGAGTTGGGAACTCAAACCCTTCTCCGGGGACTTCAGAGGCACAGACTAGACAAATGGACTTCTACCCACTGGGGAAGAAGTTCCCTGAGTCCAGTCTCCAGTGATCCTCCAGTGTCTCCCAGCTGAAGGAAGGTGTGTGCAGGCTCTGAGATCAAAGGAACATTTTGTTCTGGGAGGAGTGATGGAGCCTAGAATGCAGGCCTCCTGCCCCCACCTCCTTAGCCCATCTCAGTCTTGCACACCTGGAGCTCCACCCTTTCACTCACCTCGCAAATATGCACAAAGGATCCAGTGAACCCGTGAGCCACTGCCCGTGCCCTCATGACCCATAATGGTGAGAGTAAGACAAATACAAGTGAGCAAAGTGACGAAGGTCTGTAAACATTTGTTGTAAAGCAAAGGTCTGTAAATATTTGTTGAATGAATGAATGAATGAACAAATGATGTACTTACTATGTGCTCCATAACAAAACTGTAAACAAAGCAGAGTTGTAAACCACTTTTGCTGCCACCACCTTTTGCAGTCTGGGAAACGGCACTACTTCTCCATCTCTCAGAGGGATGGTGTACAAACAACACAAAATATCAGCTAATAACAACTACCAAATATTGGACTAGCCGTGTACCAAGGAATTGATATATCTTGCTGATTTCATCCTTTTTTGTTTTTTCTTTTTTGTTTGTTTGTTTTGGCTGCATTGTACAGCTTGCAGAATCTTAGTTCCCCAACCAGGGACTATACCCAGGCCATGATAGTGAAAGCACCAAGCCCTAACCACTGGACAACCAGGGAAATTCCTTTCAACTCTTTGAGTTACATATAATTATCTCCATTTGGGGCTTCCCTGGTGGCTGTCAGTAAAGAATCTGCCTGCAATGCAGGAGACCAGGGTTCCATCCCTGGCTTGGGAAGATGCCCTGGAGAAGGAAATGGCAACCCACCCTGGTATCCTTGCCTGGGAAATTCCATGGAGAGAGGAGCCTGGCAGACTACAGTCCATGGTGTTGCAAAGAGTTGGACATGACTTAGTGACTAAACCGACACCACCCCATTTTGAGGATGAGAAAAACTGACTTAAAGAGATTATGTAACTATTTGAGATCACATTGGTAGTAGTAAGTGGTAGCACATTCGTACTGGACTCTGGGATGGGTTTGTTTCCATTCCCTGCTCTCCAGGACAAAGACAAATACATTTCTTTCTGAGGCCCTGGCCCAGAGGATCTGGCCACTCTCCACTTTCCTGCCCCAGGCTGGCCCCTCCTCTCCTGCCCAAAGGCAAAGTGGGCTGACATGGAGGTGCCCTCTCCTCTCTGGAAATTTGTGTCCACCAGCTACACCTGCCTTGTGGGTAGGAAGGGAAGGACCAGTTTTGCTTTCAAAAGCCAAGCTCTTCCAGCTCTTGCTGTGTGGGAGGGACCGCGAGAGGTCTGGATGTTGTCAAGTAAAAGCTTTAACCACCCAAAGAGCTGATGATGTTGACAAGAAGGGGACCTCAGCAAGGCAGATAACCAGAACCTGATGACTGACAGCATCCCCCCACCCCTGCTCAATCAGGAACATAGACAAGCTTGACGACAAATAAAAACTCTAACAAGTTCTAATTTTCATATGCACTTGTTCACTTCTCACAGCAAACAGAAGTATCCAAGACTGGACTTACTACCAAAAAAAAAGTTTGTGAGGCTAGAACCCGAGTGTCCCGATCAATTTCACATAATGCAATTTATGTAGGGCGGACCACGGATCATGCATTCTGTTCAATATTTCATGGCTATTAAACTCATCTCTTGCCCACCACCATTCGAAGTAGGTTTAATATTCTCCGCATATGTTTTTTTATGAGGAAACTGAGGCAGAATCGTGAAGCATCTTACCCAAGGCCACACAGCTGGCAAGTGGCAGGGCAGGGATTGCGAAGCCAGCCAGCCGCCTGCCCCCAGAGTCCGCCCTTAATCGCTCCACCAGGTGGGCCTGGTGCAGTGACTCCGTTTGGGAACTTGCGTGTGTTTCCCCGGCTGCCTCCGCCCCCTTCCCCCTGCCTCCCTCAGTCTTTATGGCCCATTGGAAAAAGCAAGGCAGAGATGTGGCTCCCAGGGTGACGATCCTTCAGCCCCTCCTTGGCACTGTCAGCCCCGTCTCCCATCTCTTGCCAGGGGCTCCAGCCGGCAGTACCACAGACTGTTTGCCAGGGATCAAGACTTCTCCGGAGAAAGCTCACAGGAAGGCTGCTGTGAGAAATGAAGTCACTTGCTGTTTCCCCGATTCCCTCATCAAGAGGAGCCAAATGAAGTCACGGCACGTTTGAATGGGGGCTGTCAAAGCACAGCCTCTGGCCGGCTCGGAGACAGACGTGGGCTCAGGCAGCCAGGGGCTGAACGGCTGCATGGAAAATCTGAGGTGGTGGATGGTTGAAATAAAGCTCCTGTAGGAGTGTTACGTGTGATTCACTCACCAGGGCTTTCTGATGGGGGCCCAGGGTGTGCACATGAGCTGTGAATAGGCTTGTTCACTCATTTACTGGTTATTCCCTTACTGATTCAATAAGTTCTGATTATGTACTTCAGAGGCACCACGCTAGATGTCCAGGATGGACAAGACAGAAGCCCCGCCCCAAAGGGGCTGCAGTCTAGAGAGGGGAGGCAGGATGGAGATTAGTGGTTTGCATCAAGCACTGAATTGGCCTCATGTCACCATTTGACATCACTACCCCCAAAACCGCCCTCCTCCTCTCCTCGCCCTGTGCGCAGTGCAGCCCCTTCTCTCCAGCTTCTTTCTGCCTGGGTCCCATCTTCCTGTGAGCTGGGTCCCTGTTGGGCTGCAGGCAGTGACAAAAATGGCAGTAAAGCCACAGAGATAAGGCTTCAGTGTACTAAGGGAATCCCGGTGAAGCAGGCGCGGTGATGGTGTTCGCCGCCTTTGTTCTCTCGGTCCCCCTGGTCCCGGAGGCTGCTTGGTGCAGACGGCATCGCTTGAGTTCCTGACTTCTCAACTGGTCAGGCTTGGCCAGCAGGGGTCCTGGCAGGGAAGGGAGTGAGGAGCTGAGATATTTGTCTCCCCGTGCCCTGCGGTCTCACCCACCCACCTGCCTGAAGCCCTGGCAGGGGTTGTGGTTCCTCCACGGCCCCACCTTGGCTGGTTGACCCCTCACCCTGACCCCATTTCAACTCTCCTTGGTACCTCACCAACCCTTATTGGCTCCCTTCATTCCGTCTGTGCCTTGAAAATTGTGTAATTAAACTCTCTCCAGTGAAACCCTTTCGAGTGTGTCATGGATTTGCTGTTGGGACCTTGACTGGCTTGCCTGGGTGGAGGTGAGGGTGATGGGGACAGGCAGGTTGGGGTTCCAGGTGAGCCTTCTTCTTCTTCTTCTCC
>SJYQ01004804.1:59657-89347 GCA_006410935.1 Redunca redunca | reverse complement strand
TCTAGTGAAGGGAATGGCTAACCACTCCAGTATTTTTGACCTGGAAAATTCCATGGACTGTATACCCCATGGGGTCAAGAAAGTGCTGGACACAACCGAGCGACTTTCACTTTTCACTTAGGAAGTGCAGATACATAGTATAGCACTATGTGTAAGTGTTAAAAAAAAAAAAAAAGAGCCTCAAGCTTTCTCCTTATTTTCTACCCCTTCTTATTGCCCGCCTTCCCTGCCATCCTTACAAGGTTCTGAAAAAGGGTGAACACCTACCAGGAGTCCATAGACAGGTCTGTTGGTCCCCAACCCCTCTGTGGGCATGATTTTCCATGCCCTGGCCCCACATATTACCATTTTGGAGAGAACAGCAAGAACCAGAGAGACCCCACTGGATCATCCGCACCAGGACCCCCAGGCCCAGTGGGATCGGCCTCTATGGGAGCTCAGTGGCCTCCTCCCTCCAGCCGCCCTTAACTTCCAGAGCTGCGGGGGGCCTGGGAGCTCTTGGAAACAGCACATTAAGCCCCAGTTTGTGGGAACTTTAATTTAAACACAAATTAGAGAAGGCAAATGACTCTGGCAGCTAGATAAGCCATCCCGGGAGAGCAAGGAGTAAGCCAAGAGAATCAGCTGAAGTAAGGCCTGAATTTAAACTCTGTAGACACCCAGAGGCCTGGTGTGGGCGGAGGCTGGAGGTCCTCGGGGAGGAACCCTGGAAGCCCCACAGCCGAGCTGCCTGGCCCTGGGCTCCATACCAGCCGCTTCCTCCTCCATTCTCTACATTCCTCTTTTGCACAATTCCAACCCAAGTCCTGAGTCTATCTCTACCCGCTCCCACCCTACTCTTGGGGAGAACTCCATTCCTTTATTTCATCTCTCATCCTTCTCTGTGACCGACTGTTCTGAGAAAGTTCAGCTTGTTATCTAACCTCCATCTGTTCTACTACAGTTGGAGCCTAATGTATCCTGCCTAGTGGTGGCTCAGGGGTTTCTATTCAGGAGGCAAATATAGGGTAGCAGAAATAACCTTAATGCTCAAAGGCCTGTGTTTATTTCTCTGAGTCTCGTTTCCTCATCTGTACAATGAATGTGTAAGAGGATTTCGAAGGCCCTGTTCGTTCCGATTTTTCACAGGAGAACTGGAGGACAAGAACATCCCAGGAAATACCTATTGTTCTATAACCCAGGAATTCCCCACTGTTCTGGAAACATTGGTGGATATTAGAGGTGGGTGGGGAGAGCAAGAGCAGTCAAGCCTGCCTACTGCTCTGTGGGTGGGGTCTCCAGGCTTTGCTTCCATCCCTTGGCACACAGTGAAGACCCAGGCCCAGGCCCGGGAGAGGGCCTGATGTTCCAGTTCTGTCAAGGCCCGCTGAGCCCAGCTCTGTGGGGCTGTGTCTGCTGAGATGTCGTCACTGTCCTCAGGGGTGGAATCGACATATGTTCCCTCTGTCACAGCACCTGTGAGGGTGGCTGAGGGATGGCAATCCTCAAGAGGGTGGAGTTCCACCCTCTCTAGTTAACCTTGAGAAACGTTACTATCCTGCATTTGTGGGAGGTGTAAAGTGAAGGCAGAGGGGGCATGTAATTAGAGCCCAAAGCCCTCCCACCACCATCACCCCCCTCCCCCAGAAATGGGAAGCTGCTGTCCTTCAGAGAATGTAGAAGAGCACCTCTTGGCTACAGCAAGAGAGAAGAGGGTCAGACTACAGGTAGAACTTTCAGGTTGGATACTGGAGCCGACCGTGACCCCAAGAGGTCATCCCAAAGGGAAAATCCATGACCCTTGGTCTCAGAGGGTGTCTGTGAGGCTTAGGTCACTGACAGGGGTGAGGCAACGACCCCAAAGGCGGGTGCCAACCTGTGACTCAGGAGTCAGAAAGTCTCTGTAATCGGCAGAGAAAGACCTTGGCATTTTCTCTGGCCCAAGGTCCTTAGGCAGAGGTGGGCAGCTGCCACTGGGGCCCAGGGCCCAGCTGTGTCCCCACCTTGCCCTCCTCCCCCTTCCCGTGTGTCTGGCTGCCCCTGGAGCCCCAGGCCTGCCCGCCATCTGGGCAGCTCAGAGGAGAGTCCACTGCCAAGGGAGTGCCAGCATTGATTTATAACCCACAACCTTGGCAGGCTCGGCTGTGTGCCCGGAACCTCCTTCGCTCAGGAAAGAGGCGCGCCTCTTAAAGGGGCAGTGCAGTGCAATGCGGGAAGTCCAGGGCGAGTGCTGAGGCAGACGGCGGCGGGGGGCGGGGGAGGACAAACCCCACCCTTCAGACTCTGCTGACTGTCACCCCCTAGGGAAACTCCTCTTCCGACCATCACGTCCCTCATCATGTACTCCTTTGTGGACTTAGCCCCGCTCTAATGATTTAGTTTGTTTAACCTCAGTCTCTCCTGATAGACTGTCAGACCCATGAGGGCAGGGAGCAGAGCCATTGTGTTCACCCCTGGATGCGCAGCCGGCACAGCGTCTGGCAGGTGACACAGGCTCAGGAAGAATTTGTCAAGCACAGGAAAGAATAAGTGTAGGTCCCTGTCCATGAGGTGTGGAGAGGACTGTAGCCTTCCTGTTGCCCACCATGGTTTTCAAGACCCTGCAGCACCTGCCCCGGCTTTGATGACCTTTCTTTCAGGACCCTCCCCAACCCCTGTCATGCCAGGTGTGACCAACAAGACCAACTTGTTACCTGGATGCACTTGCCTCTCCCCTTTCCTTGCATCATATATACCAAGTCTTTCATACCATGCTTCTCATTTTCCTTTAAGAAGCTTTCTCTAATTGTCTATGACATCAGCCCCTCATTCAGATACTCTTTCCCACACCACTTATCATCAGGAAAGTGCTTCATTCATTCATTTGTTAAGATTTAATGTGTGTCTACTCCATGCTAGGCATCAGGTGCTGAGCATTCACGTGTGAACAAGGCAGGCACGATCCCTGAACTCTGAGACCTCACATTTCAGGGGGTGAGACTGACCGCCCCCCCAACATAAGTAAGTAAATACATAAATGCAAGTTGTGATACCTGCTAAGAAGAGGGTAGGGTAAGTTGGTGGAATGGGGCCCCATTACACTGTGGGGGGTGGTCAGAGAAGGTTTCTTTGGGGAAGCAAAGAATTCAGGCTGATATTTGAGGGGGAAGAAGGAGCCACGTGAAGAGCGAGAGAACAGCATTCTAGAACTGGCTCAATGCCTGAGTGTGCATCTCAGGGAGGGGGGTGGGGAATTTTTCCAAACAATACACCCTAATTTCCCCCTCTCCTACTTGTTCAATAGGGGAGGACCATTGTTTAACATCCTTGGAGAAGTGGCCTCACTTGGGAACTGGCTAGGAAAACAATCTCAGGTTCCAGTCTAGATCTACTGAGTCAGAATCTGTATTTGAACAAGACCCCTAGACATGCATAGTAGGCACAGGGGTGTTGAAGAAGTGCTGATCCAGAGAACACCTCAAAGGTGGGACAGGGTGAGGCCAGCCCTGGGGTGGGCAGGGTTGAGGCAGTTGCTGAAGAATCTGGATTTGATCCGAGATGGAGTGTGAGAGTGTACATGTTTGTGGGTGTGCCGTGTGTGTGTGAGTCTAGGAAACTCCAACCTCAATGACCATGAGACAACTGAGGTTTTATATCTCCAGGCCATTTTCTTCCCATGAATGTGGATTACTGGGGATACATCTTTATAACACCCCCTCTTCGTACTGAAGCTGTAAGTCAAGAGGAATTTTCCAGCCTCTGGATGGGGGCAGGGACACCTCTGGCGTAAGGCAGGGTGAAGAGATCCCTTGTTCCTGACCTCCGGCAATCCATTTATCTGACCTGAGTCTCATAAGCACATACTGATGAGTCCAATCGCTTGCTAATGGTTATGAGCTGAGACCTGGGGATTTATGGCAGAGGCCTCAGTGGCCACAGACAGGAGCAGGGCTGTGTGCAGGAGACCAGGCTCTGCATGGATTCAGCTCATGGAGTCCCATGCCCAAGACCATAGTGGGAACACCACCAGCTACTTCATTTGAGGCAAAGAGCCCTGCGCTGGGCAGGGGAGGTGAAATGATCTCTGACTGGGGATGTTCCAGGGATGAAGAGTGAGTGTGTGGGAAACCAGCCCAGCATGGCTCTGTGTGTGTGTGTATCTGTGTGTGTGTGTGTTGCGGGGGACGGATGGAGGAGGGGGTCACTGGAGAAATGTGCACTGGAATTTGAGCCTGTCAAGCCAAGTTTCAGATCCTGGCTCTGTTGTTTAGCAGTGGGTCACTTAGACAAATGGCTAGTCTCCCTGAGCCTCATTTTCCCCATGTACAGGTGAGAATTATAATACAGTTCCATAGGTTTGTGAGAATTCAATGAGATAATGTTTGCAGGAGCTTCCCTGGCAGTCACTGGTTAAGACTCCACATGCAAGGGGCAAGGGTTCAAATCCTGGTTGGGGAACTAACGTCCCACATACCTTGTGGTATGGCCAAAAAACAAAAACAAAACAAAACAAAACCCTAAACACTAATCGTAGATCAAGAAATTGGGTTCCGAGCTCTGCCACTAACTTGCTGGGGTTCCATCCAGCATTGGTTCTGTCCCCAGAGTACTCACCCACACACACACCCTTTCTGGGTTTCAGCTGCCCCAGAGATATTAAGAAAGGTCTAGACCCAATGTCTGTCCACACCTTCCAGCTTTGATGTTTCGTGGTTCTAACAAGGGCTTCTTGAGTTGGAGAGCTGGAAGGCTATGCCTCATACTGGCCATATGAAGTATCTGCCACTGTGGCCTCAGGGACCAAGGTGTGGGTGGGATCCGAGCAGAAACAGCACCCCTCCCTTAGTGGTGCCTTCCTGTGTGCACCGTGCTGGGCACTGTAGTGGGGAGGTCTGGAGTAAGAGGGGTGAAAGGCCCAGCAGAGGGTAGGAGGCCAGGTGGGGATGGATAGAAATGCCTAAACCATTTGTGCCTTTTGCACAAAATAGCCTCCTCCCTTCTTCTCTTCTCACCTCCTCCCCACCTAAGACACAGAGGGTACTCACAGTCACAGCAGACCCTAACTCCTAGCAGAACTAGTCTCACACAGAGTCTGAGCAAATGGGGTAGAGAACACCCACCGCTCAAACGACATAGGTAGAAACCTATGGATTCCTATACCACAGTGCACAGCAGGGTCCTCAGCCCTTCCCCTATCCCTTCATCCCACACTGGGAACAGCCTGGAGCCAGTCTCTGTGGGAAACAGACATTAATACTGACCCAGACTCGCAGACCCTGCCTCTCTTCCATCCTCTGGCCCCCTTCCCCAAGTGTTAGCATCCTGATCTGCAAACCCTGGAGACCTCTAGGACAGAGACAGCTGTCAACTCAATGCTGTTTACTGAGCACATATTATATACTTGGGCCTCGGCCGGAGCAAGGACTGAGGAAGGAATTTAGACCTGATCCCTTTCCTCAAGCTGTCATAGCCCAGTGGAGGACAGATTTTCAACAGTAATGGGAACACAGAGTGCTAAGAGATAGTAATGTACATCCAGGACAACAGGTAGCCAACCCGTCCTTGAGAGAAGGGGTGAAGTGAAAGGAAGATATTTGAGCTACTTGGTAAAAATGTTTGTTACGGAAGATTGAGAACACCTACAAAAGTGGAACACTATGGTAAGCCACTGTATCCTCATCACTAGGTGCAGGAAGGATCACTTCCAGTTCAGTTCAGTTCAGTTGCTCAGTGGTGTACGACTCTTCGCGACCCCATGAACCACAGCACGCCAGGCCTCCCTGTCCATCACCAACTCCCGGAGTCCACCCAAACCCATGTCCATTGTGTCGGTGATGCCATCCAACCATCTCATCCTCTGTTGCCCCCTTCTCCTCCTGCCCTCAATCTTTCCCAGCATCAGGGTCTTTTCCAATGAGTCAACTCTTCGCATCAGGTGGTCGAAGTATTGGAGTTTCAGCTTCAACATCAGTCCCTTCAATGAACACCCAGGACTGATCTCCTTCAGGATGGATTGGTTGGATCTCCTTGCAGTCCAGGGGACTCTCAAGAGTCTTCTCCAACACCACAGTTCAGAAGCATCAATTTTTGTGCCCTCAGCTTTCTTTATAGTCCAACTCTCACATCCATACATGACTACTGGAAAAACCATAGCCTTGACTAGATGGACCTTTGTTGGCAAAGTAATGTCTCTGCTTTTTAATATGCTGTCTAGGTTGGTCATAACTTTCCTTCCAAGGAGCAAGTGTCTTTTAATTTCATGGCTGCAATCACCATCCACAGTGATTTTGAAGCCCAGAAAAAATGTCAGCCACTGTTTCCACTGTTTCCCCATCTATGTGCCATGAAGTGATGGGACCAGATGCCATGATCTTCGTTTTCTGAATGTTGAGCTTTAAGCCAACTTTTTCACTCTCCTCTTTTACTTTCATCAAGAGGCTCTTTAGTTCTTCTTCACTTTCTGCCATAAGGGTGGTGTCATCTGCATATCTGAGGTTACTGATATTTCTTCTGGCAATCTTGATTCCAGCTTGTGCTTCTTCCAGCCCAGCATTTGTCATGATGTACTCTGCATATAAGTTAAATAAGCAGGGTGACAATATACAGCCTTGATGTACTCCTTTTCCTATTTGGAACCAGTCTGTTGTTCCATGTCCAATTCTAACTGTTGCTTCCTGACCTGTATACAGGTTTCTCAAGAGGCAGGTCAGGTGGTCTGGTGTTCCCATCTCTTTCACTTCATGGGGTAACTATTCTCCTGCCTCCTCCACACCCGGGGGGAACCATTACTTTGGATCTTGCTGGGCTCATTTTGATGGAGGAACAGCCAAGTGCAGGAGGAACACTGTAGACAGAAGGGAATGCAATGCCCAGAGCCACTAAGCAATTCCTCTGACTATGCATCAAATTCAGGCTGGACCAGTAGGGCCAGAGCTGTGTCGTAGCACACGTGCCCCTGAGCCATCTTTCCCAAGTGTGACTTGTCACTTTATGGAACTAGGAGTCTCTTGAGGCAAGTCTTCTTCAGAGCCAAGGAAGCGCAGAGCAGACCCGTTGAGGGCTGGGAGGGAAGCGAGTACCGGGATGAGGGCTCGCTGAGGCAAAGGCCGCAGGGCCTTGGCGGTCTGGATCGCGAGGGACCTGTGCACACCGGCACTCATGGGCACAGCGGGCGCAGCCGGGCCTTCCGCCCCGCGTCGGCGTACGGCCTTAAATATTACCCCGGAGTTTTCAATTATCTCTTCTTAATGGATTTGCAGGGGCTCTTTCATCAAGCGCGGGGTGGCTGGGTGTGGGGGTGTAGGGAGCGCGCGGCGAGGGCTGGAGCTGGGAAAATGGCCCATATTTCAATATTAAAGCCCTTTACGATCGTCAGCAGCATGAAAGATGCTGCAAATAAAACGGAGCCGCCCGCGCCAGCCTCTCCATCTCGCAAGTTTTAATTAACGCTGAGGGGGAGGCGGCTGCCGGGCGGGGTCGGAGCCTGGCCATAAGCGGATCGCAGAGCCTCGTGGATCCCCAAGTCCGAGCGAGAGCAGTAGGGATCCCGCCCGCATGGAGGGAAATGCCAATAGAGCTGACGGAAGCGAAGGGGTCCGGGAAGAGATGGGAAGGTTTCTGGGCGTCTGACCGGAAACAAACACCGTGCAACTGAAGGCAAATGGCTCGTGTTATTAAAGGGGCGGGGGCCCAGCCCTCCTCGGCGTCCTTCTTCCTCTCAACAGCAGCCCCCAACTCCAGCAATCCTAAATTGGATCCCCACCCCCACCCTGTCCCCGCCCGCCTCCCCCCACGGTTGCCTACCGCCCCACCTCTGCTGGCCTCTGGCCCTCGTTTCGGGGAGGCGGACACGCTTCCTGTGACCCAGCGGCTCCGGGGCCCCGCCCCTCACGGCTCCTGCCCGGGGACGTCTGCTTTCTCCATCACTCTCCTGGAGGGCCCCATTCTCCAGGCGCGGAGCAGCGCTCACAGAAGCGCCACTGTTCTGCCTTGGCAGCGGCCTGGCCTGACAGCTTGTGCCTGAGCAGCAGACCCATCCGTCAGGCGGGAAGGATGGAGCGACGTCCGGCTGCCCGCTCTGAGGACTCCCCTGGGAGCCACCTCTGGCCTTCGCCCAGACTCCTCTCTTCCCCTCTCCCCACTCCCCCACCCCACCCGGAGCTGCTCAGTTTATACGAGTGTATATGAGTGTATGTCCCTCCTCACTGCCCTCCCACCTTACACTCGAGGCTGGAGGCTGAGGCCCAGGAGAACCACCTCTCACGGGTCACATTTAAAGGCCCTTTCCCTACCAGTATGTTTCTTCATCCGAGGGCATAACTTTGGCTTAAAAGGATCCAGGGATCTCAGTGGACCACAACCAAAGCTAAATCAGCCAACTCAGGGCTTAAACCGAGGACTTAGGCAAACTCTTTAGAGTGGAGGAATTAGGAAAATAATACAAATAATAGGACACGGTCTTTATTCCAGGGTACTTTTATTGTTGTTATCGTTGTTGTTTAGTGTTTAAGTCATATCCAGCTCTTTTGCGGCCCCACGGACTGTCTGTCCATGTGACCCTCTGTTCATGGGCCGGTAGAAGAGTGGGACACGACTTAGTGACGAAACAACAAAATTGTCTACGGACTTTCCCAGGCCTGAATAGTGGAGTGAGTACTTTATGCCTCCTCAGATGTTTTGCAGAAATCAGGTGCAATTCTCATTGTACTAAGGAGCTTGCAAGCACCAGATGACAAATTCTAGGTTGAAACAAAAAAAGAAAACATCCTCTTCTGCTTTCTCTTGGTATGTGCTGTTTTCTTCTTGTCAGTTTGCAAGGGTCATCTAATAAGCCTGCTTAAAATAGTGCATGATTATGCAGTATGGTTAGAGACAGGACTCACACAAACGCTAGGGGGGAACGAGTACAAACTGCACATGCTACTGGGATTAGAAAGAAGGGGTGAAAATTAAAGTTCCTTGGGCTCTTTGAGGATGCTAGAGATTGAAGTGAGTGGGGAGGGGCCCTGAAACACCCCTTCTCTGAAGGAGTTCACCCACGTTTGGGGTGATCAGTAGGAGAGATATCGGGACCCAGGGACTTGACTAGCACTTTCTGTTGTCCCATTAGAACGTTTGAATCTATGGTCATTGAAAGCAGGAAGGGTCCCACAGCTTCAACCACCAGCCCTAACACAGCGGGGAGAAGAGAGAGAAGCAAAGATTCTCTCCTCTACCAGCTTGTAAGGGGAGAAACCAAGTTCCAGTCACTCAAATGGGGGAGCTTTTATTGAGCACGTACTATGTGCCAAGCACTACACAAGGCACTGAAGATCCAGAGATAATCA
This sequence comes from Redunca redunca, assembly GCA_006410935.1. Taxonomy (NCBI): domain Eukaryota; kingdom Metazoa; phylum Chordata; class Mammalia; order Artiodactyla; family Bovidae; genus Redunca; species Redunca redunca. Next base: position 80,063 of record SJYQ01004804.1, on the reverse strand, counting down.
GGGCATAGTCCTTGTCAACAAGATACTCACAGTCTAGTAACCACTCATTCATTAAGAAAAAAAAGTCTTGAGCATCTACGATGAGCCAGGTAAAGTTGCAGGCACTAAAGGTGCAACAGCAAACAGACTTGGTCCTTGCCTTCTTGGAGAGCAAGACTTGATACAGGAAGCAGGTTCATAATAGGCAGTTAGAATTCAGGGTGATGTGTGCTATGAAGGGGAAGGGAAGTTGCCATTGAAGGGGCACCTACTCTGGTCTGTGAGGGGGCATGCAAGGAGGATGTGGGGAAGCAATACCAAGCCTATCCCAAAGGGTGCATGGAAATCAGGGACGATCAGCTCAGCATGGCGGGGTGTTCTGGGCCAGTCTGTGTGCCTATTCAGCATCCCACCAGGAGCTGTGGTCAAATCAGGCTCCGTCAAGTTTCCTCCCTCTAGGCAGGGGATGGCACTGGTCTGAACTAAAGCAGCTCTTCCAGCAGCAGCAGGGAACACCAGCTGATAATCCTAACAAAGCCAGACCAGGGAATGAGGCTATCAGTTTCCCTTTTTCTGTTGGGAAGCTTCTGCCTCAGGGCTGGGTTATTTGGGGGAGAGGGGAGGGCAGGAAGGCTCTGTGGAGGGTCTTACTCTTTCCACCTCCTTCTCACTGATAGCAGTTTTGAAACAAACCAGATTTTAAATAAAAAGAAACAGGTGATCTGTCTCGCTAGCTGCAGTGAAATACAAACCAGGTCGATTAAGAATTGTCTTTCCCATAATGTTTCTACCTTCCCAGTCCTAACCAGCTTGTTATACCAACCAGGGGGCAGGGGTGAAGTAGCAATCAACAAAGGGTATTCGGGAGAAGAGAGCAGCCTTGATGAAGGCCCAGGGGCCAGGGCACCTGTGGCATCTTTGGGAAACAGCCATCCTTCATTATAAAGAGTAGGTTGAAACAAGTTTATGAAGGCCCAAGATAGTAGTCTTGTAAAGGGGTGGGGACAGTGAAGGACTCCTGAGGATTTTATGGTTTAAATTTTGAAAAGTTTTTCTATAATTTAAGAAAATAGAATAATGTCACACTCTTGTACCCACCATCCAGACTTCAGGTTTTATTAAGCTACTACTGACATTTCATCAACTTTGCTCTGGAGTTTTTAAAATAAAATAAACAGGTCATGACATAAAACTGAAGCTCCTTTTTCCCCTCCTAGTACCACTCTCCTTCCTACCCAAGGTCCCACCATCATGAATTCCTTGTTTTGTTTTTTTTTAAACCACATGCATAGATCCATGAATAGCATTCTATATTGCTTCAGTGCTTCTTGAAAAACCATCCAACTGTTATGACATAATTTACAACTTGATTTTTTCACTCTGAATTTTTCAAAGTTAAGTCTTCATTTGAGGTTTTGGCAAAGCACCAACAAGGGTAGACTTGGGTTTGTAAGACCACCCTGGTGACTAACCAGAGGGTTCCAGGTGATGGGGAGTACTGAGGACAGTAACAGCAGGAAAGAGGGTGACACACTCTGAAAGTGGAACCCACACATCAGGTCACTGATTCACAAGCTGATAAGGGCAGGGATTTGTTTTGCACCTGGTGGTCTTCAGCACCATGAACAGGGCCTGACTCACTGAAGATGCTCGGTAAGTATTGGCTCAGAGAGGTTGATGGGATGGAGGAATCCAGGATGACTCCAGATTCCCGGCCCAACATGACTGACTCAATGATGGTCCCAGCCTCCAAGATGAGGGTCCCAGGAGGCGAAGCTGGATTGCTGAGAAAGGTACATCCAGAAACCGTCTTTCTGGGCAAGAGGCAATGAGACAGCCATGCACAGGAAGGCTAATGTTAGGGAACAGACCAGACTAATGGTTCTCAGGATTGCTGGCTATGAAGGATTTGGAGGGACCCAGAAGTTGGAGGGGAAAGTTTCAGTCCTTCTAGGGCTGAAAAAACAAACAATTCAAAAAAGTCGTTTCCTCAGAAGGCGAGGAGTGCAGGACCCAGCTTCTGCATTACCCACAATGAGAGTTTTGCTGCCCTCTGTGCGGTGGGTACCCACAGCCCATTAGCCAAGGCAGAGGAGGAGGAAGAAGGTGTAATAAGTGATTCGAGAATCATAAAGACCTGTCAGACGCCCACGCTCCTAACTTTGCTCCCACTCCATATTCATCAACAAGATGGACGGGCGGGGTGCTCACAATTGCTTCCTAGGGACTTATTCTTGACCAAATCCAATCTCTCTATTCAGAGAAGGATGTGAAATATAACCTGCTTTCCTGCTCTTAAGACCCAGAGTTCTGGCCATCACCTCAAAAGGCTACCCTCTGCAGAGAGCTCCCCCAAAGCCACTGCCACCCCTCCCCTTCCTCACCTTTCCACCCCCTGCCCCATCCCAGCCATTACCCACTGTCTGCTGCCAATCCCATCTCTACACAGAGACCTGCTCAGTCTCATTTTTCTCCTCCTCTGACTCACTGCCTTCCCCTGGAAGCCTGCCCTGCCTGCCCTTTTCCTGCCCCCAGCACCAGCTTCCTGAACTGACTCTGCCAGCTCACGGCTTCATGCTTATCTGTCTCAGATCCTCTTTTTAGACCCTCACCTGGCCTCAGAGTTCTTTGGGACCTGGGTATGGCTAAGTGGCCTTCTTCCACATCATCCCTGGGTTTGGGGGCCAGAAATACTTTTACCAGCCCCACTGCCCTTCTCAGGGTGGGCTGGGGGGACCAGAAGTTCACTTTAGTTTTGTCTGGTCTGGCAGAGTAAGGCATTTCCTCCTCTCAGAAATGGAGCTAAGTCACTCAACTCTCTTTCCTGAGTATTTGCAATTTAGACTTGTTCTTTATTCAAAGAACTTTTAATGTCATGAAGTAGTGGAGTAGGTGAGGGAAAAGTCTTGACCCTGGTCAGCCCAGTTCTCTAAGAGCCTGTCATTTTATGGGGAGGTGGGATCCACTGGAAAGACCAGCTGTTCCCTGGATCCAATCCTTAGAGTCACCCAAGGACCAATCTAATGATCCTCAAACTGGGCTGTGGCCAGTCCCCATCCACCTTAAACTAGGGCAGGCTTCTGATATTTTTTTCTTTTTTTTAAAAAGTTTAATTTGTTTATCATTTATTTTTGGCTGCGCTGGGCTTTGTTGCTGCTTGAGTTTTTCTCTAGTTGTGGTGTTCAGGCTTCTCATTGTGGTGGCTCCTTTTGTTGTGGAACTCGGGCTCTTGGGCACGCGGGCTTCGGTAGTTGCAGCCCTCGGGCTCAGTGGCTGCGGTTTCCTGGCTCTAGAGCTCAGGCTCAATAGTCATGGCACACAGGCTTAGTTGCTCAAGACATGTGGGATCTTCCCCAACCAGGGATCCAACCCTTGTCCCTGACATTGGCAGGCAGATTCTTTACCACTGAGCCACCAGGGAAACCCAGGCTTCTGATTTTTATCAGAATAATACTCCCTACAGAAGTTGTTTTTTACTCTCTCAGTCGTGTCCAACTCTGCGACCCTATAGAATACCACGTTGCCACTCTGAACAGAGAGTCGCACTATTCAGACTTCCACCTTAAACAGGAGGAGACTCAGTACCACTCCCAGAGTCCTTTGACTTGCCCAGTGAACTGAGGATCTTCCTTAGTGGGGAAACTCTGGGGACTTTTTTCTCTCCTCTTTTTCACCTGGACTCTTAACATTTCTCTACAATCAACATGTATTACTTAACACTACACGGCAGAAACCAACACAGTGTTGTAAAGCAATTATCCTCCAATGAAAAATAAATAAATTTAAATTTTAAAAAGAAGAGAGAAAAAGGTAGGATTTTAGAAAGAGCAGAAGTTAGCCATGGTGGCAGCAGCTGCTGGGTTGGTTATAGAGCCCTAGGTAGGTGTGACCTGTGGGTGTTCTATAATTGGTCAAGGGACACTCCAAGGCCTTTTGGGAATATGAAAGCCCTGAACCCTGGGCAGCCCCAAGGCTGGGCCAACAGAGGGCACCCGAAGAGGACTAGAGTGGGGTTCAAGAGAGGAAAGAGTCCATGAGACCTGGAGGGGCAAATCCCTCCCGTGGTCATGAACTTAAAAGTATCTAAGTGTTTGGCAGCCCCTGGGTTTTTCCTTAAGAATCCAACCAATGTGAAGTATTCTGCTTTGCCACCTTCTATAAAGTGTGACTTTTCACAGGGTTTATGGTTAGTGGTTTGGGTTGTAATTATTAAACAGGAGGAATCAGAAATAAGTTGTCATAAATTTAAATTGAATACTTCATGTTCTTAATGCTAAACTTGAAGGTTAAGCTGTGGAAACAATTGTGTTTGTTTTACTCTTTTAAAGAGTGACTAAATCGGAAATCCTGGCTCTTGTCCAGGCTCTGTCCCTGACATGAGGATTCTCAAGCTTTTCTGCCAAAGTCCTTTTGATATTAGAGAAGAATGAATTGGACCCCAGTGGTGTGGGAGCTCAGGCTTCCCTGGTGGCTCAGAGGTAAAAGAATCTACCTGCAATGCAAGAACTGAGAAGATAGGGTTCGATCCCTGGGTTGGGAAGATCCCCTGGAGGAGGGCATGGCAACCCACTCCAGTATTCTTACCTGGAGAATCCCATGGACAGAGGAGCCTGGAGGGCTACAGTCCATGGGGTAGCAAAGAGTCAGATATGACTGAAATGACTTAGCACACACACATGGCCTGGGGGCTCAGCTTGATGGGCCCTCACCAAGGACCAAATTCTTTTGATGCTTTAAATTTTCACTTTAAAATTATGCAAATTTTGCATTCTATTACAGAGTACATATATATTTTTTTCATAGTATATTTTTTATGTCTTCGTGTCTTCAGATAAAAATGATATTTGCCATCAAATAACCTCTGTGGTCCTCAGGGAGGCTTCTCATGTATGCTGTGATACTCCCACCAAGTGGCTTCTATACCCCAGGTGAGAAATGCTTCCGTGTGTGCCCTGCTCCCCCAGGAAGTCCCTTCTCGATTTGATTTTTCATTTGTCACACTCCCTGCCACTGTCCCAGGTTATAAGTCTAATGACTACATTTAGTGAGCACTTACTATGCACCAGGCTCTGGTGCCAAATGCTTTATACGGATTACGTCATTTAAATTCTCAAACCACCTGAAACTCGGAGAGGTGAAATGACTTGTCTAAGGTCACAGAGCTGTCAGGTGGCAGAGGGAAGATTCAACCACCGCTTGCTTGGAGTCAAGCAGACCGTGGCCACTCGCCACCTTCCGGCTGCAGCACCTGGCCAGGAGAGCAGCAGCCTCCCGAGGAAGGAGACACCTGGGGACACCTGGGGAGAGCGGAGGTTTAGTACAGGAGTCAGAAAAGCCAGCTTTAGGTCCAGCTCTGCCCTGACTAGCTAGGTTCTTGAGGAATCCTCTTAGCTTCGGGGTCCTCATCTATAAAATGGGATGAAATGGTTTGTGAAAAGGACAGTGAAAAAAAAAAGGTGAGTCTTGGAGTCTGTATCTTAGATTCCTTTCTTGCTCCTTTCTTCCTTTGGTGACTCTCTGCTGCTGCTGCTGCTAAGTCACTTCAGTCGTGTCCGACTCTGTGTGACCCCAGAGAAGGCAGCCTTGGTGACTATCTGGAAGACACCAAATCTCTAAGCCTCTAAATGTGGAAAATGACTTTCACCTCAAAGGACTGCTATGGGGGTTAAAAACCACATGTGTAAAAAACTTGGGACAGAGTTTGGCATACAGTAGTTGCTCAATAAATGCTCTCCAAGATTAAACCTTATCATAGTATCAGCGGTAGTATCCATATTAAGAAATTGTGATTATTAAAATGAGGGGGAAATGTGAAAGAGAAACAACAAAACAAAAGATAAATCCCTTAAAAATAAGGAACTGGAGAAGGGTCTGCCTTAAGGCGCCCTTGAATAGCTCTGTTGGTTGCAGGCCTAGAGCTGCCTTTCACTGAGAAACCTTTAACATTTGTCAAAACCAGAGAAGGAGACACACCATGGTTTTGAGCAGGGGGGCTTGGTCTGTTTTTACCATGTTCTTTTTCCATGTCTACTCCATGATCCCAAAAGGAACATGCCTCTAACTCACTCCTACCACACCGGTGCCAGGCGCCCAGAACATACCTGCATACAGGCCTCTCTGAGGAAAGACACTGAACCTCCCTCTGCCAGCCAGCCTGCAGGACAAAGCCAGACTGTCTGCCAAGAGAGATTCTCAAAGTCTCCACCAGGTTTAACATTGACTAAGTCTGACTCTGTGATTTGACCAACAATCCCCTAGTGTGGGCAGGATCCCACAAGACCACGCGAGGGTGTCTTGACTCCCGTTAAAGGGGGCCCCCGACTTGGCAGCCACACAGGGGCACTTCCCAAAGTCCAAGTGATGGGGACTCTTTCTGAAGGGACCCCAGGCTTCAACCCAAGACCACCTTTGCATCTCCCCATCAGGCCCTCACAGTCTGGCCTTCAGGGAGTTTGCCAAAGCAGTTGCGGCTTCCTGAGAGGCCAAGATGCTGTGGAGGGGGGCTCTGCTTTCCCTGGGCCTTTTCCCCTTAAGCTGGTGTCCCAGGCACCTCTCCCAGTTTGGAAAGCAGATTATTTATGGTTTATTTTTGACACCAGATCATCTCTGCCCAAGTTTCATCAATTTGTCACTGTTTTTATTGTCAGCAATTGCCCATAACTGGAGCACATTTAAAATGTCATTGATCTTGGTATTACAGTGTCATAATCTGACAGTAATAGGTGTAGCCAGCACAGGAAGCCCAGGCCCTGAGATTGATGGTGTTCAGCACACCAATTATATTCTGTCCATCTAAGTGATAAAAGAGTACGTAGGAAGCATTCAATAGATAAATTAGATATCGCTCCCAATTATGTCCCTTTATTTTATGGAGTCATGTGTTCCCTTTAGAACCTTTTTTCTTCATTTGGCTTGTAAAGGGGTGCTACTTGACCCCCAAAGATGAGGGTTGCTCCCCTGCCTGCCCCACTTTGGGTTTAACCCTGAATCCCTCCCTACCTTCTAGAAGTTCCTCACCTGGCCTCTCCTTGGAACTCAGCTAGGAGCCTCCCCAGCACAGAAGTGGTCACAGGTGTGAAGGGAAGGAGTTGGAGGTACCCAAGTATCTGGGGGGGTGGGGTTGGATCAGGCCTTCAGGAAAGACTGGGAGAGCTGGTGACGTTTTTCCTTCAGGTGACTCTAACCAAATAAATGAGATTGGGAGAGGAGCATTCAATGGGTTAGGGTCCTCCAGCCCTAACATGAGTGCCTTCAAATTAGGGCAACTAGTTAATTGTTACGGCTGAGGAGGAAGAAGTCAGTCAGGAAGCTTTCCGTCTTTAGGAAGTGAATTCATCCATCCCCCTGCCTCCACTCTAGCTCGAGTTGAGCCAATTCAAAGTTTTCTTTGGAAGGAGACCCCAGAATCTCCCACACTCCATTCCAGTCGAGATTAGATGCCTTCCCCAGTTTGACAGGGGAACCTGGAGTGCTGCAGTCCATGGGGTTGCAATGAGTTGGACACGATTTAGCGACTGAACTATAAAAACAAGTTTAACTCCTGGGCAGGCAGTGGGCTTCCTGCTGGAGAACACACCCTTAAGAGCGGCTCAGTTCTGAGAGGAGAACTCACCTGAGGCCCAAAATGAGAGTCAGGAGACAGAGAGAGAACAAGGGTTCACTTTCTTTGGGGCCTGGCTTATAAGAACCTTAAACTCTGAGGACAGCATTGACCTGGCCCAGGCCCCTGTTCCCCCATCCCCCCATATCCCCCTGAAGCCAGCGGGGAACACAGAGGAGACCGAGACACCAGGTGGTAAATAGCGATCCAAGTCCATTTATTGAGCTTTGTAAGAGACAGTGTCCATGGGCTGGGCTGTTCCCTGTAGCCTGTTGCCATCTCAACTGTTATAAATAATCCTGGCACTAAGTGTGCTGTTACACTGAGGGGAAGTTGTTCTTAGGGCGTGAAACCTGAGAATATGGGTCAGGGGAGGAGGAATGATGGGGGACAGGAGGAAGAGGTGGGGAGCCATCACCCCGAGGCTCCTCAAGTACAGTTCTGAGCTGGTGATAGATGAATTTCTGGAGCAGTGGATGGCATTTCAAGTGAAATGTTTATAGGAAATGAGTGTGATTTAAACAATGTCTTGGCCAATAAACACCAGCCAGATGGGGGGAGAGGGCCAGGCGAAGGGTGGAGAAATCAAAGGCCCAGAGGGCCCCAGTATTAAGCAGCTGTCTGAAGCGCTGCTCAAACACACACACTAGCTTTGGTCTTAACATGTTTTTAAGAGCTGGTTATGATTTCCTCGAGGGCGGCTCAGATTAAGACTGGAGTGGAGCCCCCAGCTGAGTGCCTTCAATAACTGTCCATCACATCCTCTTTAGAGTCAGCAGCCTCCTCCCCTCGGCTCAGGGAGCCTGGGACCGAGGAGGGCTGCCGGGCTGCCCTGCTCACCAGCCTCTTCCTGGGCAGCCCTGGGGCCTGCTGACCTTCACACCTAGATGCTGGGGAGATCCGGGGACGGGCACTGAGCTCCACCCCCAGGGAGCTCTCAGTCTTCAAGGCAAAAGAAAACATACAACCTAGAAAAGAAGAGAGAACATGAAGAGAGCAGAGGATGGAAGTCGAGGAAGGGAAAACTGTCACCAGACTCAGAATCTGGGCCCTTCTCACCACATTGACTGCTGCCACCCTGGTCCAAACCACTCACCTCTCACCTGGATTAGTGCCAGAACCTTTCAATAGGTCTCCGTGCATCTTGACCCACCCTCCACCCCTGCAATCCATTTCAACACAAAACACAGAAGGCCTACTTAAAATGTCAGTTCAGTCATATCTGTCGTTTCCATTCAGAATAAAAATCAAACTCCTTAAGATAGCCTTCAGGACCCTGTGTCACCAGGCCCCTGCATTACCTCTCTGATATCATCCCTTCCCCCTCTTCTCCTTGTTCACTGGCCTCCAGGTTCCACAAGCTTGCCTGGCACATACCTGCCCCAGGGCCTTTGCGTCAGCTATTCCCTCTGCTTGGAGTTCTGTTCCCCAACATAGTTGCGAGACTAACTTACATCCTCATCTCTAGGTCTTTATTCAAATACTGTATTCTCAGTGAGACCTCCTTGACTAAAATATTTAAAATTGCAGACTTCCCCTTCATCTTGATCCCTCTTTCTCTGATTTATTTTTTCAGTAATAACTCCCACCTAATACTTATCTAATAAATGTATTGTTTATTATCTGTTTCACCCTGCTAAAATGTAAACTTGACATGGGTAGGTGTCTTTCTCTGTTTGGGTCACCAGTGTATCCCAAGAACCTAGACTAGTGCTCAGTAATAATAACTGCTTAATGAGTAAACACAAAAGATGAGATTTGGAGGGAAGGCAGGGGAAGCCATCCTAGGATGGGGTCCACTTATGCCTCATCACACTGCAGGACATGAATGAGGACCAGAGCGGGAGGAGAGGGTCAAGGTGATGCCCACAAGTGCAAGAGTTGTGCTGGGCCATCACTAAAACTGGGGGGATTCTGTTGGCAAAGAGACTGGCCTGGATCTACCCCCTGAATCTGGTGGAAGACTTGACTTTATGTTGGAATTTAATCATTTCAGTGACCAAGAAGCACTTTGGGATAATAATACCAAAGGGATGTGCCAGGCAAGAACGAAGTGATTGGAAATGATGGGTGGATGGGAATTCAGAGGTCTTCAAGGTGGAGGAGGGTGTATGTTATTGTGTGTGTTCATGGAGGGAGGGAATCTAGTCATCATCTCAAAAAGGACGTTGCATCTCCACTGAGGGCAGATGCCAAAACCACGAGTTGCACCAAAAGTAAAAGGAATTGGAGTTAGACATCCAGGAAGACTTCCCAGCAGTGCAACAGGTAGTAGAGGGAAGATATGGAGACTGGTTCTCTGGAGAACCTGAGCAGGACCCAACTGGGTGATGCCTCAGCCAGGTGAACACTGAGGCTCCTTGGGATGGCAGAGTGGGGACTTAGAGCTCTGGAAAGGGCTCCTGCCTTGGCTGGGACCCCTAACCCCTCCCTCTCACCTGCAAGGCTTCCAGGCTCCCAAGGCATGCAGTCATCTCAGCTGGGTGGGGTGGGGGGAACTGAAGGTACTTGGTCCTCCCAGACCCACCAGTCCAGGTATGTCCCTTTACCCCTCTCTCCCAAACCTCTGTGCTCAACTCAGCTTCGTGGTGACTTTAGGGTACAAGCCAGGAGAAGGAGAAAATATCTTTGGAGGGTTCTACAAGCCAGTGGTTGCTGTGGTTAGAATGGAGAGAGGACCTGGGTAGCCTGGCAGTCCTGAGCATGTGGGAGGGAGACTTACTTGTCACTGTATAACTTTTGATGCCTTTTGAGTTCTCAACCATGTATATGTATTTCCTATTTGAGAAAAATAAGATAATTAAAATCAGACAGAAGCAATGACAACAATAATAACAACAACAAGAATAGATCCAGGGAAGTGAGACTGCTACAGCACGGAGGGGCATTAAGTGGTCATGTGTCCAGACTGTCAGTGTCAACTCCCTCTCTTGGTCTTTAACAGCTCAGTCTCCCCCTCGACCTCTCCATGTTATGCGCAGGGCTGTGTGTATGCTACCAGTCAACCTTCAGTGAGATAATTCTAAAGTTGCATGGCCTGAAATGTCATCTTTGTCCAGGGAGTCCTCTCTTTATGCAGCTCTTCTCTGTTCTGCCCCCTGGCCCCGGTCTGAAGTCTGATCGTTTATCCCTCCCTTCTTGCCTTCCTCTTCTCCAGCACCCTCGACCACAAAAGTAGCTCTCCCCTGAAATCTGGCCCTGCCCCAATGAGACACGTGACCTTGAGCAAGTCATTTAACCTTTGTGCGCCTCTGTTTCTTCATCTATAATTGAGGATCGTGACCTTCCTCCCAGGGCTCTTCATGAATCCATTTGTACAACAAGCATATTTTCTGTGCCAGGCGCTGCACCCGGCACTGAGGATCACATGAGACGATGTATGTGGACTTAGTGCAGAGACAGAGTTATTGCCATGGCTTCCTTCCTTGGAGGGTTTTCTGGCCTGAGTGTTTCAACCCCCTTAACTAGCATGCCCTTGGAAGAATTCACTGTACACTCCCAACCTCTCACCTTCCAGCACTGCTCCTGGGGTGAGGCGGACATCCTCCTCTGGATAAAGCATCAGTGGCTGCAAAAACAACCTCTTTCCCAGGCTTTTCCACTTGGAAGAGTCAGACACAACTTAGCAACTAGACAAGTCCTGAGGGCATCCCTTTGCCCACAAGAAGGAGTTAGGCTGAAATTTATCTATGGCTTTTAGACTGGAGCGTCAGGAATATCTCTCTTGTCCTGTAGGGGCCCTGTCACTGGGAGTAGGGGCTGGAAAGGGGGTACAGAGAATCTGCCCCTGTCCCAGCTCTGTTCATTTCTCTCCTCTATTGAGCCCCAGGCCTCTTCAGGGGCCAGACTCAGAGGCAGAGGCTGGGATTGGAAACTCCCTCACATTTGCCTTCTTCTGAGTGTAACCTGGGCTGTGGAGAAAGATGAAACCTTCTCAGAAGACAGTCTCTACCTCAGCACATATAGGAGCTGGTTTCAGAGAGAGGAAAGAGAAGTTTCCAGAGCTCTCAAAAGGAGGTTGTCCCCACTTCCTGCCTGGTCACTGAGGGTTGGGTACTCCTGGAAAGGAGGAACGTTTACTTGTAGTAAGAATGTTCTGTTTCAGTCCTGGTCATGACAAAATCCCACCAAAATGATGATGAAGGACCACAGGGATGGAGGGATCAAGTTGAGACATAAGGGGGGACTTCATGATTGTCAGGATACAGGTTGAAGGAGAGAGGCTGGGGTGGGTTAGCAGGAACCACTCAGATACAGTCCAGAGGCAGGAGGAAGGATGAGATGATCTGAGGGCTGCCAAGGATTCAGGGATTCCATGATATTGCAGAGCTGGCAGCGACGGAAGAGGAGCCCAGAGAGATGGGAGTTCACCCATGTCTAGAGCACAAGCCCCATGCATAGGAACCAGGCTCTCTGGAGCCCCCCAGTATGTCAGCACCAAGGCTTATACAGGCAGACCAGGGAATCTGACTGCAGTGGACAAGTCTTTCCCTGGCAGATGGTGCCAACTCCACACTGAGGGAAGGACAGCTGCTTTAGAGTCTCAGCCAAAAAAAGTGGTTCCAGACTGTGGGATCAGGAAGTACTTCTTCATGTCCAACCTCAAGCCCACTGGTTTTGATCTTATGGCAACTACTGAGGTTTGCCCATCCCCAGAGGACAGACTGAGCAGGGAAGGCTATGGGAGGGCTGGCCAAACTCTGGGCCTCACTCTCTCCCTCTGTAGAATGAGGGGGCTGCGCTAGATTATTTCTAAGGTTTTTTCACCCCTGCATATCTGTTCCTCTTCCATTCTTTCGACTTCCTTGATTTTCTCCCCTTTTAAGTCCCTGTCTTCCACTTAACGGGGCTTCCCAGGTAGCTCAGTGGTAAAGAATCCAGCTACCAATGCAGGAGACTTGAGTTCCATCCCTGGGTTGGGAAGATCCCCGGAGAAGGAATTGGCAACCCACTCCAGTATTCTTGCCTGGAAAATCCCATGGACAGAGGAGCCTGGCGGGCGACAATCCATGGGGTCACTTAAGAGTCAGACACTGAGCAAAGAATAAACAAGTCCCACTTGATCCACTGCCTTCCCTATCTCAATCTCTCCCCTCCCCGACCAACCCTTTCCCATTTTCCTCTTTACCCGTAAAGAGTGAGAGAGGTCTCCCAAACTACCTTGCCCCCTCCGTGGAGCCCTGTGTGTTCTGGGCTCCCCTCCCCCACCGCTCCCGTGTTCTAGTGCCCCCTTCCTCGACCTTAAGACGCCAGAGCCGGGAGACTGGAAGACCCCCTAAAGCAGCCTCTGTCTTGCCCCTGCAGCGGCCCGCTGCGGGAGCCCAAGTCCCCAACCCCCCAGCGTGGACAGCCCGCCCCTCTCCCAGCAGCCGGTGCCGCTGCGCGCCCTCAACCCACGCTAATGCGATCTGGAGAGACCCGGGCGGGCGGCGGGCAGTCTGGCCGAGCGTCCCGGGCGGCGCTGATGGATGGTCCCCTGACAGTAATCGCGGAATGAGGACGCGCTGGCGACGCTCTCGCCCGAGGCCCCGCTGTTCGGTGAGCCCTTGAGTCCCTCCCTCCGCAGCCACGGCCTTCCAGGCACTGTCCCCATCCCACTAGACTTTGGGGAGGCCTGGGACCTCCAGGTGAAACCCAAAGCGGGACTTTCCCTGCCCTGTCTCCTCCTCAAGGCACTGGTTTCTGTTCAGGGTTCATCCTTGGATCTACTGCTTCTGTGATTCAAGCTACCCATCTCCTTGAGCCTCAGTTTCCCCTTCTGTATAAGGGGAAATATGGTCCTTATAAGACTGGAAGGAAAGTGTTAGCAGCAAAGGAGGAAATGCTGTGGAAAATTATCACTTTTCCGGAAGTAGAAATCTATTTTTACTTTTTATTTCATGTCACTCAGAATCATCTGGGCTAATGCAGGAAGTTGCATGAGAGGTGGGCGGATATTCACGGGTAGACTGTATGTTCATACAAGAACACAGGTCACAGTGCTTAGGGCTGTCTAACAAGTGTATCTGAACGTAAAACACAATAGTGTCAGTGTTGCTTCCATGCCTTAAGAAGCAGGTCAGCACAGATATTCCTTCTGAGGTGACCACCTCAAGGCCCACCTACCCATTTAAGCCCCAGTCCTGTCCAGTCTTGGGATCCCCTTCAGTCAAAGGCTGGGCTGGCTGAGGGCCCTGAGGAGAAGATCCCGCTTGGGGAAATGTTCCTGGGCCACCTTCCAACCCCTTGCCACTCCAGGTGACCTACAGCTTTAAGGCCCCTCTGCTCCTCCACCCCAGGGTATCCCTCTCAGGCAAGGGCCCTTTTGAGAGCTGGGGGCAAGGACCCAGAACCGATTACCATTCTGAGAGCACACCCAGACGCCTCCTCACTCCCTTTTAACCTTTCCCTCTCGTAGGAAGCCAAATTGAGTTAGTCTTGAGTTTTGATTTAATTCCCGAAATGGAGTCATAATCTGTTTAGTGTCCTTTTTCCCAAGTCCTGAGTACTGAAGTGTGTGTGGGGAGAGAGGGGGAGTTAATGAGAGAGCAGCTCTGTGGCTTGTGGAGAACCTCACACACTTAACCTCCAAACACCACTAAACAGCAGGAGACACCAGGGCTGAGCGGCCGAAGGCCACTTCTGGTATAATGGGGATCAAAATGAGGATGACTAATACTTGTTGGCTACCTGGGAGTGCCAGTACTGAGTCAGGCACTGCCCGTAAATTTCACACTTAAGTACCACAGTTATCTTCCAGGTAGGTATCATGAATCCCTGGAGAAGGAAATAGCAACCCACTCCAGCATTCCTGCCCAGAAAATCCCATGGACAGAGGACCCTGGCAGACCACAGTCCATAGGGTTGCAAAGAATTGGACATAATTGAGGAACTGAGCATAGGTACTGTGAATAGTCCCAATTTACAGATGAAGAAACTGAAAGGTTAAGTGCCTTACTCCGCAGCCTCCTATAGCTATTATGAAACAGCAGAGCCCCACTTTGAAACTATCAAAGACCACAGAGCCTGTGCTCTTAAGCCCATCCTGGGGTGACCCTGGGCTAGATACTCAACTGCTACAGGTACCAGTTCCCTTATTTGCATAATACAGATAATAAATGGAGGTAATACTATACTCCCTTCACAGAGATGTTGTGTTGATTAAATGAAGTAAGGTATTCACCCCATTCACAGGAAGCATTCGATTAAGTGCCATAAACATTGGGGTGGGGTTGGGCAAGGGAAGAGATACAATGCAATGTGATGCAATGGGGTGACTAATCATTATACATTGTCACTGTTGATAACAATAGTTATCAGGTGTAATACTCCTGGGCACAGGCAACCCTACAAGGAAAAGATTGCTATGCCTGTTTTACAGATGAAGAAACTGAGATTCAGATAAATTGAGTAAATTTCTTAAAAACCAACTGGTTAATAAATGGCAGAACTGAGCTTATATTCAAACACTGGGCCCTTGGACTCCAAAGCAGGCAGCTCCCAGCGCCCCAGGGTCACCAGAGACTGGCCTCTTCTTGGGGAGGTCAGGGCTAAGGCCAAGAAGCCCAAGTTACATCTTCTGCCACCTGGGACCTACCTGATTTTCTCAGATGAACAATGTTTCTTTAAAAGAACAGGAGGAAAGTAAAGAAGCAGCTGAGACAGTTTCTCCCTCCCTCAAAGCCAATGTGGGGCCTCCCTCCCCTCCCCTCTCCTCCCTCTCTCTTCCCCAGTTTCCTCTGTGCTCAAGTTTGTGGCCATTAAATAGAAGAGGAGAAAGTTTGAGCCAAGCATGAAATATTTATCAGTTAATTACAATATGCAGATTCTGTTCCTGGGGGTGATTTGTCTTTTTGGAAATATAGGAAAAGATCCTGGAAACTTGTATCCTAATTGCTTGGCCTATTATTGTAGCAACCAGGTAGAAACTCCATTTACTATGTAACTACAGATTTTCCCCACTAGCTGCCTCTGTTTCTGTCACTGGTGGTCTGGGGATCATATACTTTTCTGATGAGGGAGGAACCTTGGAAGGGTCCATTTGTCCATGCCCCTGTTTTCTCTTGGCGTGGCCCCTTTCTAAATCCCAATAGTTGTAAGAAATGAAAAGGATCAAAGTCTGAAATTCTGCGATCTCAAGTCAATCCTAAGTGACAGACCCCCGCCAATCCCACCTGAAGCAATGTGGCTGCTGAGGGGGCCCCAAGTTGAGAAGAAGTTCTAGGCTGAGTACCCTTCCTGCTGTACTTCCCATTAACACACAGGAAAGGGGCAACATGGCAGCTTTCTAGCACCTCTCATGTCCCAGGGCCCGTACCTAATCCCTGGCTACAAATTAGCATCACCTGAGGGGTTCTTAACAATCCAGAAGCCTGGGCACTACTCCAAATCAACCAAATTAGAATCTCAGGAAGTGGGACCCAGGCATCAGTATTTCTTAAAGCTCCCGAGGCAGTTCCAGTGTGTGGCAAATGATGTGGCCCTAGAGAGCTAACAGAAGAGAGTGGCTGCTTATCTGCACGACACCATCATTGTTATCCCTCCCTTTTAGATGCTGGAGGAGGCAATTCCTTCACTTTTATTGGAATCTGAAGAGCATCCTTTTCCCTCCTTACAAGAAGCTTGATATTAATAACCACCATTTATCAAGTTCCTGCTGAATGCTTGGATCCATGCAAATAAAATTTAATCTGATCCACACAACTGTTCCATAAGGTCAGTGGGTATGTCCATTTTGTGGATGTCTAAGACAGGTTAAGTAGTCTGCCTAAGGTCGTAGAGCCAGCCAGTGACAGAGCTGGGACCTGAATCCAAAACCCATGCTTTTAGCTACTCAGTTTCTCAAAGCTGGAAGGGAAGTGCTTCCTAGCTGGTATCTGAAGGTCCTAGGGAATATATTGGGGAAAAGAGTAGAGAGGGGCTACACGTGGATGGGGCATGAAAGAAAGAGTGGTGGTGGGTGGGAGAGGCTGGACAGGGTCTGTGGGGAAGGGCTGAGGTACCTGAAGGAGGGTGTGGGAAGGAGCTGGCAGTTGGAGAACAGCAGGACCAGGACCGCTGAGCAGAGCCCATCATCAGGACCGGGTGGGTGGGACAGGGAGGGAACTTGTGTCAGAGGAGGGGTCTTTGTGAGGCCCGAAGCAGTGAGGAATGCCCGCCATGAATACTAAGGGCAAGAAGAGAAAGGGCCAGAGGGGGCTGGGTGATGTTTAGCTGCTGGGGTGATTAATGGGGGTGAACGGAGGGTGAAACTCAAACCCTTCGAACAGAGATGGTGGGGAATGGTTGTCCAAGAACAACAGTGCACTGTTTCGTGGAGAAAGCCAATGTCCAGAGGAGGGGCCGCTGGGGAGGATGCCGGGCACAGTTGCTCCTTCCCTTTTTTCCCAAGGTCTCTTTATTTGCCATCAAACAGTAAATTAAAATATACTTGCCAGCTCGAGAGGACTCTCTGGATGGGCTTCCTACCTGCCTCCTGGCTTGTGAGAGACCCAGGGACACTGGGGTGGCCTGAAGGAAGAGCGAGTGAACTTCGGGGTGGTGGCCGAGATGACTCCGTGGACCAGCTCCACTGGGGCAGGAAGCGGAGACGTGCTGGCTGGGCCACTGGCTTACCTGGGACCAGGCAGTATGGAGAGATGCGTGGGGCCTGCGTCCCCAGTGGTGGCGTTCTCACAGCAGCCCTTGCCTCGGTGGCTAGGAAGAGAGGGCTTCTTTTCCTGAGAGAGAGCTGGGGGAGGGAGGTGGGAGGGCCCTGCTACCAGGTGTTAAGCTGGGTTTGAGGGATAGAGGGACAAGTCATGGGAAGTAGGAGGTCTGAACCCCTCTCCTCATTTCCTTACTTCTGTCTCTCTCTAGGTGCAGCTGGGGGAGCTGCCTCGCCCTCCCCATCGCATTTCCGGAGGACTGGAAAGGCAGGAAGAGGGGATGAAGAGAACCGTCTCAGTGCAGAGGGAGGTGAGCTGTAGGCAGGGATTTAAAGGGAAATTATCTCTCTGGACAGCTTTCTCTCTAGGCCATTACAGACGTGAAACAACCGATGGATTCTACTTCCCCACTCCCAACCATCCCAGGGTGTGGTGCTTCCTACAGGGGTGTGAGGTGGGGGAAAGGGAGGTCAGGAAAAGGAGCCCAGTGGGTCTTCAGGGGTCTCCAGAGGGCAGACAGAAGCCATCATCCCCTCAGAGCAGGGGAGGCAGACCACCCATCCCTGATCCCAAATCACCTGAACATCGCACCTGGGAGTCCTGTCGCCAAATCTTAGTTCCTGTCTCCACACAAGATTGGCCAAGATGCTTTTCTTGTTGGGGTCTTGCGTCTAGTCCTCACTCTGTCTTTCTAGGAGCCAAGCCTACAAAGCACTTTGAAATCTGAAGTTCCTGGGAGGTGGTTTATTGAGTGCAAATACTCTATGTGGTGCACCGTGAGGCGATCATTCCACCTAGAGGCTGAGTTCAAGGGGCTGGCCTCAGTTTGCTTGTTCTGAGGGCAGGGGCTAACAGAGGCCGTCCTGTGCTTCACAGGGGAGAAGGAAATCAAGGAGCCCATTGGAGGGCAATGATCAGCACCAACAGTCTTAATTATGAATTAATAATTTATAATTATTGCCCACTTGCAGATAAGCACAAGCCCATTGAAATGATTTCCCAGGGAGGAATACAGTTGGAGGGGATGGGAGAGGGACTTCAGTACAGCCATCACTTCCCTAGGGGCCCTTAAATTCATTCCTTTGCTTCCCTAGCCAAACATGGATGGCATTCATTAGCTTCCTTGGCCAGTTCCTCCCAACAATTATCCCCACCCCTCCCCAAGCCACTAAACATAGTACCTCACTGCCTCCGGCTCTTCCAAGGCCAGAGGGCCATCCATGCCAGAGAGACCTGAGAACTGGGATTCTGGACTTCTGGAGTTCCTCTGTTCCCTGCTGCCTGTCCTACTGTTTATATATGGGGTGTGGGAGGGGCTGATGTGGCTATCGTCTGGCTCTCTTCCTTCTTCCTTCCATTCTCCTGCAGATTGCCTAGGAGCCCTCAGAGGGTGGCAGAAGACCT
Source organism: Redunca redunca (assembly GCA_006410935.1). Lineage (NCBI taxonomy): Eukaryota > Metazoa > Chordata > Mammalia > Artiodactyla > Bovidae > Redunca > Redunca redunca. Next base: position 61,454 of record SJYQ01004804.1, on the reverse strand, counting down.
CTCCAACTCTATGCAGGAAGGGAAACAGGAAGCACCCCTTCTAGTGTGGATGCCCTTAGTTCCAGCTTCTGAATTAGAGAGGCTGATCCTGACCTCCTAAGAAGACATCTGCTGCTGCTGCTGCTAAGTCGCTTCTACATGGCATCAATTATGGTGAAAGTGTTAGTCGCTCAGTCGAGTCCCACTCTGTGTGACCCCATGGACTGTAGCCCACCAGGCTCCTCTATCCATGGAATTCTGCAGGCAAGAATACTGGAGTGGGTAGCCATTCCCTTCTCCAGAGTATCTTCTCTACCCAGGGATCAAACCCAGGTTCATCTGCATTGCAGGAGACTTGTTTACCATCTGAGCCACCAGGAAGCCCAGCTATAGTGGTGGGGTCTAAACAGGACTAGGGAGGCATACCCAGCACCAGACCCAGCTTTCTGCTGCTCCTCTTCCCAACACCTACAACCCCAAATTCCCACTTTGAGAGATTAAAAAAAATCTTAAAGGAACCTCAAAGAGTTGTTCAGAAACTCTCAGCTCCAGGGAATCTTCTCTCAGGGAACTGAAAAGGAAAGATTGGTTCTTTTAAGCATTCACCACCTTAGACCTTGGCTTCCCTGGTGGCTCAGAGGTTAAAGCAAGTGTCTGCCTGGAATGTGGGAGACCTGGGTTTGATCCCTGGGTTGGGAAGATCCCCTGGAGAAGGAAATGGCAACCGACTCCAGTACTCTTGCCTGGAGAATCCCATGGAGGGAGGAGCCTGGTAGGCTACAGGCTACAGTCCATGTGGTCGCAAAGAGTCGGACCGACTGAGCGACTTGACTTTACCTTAGACCACGAAGGGGCCTTATCTTTTGGTCCTTAGGTGATCCTTGACCACCATCTCCGATGTGGAATCACCTTCAAAGTACTGGAAGAAGGAATGAGAAGATGTTGGAGGTGCATAAGGAAATCTGGTATTAGAAAGGGTTTCCAATCCCAGTTCTAGAGAGTTCCCATCAGCTTCACCATGTACCTCAAATGTGCGCATCAAGCTAAATCTACAGGATGAAGGGAGTTGGGACAAATGGAACCTAAAAGTACCCTTTTCTAAATCTGTGGTACAAGGGTGCCCTTGAAAAACTGCTACAGGCAAGGTGGACGGTCAGCCAAACACACTGGGTGGGCATCACACACCCACCTCAAGCTCTCTCCTTCCCTGATCCCAGTTTTGGTCTCAAGAGGAGGATTAGTTAGGTGTGATCCAAGTTATCCAGATAATTAACTGTGTAAGCACGAGTTTGTGTGTGTGTTTTTAATGCCACTCCTTTGGCCTCCAAAGAGGCCAAAAAAAAAAAAAATCTGTTCCCTAGCTCCTCCTACTTTCCATGCACCTCCTCAGCTTATACCCCAAATCCTAGTTCCGGAAAAAAATCCTAGAGGGGCAAACTTGCCTGATTTACCATTTTCCCCACCTGCAACCCTGTCCCCTCCCCCTCCCCAATTTTTTTTTCTCTCTTCGTTTCTTTAAAAAAAAAAAAACGAAGAAGAAGGAATTTTCAATAGTCCCACTTGTCAAGCGAAGACCATCTTTTAACCTTCAACAGCAGCGAAAGCCGTGTGAACTCTCGGTGAACCAAGATTGAAGTCATAAATCACGCGTACAAAGGCGGCTGCGGAGGCTGGCGCGGGCTGCTGCACCTTTAACGCTTTCTGGGGCTGACAGGCGGCGGCCCAGCTAAAGTTCACAGCGCCCGGGGAGGGCCCGCCCCCGCCTCCCCTCCTCCCGCCGGCCCCGGCCGGCCCCGGCCAGCCCCGGCCCGGCCCGCG